>WOXC01004517.1:0-117500 GCA_011680675.1 Gymnobelideus leadbeateri | reverse complement strand
CTTTAGAGCTACAGACCCTACAGAGTGAAAGAGAAAAACTAACCTTCAGCTTCAGACTGCCCAGCAGGCCAGCAGGAAAGCTCCAGTGCAGCATGCTGGGAGCTGACCAACCCCCATGAGTCCAAGATTTTAGCCTCAGGGCAGCCTGACCAGCCACAGCTAGAGGGTTGTCTGGAGAATGGGCCACCAACAGCTGTGGCAGTTCCCAGAATTATCAACCCATAAATGCCAAAGACAAAGTGAGAGATCAGTGAACTTTCAGAACAGGGAGTCTGGGACTGTGGTCCAGCCTCTGCCCCCATGGGTGAGAAGAAGCTGAGGCACAGCTGCTGCTGCTGGGTGGCTGCTTCAGAGCTCCTGACCTACAGATTGTAGGGGGAACAATCAACCAGTCTGAGGAGTAATCCCTCTTGCTTTAACCTGCTTGGATCTGGATCCTTGTCCTGTATGGAGGTCCTGGGGTATGTGATCAGAGTGCCAGAGTCAGTGGAGGCTTCTGAGAGGGTACCCATCTATTAGCCCTGGCAGCTGAGAAAGCCCCAGCAAATTGAGACAGAGCTCTCCTCTCTGAAAGCAGAGTTCTACTGTGGTAAAAAGCTCAAGAGTCAATTGGTTGAGTGGCAACATGAGCAAGTGGGGGAATCAAGGCAAGCAGAGTGGTCCTTGTTGGGGACAAAAAAGGATCAAGGCATGGAGCAGGGAAGACAATGGAGTCAGAATCCCTGCACAAAAAGCTTCCAAGAAAAAAAGTTAACTGGTTATAGCCCATAGAGGAGCTTAAGAAGGATTTTGAAAACCAAATAAGAGAAGTAGAAGAAAAATTGGGAAGAGAAATGAGAAGGATGCAAGAAAATCATGAAAAGAGAGTCAATAACCTGACTGAAGAAAATAACCTTTAATAATAGGCTAATTCAAATGGCAAGAGAAGCTCAAAAAGCCAATGAGGAGAAGAAGGCCTTAAAGAGTCAAATCCACCAGATGGAAAAAGAATCTCAAAAGCTCACTGAAGAGAATCATTCCTTCAGACTTAGACTGGGGCAAATGGAAGTTAGTGACTTTATGAGAAATCAAGATACTAATAAATAGATCCAAACAAATGAAAAAAATAGAAGGCAATGTGAAATATCTCATTGGGAAAACCACTGACCTGGAAAAGAGATCCAGGAGAGATCGTTTAAAAATTATTGGACTACCTGAAAGCCATGATAAAAAAAAAAAAGAACCTAGAAGTCATCCTTCAAGAAATTCCCAAGGAAAATTACCCTGATGTTTTAGAACCAGAGGACAAAATAGAGGTTGAAAGAATCTACTGATCAACTCCTGAAAAAGATCCCAAAAAGAAAACTCCTAGGAATATTATAGCCAGGTTCCAGAATTCCCAGATCAAAGAGAAAATATCACAAGCAGTCAAGAAGAAACAATTTGAATATTGTGTAAACATAATCAGGGTAACACAGGATCTGGCAGCTTCTAGGCTGAGGGATCAAAGGGCTTGGAATATGATATTCTGGAGGTCAAAGGAGCTGGGATTAAAACCAAGAATTACCTACCCTGCAAAACTGAGTATCCTGTTTCAGGGGAAAATGTTATTAAATGAAATAGAGTACTTTCAAGCATTCATGATGAAAAAACCATAGTTGAATAGAAAATTTGTCATTCAGATACAAAAAGCAAGAGAAGCAAGGGTAGGTAAACAGGGAAAAGAAATCATTAAGGAAGTTATCAAAGTTGAATTATTTATATTCCTACACGGAAAAACAACAATTTTAACTTATAAAACTTTTCTCAGTATGAGAATGGTTGAAGGGAATATAAATGTGTGTATATACATACATACATACATACATACATATATACATCTATATAGAAGGGTATATGGGCAAATGAATAATATCTGAGTGTTTGTATATATGTGTACAAGTATACATAGACAGAGAGCACAGGACCAATAGAATAGGAAGGGATGATACTTAAAAGGTGAAATTGAGAGGTGAGAGGGGAATATAATGAGAGGAGATGGGGAGAGACAAAATTGGGTAAATCATCTCATATAAAAGAGGCAAGGGAAAACTGTTACAATGGAGGGGAAAACGGGAAGGGAAAAGAAAATATAGTCAAGCTTACTCTCATTGAATTTGGCTTAGGAATGGAATGATATACACACTAAATAGGGTATTCACCCTACAGGAGAGTAGAGGGGAAGGGGATGAGAGGGGGGATGATGGAGAAGAGGGCGGGTTGGGGAGGACGGAAGTTGAAATATATATATATATATATATATATATATATATATATATATATATATATATATATATATATATATATATATATATATGTATATATAAATATATGTTTATATATATATTTATATGTATATTTATATATATTTCCCTTTGGGTGAGATATGGCACACCTTCTTTATTGAGATGAGATATTTTAACATCAGTAGGAAAGCTAATTTCCTCTGTGTATTGTCTGCCATGTTCTCATTTTTGTAACTTCTATGTTTGACCTGGATAAGTGGATTTACTTTCAATTCATTGAGTCTGGTCTTTGTGTTATTGGAATTGGTAGTAAGGAAGTTAAACCTTGGATATAAAACTTGTAGCATTCCTTCTCATTAATTTATAGCAATCAGGAGCACAACATAAACCTCAAAATGATTTCCCCTAAACTAAAATTATATATAGGGGGATGGTAGATATAATTCTAATACATGATCCTTTCTCTGAGGAGAATACAGTGGCCAGTCTCACCATACCAAACTCCTGCTTTCCATCTTGGCAAGAATCTAAGTCTCCCTCACAGAAGACTCAGCAGAGGAGACTGGAGACATTTATTCATGTGTTCTTGTGAGGCACATCTAAACACACCCATGGAGACACACATAATCTACATTGGCAACACGAACACGTATAACCTCTACATCTTTTAATATGTAACTAATTATAAATAAACATTTGGCACACAAGTACTGAACACATATAAAAGATTTAGGGTAGATAAATATTTTTATATAAGTATGCAAAATAGCTCTAGCTATCAATGCCTTTATTTTATGAACCTTGTATAAAGAATCAGCAGTTACTCACTTTATACAAGCAGCTGCTTTGACCATAAAGGAATTATATAAACCTATATCCAGTTCTATCATTTTAAGAATATGAATTTTTAGTGCCAAGAACATCATGATTCCTACTGGTAAAGCGCTATCAGTCCAATTCCAGCAGACATCTAAATGACAAGCAAAAAGAGGCATGGGAGTGTGGGGTTTTAATCTTCAACCATAATGTGAGGTGACACTTTGCATGGAAAGGAATTTTATGTTAAAGAGAGAAGGTGGCCGTATAGCTGATGATGTCTTTATTACTGACAACCATTAAGAGATTTTTTTAAGTTTAGATAATATTACAAAGGGGAAGGGAACTATTAATTAAAGACTATTTTGTCATTAGGAATAGCATTGTAAATATACTGTAGCATACATAACCACACATGGTGATCACCATGACTCATTTCTAAGAAAAATGTTCCATCTTTCCAATGGGCAATTTTCCTTCCTCTAGGACTGTAGTATTATAACACATTACCTCACTTCATACATGCCAAGGTCCAGCCAAACTAGCCTTTCTAGTGTTCTTCATACATGACATTGTTTCTGCTTTCTAAATACTTTTTCACTAATTGTTCCACATGTCTTCAAGAATGAATTTCTCCATGCCTTCCCCTTATAAAAGTCTATTCTATTTAAAGACCTAGATAAAATGAAAAACAAAAGTTGCATAAAGACTTTCCTGATGCCATAAAGTGCTAATATTTACTTCCTTATGATAATAATATATATTTTTTCATTTTATGTATGCTATCCCCAATAACCTATAAGCTCCTTAAGGTCAAGGGATGCTTCATTTTTATTTTTGATTACCCAGTGCCTAGCTGAGTGTCATATGTAGTATGCAAGTAACAAATGCTAGTTAAATGATTTATTATAAATTTTAATTAATATTAAGTAAAGCGATTTATTACAATTATTTCAGGATATAGCTAGAGATGACTAAATGCTTAGACAGATAGATGGAGACCCTTAAAACCTTAGGAATGTGCTCAATAACCCTGGTTAGCGTATAACTTCAGACATATATGCTGTGTGATACTGGGAAAGTCATTTCACATCTCTGGATCTCAGTTTCTTTCTCTGTAAAACAAGGGACTTGAATTCGATGACCTTATAGTGCCTTTCAGCTCTAAATCTATGATCCTGGATAAGAGGGGAGCCTGAATAAGAAAGAAGATAACAGAATATTTGGCAAAGATACACTCACCTTGCCAGTTAAGATACTGCCATGGAATGAATGTTGACTTTCTCAGTAGAGTTCAAGAATTGTGAAAATATGGGAAAAAATTCCTTCACAACAAAATTTCAGCAGAGCAGAAAAGAGCTATAAATTTCTGAGATTTTCTACTCCCATATTCTGTTGGACCTATGGACAAGAGATTTGAATATCTAAGGATGGTCAACATTATTATGTAGTTTCATAATGTTTCATAAAAACTTCATCAGAATAAGTCTACAATTACATTTGAAAAATGCATATACTTTGCTCACAAAAGGCAAATTGTTCCATAATTTTAAAAATAAAGTCCTCTTGTAATGTCTTATTATCACATGGAGATAATCCTGGGTACTCTATGGCTATGTCAGTGTAATGCCAGCCCTGGCAAGTGATACCATGCTGGGAAGGTTTCAAGTTTGGTCCCAACAACAGATGGGTCTGTTTTTTGAGGTCTAGTCTAGCCAAGTACCTAAAGGTACTTATAAGTTGCCTACTTAATAATGGATTTTGTTTTTTAGTTATGGCAGTCCATGTTACCTATTTCTCAAATTGTTTCCTCCCCAAGTTATGGAATATTAAAAAATACTTATTTTAAATATTAAAATCTTGATCTGAACATCCCAAATTCTGAATCTACTATTGTAGCAATATTCACATGAATAGCAGTGTGGTAGCCTTAGAGTGACATCTACTGTACAATGAAAAGTTTTTTAGAAATAGAAAGTAGGAGGGAAACCTATTTCTGAAGAACTAGAAGTTTAGAAGAAAGGAACTTTTAATAAGCAGTCAGGAAACGTGAAAATACAAAATATTTCAGTGATACACTAGGAACTTCATTATCTTGAATATAGTACAATGTCGATAAAGACCTTGACCAGTTAATAAATTATAAAATTGTTGAGAATCACATTGCTCATTTCCCCTACTTTTCCTCTCTTCCTGTCCTACAGACAGACACATCAGCATGAGGGTATTTTGTTATAAAGAGGAGTAACAAATTGCATTAAGTACGAGATCTATGAAAACCCCAGGAACCTTTAGAAAGAAAATTACTAGTCAAACTTATGGGGAGAATTTATTGAAAATAGAAAAATAAAGGAAGATAAGGAAAAAGAAGATAAGGAAACTAGAATACAGGGAGAAGAGGAGGAAGATATCAGCAATCATCAGAGGCAATGGCATCACTATAAGTACTAGATTTAAAAAATGTAGACTCTTAGTGTTAAAAGGAAACTGAGATAAGCTTCTTAGTTCATAACTGCCTGAAAATTTGGTTCTTTCCATCTATATGTGTGTGCATGTGTTCAATATAAATATATATATATACATATATATTTGTATATACATGTATTAAATGCATAAAAATAATTCATGCTCAATGGGTACCAACCAATAAAAACAATAAAAAAAATCTATTATTATACCAGCAAAACAACTTTGTAAAGAAAAATTTGACAGTAATAGAAAAAATATTTCCAAATATTTGGCATAATTAAATTTTAAAATATTGAGAATATATAATAATAGCTAGTATTTATGTAGCTCTTAAAAGTCTGCAAGGCACTTTACAAACAGTGTATTTGGGAAGTAGTGCTATTTTTGAACAAGCAGTATAACCTCATGCTTTTCATCCTTCAGAGAAACGATTCAACAAATAGGTAGTAAGATAGCATCAGGTACCAAATGCTGGGTTCAGTGCATGGTATATAAAGACACAACTGGCATATTCCTTGATATTATGAGGCTTACCTTCTATTAGGGAAATAAAGGGTATACACTGACAAGTATAATATAATTTAGAGTATGATGAGGCAAGACAATATTTAGACGAAAAAGTTTAAGAAAATTTGGAGAGTGGATAATACAACCTCTGATGAGTGGAACAGAATCAGTGAGGGGTTCCTAACCTTTGAAGGAAGGTAAAGATTTTGAAAGACATGAAGAGAGTATGCATTCTAGGCATGGGTAAAACCTTGCAACTAATCCTCAGAGGCAAGAGATGATAAATTAAGATGCCACATCAACATGCCACTCCCTATATAATAATAGTAGTTAATAATTGAATTTGACTGAAACATAGAGTTCATAAAAGAAAGTAATGTGAAATAACTACTTAGTTGGGGCCATATGGTGAAGCTCTTTAAATGTCAGGCTAAGGAATTTGTAATTGTGCTGTGGGCAATTGGTACCCATTGAAGGTGGGAAAGGTACATTACGAAGATAACTTAGGAGAAGGGAAAGATAGTAGTTATGAAATTCAGTTAGAAGTTATTAAATCATTCAAGGCAAGAGATGATGAGCACCTAAATATGGTGTTCATCATGTGAATGAAAAGGATGGGTGTGATAGACATAAAAATATAATTAGCAATACTTGCCAAATGACTGCTGGCTGGTGAAAAGTGAGAGTAAGGAGTAGAAAATGACTATAAAATTTGATTCTAGGTAATTGGAAGAATTTTAGTGAAAACAATAGAAAAAGGGATATTGGGAATAAAGGGCAGTTTAGATGGAGAGATATCTCTCTTGCATTTCTAAATGCACTCCTGTCCTGGGTATAATATTGGTGAACATTTTTACCAATATTTACATGAAGACAGAGATGGCATTTTTTAAAATTAGCATATGATGTAAAACCAAGAGGGAGTAGTAAAAATATTGAATGAAAAAAAAACTGGCCTCAAAATTATGCTGACAGACTGGAATGAGAGACCAATTCAAATGAAATAAAAAATTTAAATGGATAATTGTAAACTCCTATACTCAGATATAGCAGCAAGCACCCTAGCAAACCCAGGATGACTGTTAGCACTAATTGCTTTTCTAAAGGAAAGCAACTCAAAATGGGTTAACAATCTTACTTTAATCAATCGAACATATATCATTTACCTAGTTCAGGGGGAAAAGTCAGCACCCTGAACTTCAGAGAATACAAACAGATCAGCAGACAGGCTTCCAACTGTCTCACCATTACATCCATACCTGAGAGGGAAGCAACAACATCTGGGTATTCAAAGCCGGGGTCAATGGCTGCCCAGAGTCTCATCTGGTCAAATCACACAACTCTTCTCAAAGTGAGCCCCAAAGCAAAGCCTCACATCAGGGATTATATAGCCTTCTCCTGCCTCAGAGAATGTCACAACCCCCTTGACATACTGCCCAATCACAAAGCAACAAGGTGTGGGCATTCCTGAAAAACAAGCCTCCTGCCACAGACTCCATGTGACCACATTCAGCATATCATGGGGCAGAGTATATTTTCAAATCAGGGAAAGTTCTCAGAGTCACTTAAACCTATCAAAGGGGCTAGGGGCAGAGAAGATCTTCAGATTCCCATTCCCATAACAATGAGTTATCTGTAATTCTTAATAAGAAGTCCAGGTTCTTCTGGGTATTATATGTATGTAATATATACTGGCAGATACATAGAATATCTCTGACAGTGTCCTCTTAAAGAGACTCTAGAGAGTCTGGAGAGCCTGATTCTGGAAGAGTATAGATGGCATGAAATGGAAGCACCCTGGAGATAGCATAGCATACATAGACATTTTCTAACAGAGTAGGTTGCCTCCAGAGGTAGTGACTGATGAAGAGAGACTTAACTGAAAGGCCTTAAACTGATGCTGGGTGAATCAATTATATTGAAAAAAGAAAGTCCTAATTCTTTTCAGGGAAAATCGAATGACCTCTGTTTCATTCTGCATCTGATATTCTACAAGTTTATGCTAAAATAATGTCTGAAAATTTTGACATTGGGTAAAAACTTTCATCAGCACCTTGCATGAAGCATCAGCTTATGATCAGAGGATTTAAATCTGGAAAATACAAGAGAAATCATCTAATCCTGTCCCATCCCATTTTGTAGGTAAGGAAACTGAGACTCAGAGAGAAGTTTTAGGTGACACAACAGCCAAACTTGTTTCAAACTAAGGTCTTGTTACGGCAAAGCCAGTACTCTTTCCACAATACCATACTCAATATCCTTGTATAGGAAAACATACTTTTATAAGTTTTTTTTTTTAAAGCTAAACTAAAATGACTAGATTAAGACTTCAGAATTTCACAATAATCTGAAGAACAGAATCTCTTCTTTTGTAGTTTTGCATCTTCTGGCACAGATATTATCCTCTTTCCCAAATCTTAATAAGATTGGGAAGTGGAAAGAGGGAATTAAATGGAATTAAATTAGAGGAGAAACATGACTAAATCCTTGTCTATTGCTCCTGTCAGGAAGGAACAGATGGTTTAAAGGTTAAAAAAAAATCAAACCTTATGAGCATGACATTTTTAATTTCACTGAATTTTTTGACTTCTCTCTTTGATTGAAGGAGAATGGAAGGGCAAAAATGATCTTCCAACATTGTACATATTTTTTTTTGTTTATTCGTTTTTGTTTGTTTATTTTTGGAGGGCAATTGGTGTTAAGTAACTTGCCCAAGGTCACAAGGCAAGTTTTTTTTTTTGTTGTTGTTGTTTATGTGTGTTAAGTGTCTGAGGCCGGATCCGAACTCAGGTCCTTCTGACTCCAGGGCTGACGCTCTACTCACTGCGCCACCTCGCCGCCCCCAACATTGTACATCTTAAGTGAGCTAAAACCATAAATATGTAACATGTATACTCCAATAATGACTTTTAAAAAATTTATTCTGCATCAATAGGCTAGGTTACAACAGTCACATTTATTTAGAGGAGAAATATTTAGGAAATTTCTGATACCAAAGTTCATTTATTTGGGTACATTAAAATACTTAGAAGTTACACATTAGTACATTAATTTCCAAGATTCCAAGTGGAATTAAGTCATTTTGTTTGGGTCTTCCTGAATCTTCTTTCTTTTAATCATATTGTCTAAATGAGGTAAAAGTAAAGTCCCTGCACTGATCCTTCTCCCCTGTTACTAAGGCCAGGCTGTGCAGATTCTACTACTCTTCTAGTAGTATCTTGCCTTATCAACATATGATATATAATTCATATTCAGACTAACATCCATAACAAAGAAGGTGACATATTGGTATATAAATACTGATTTGGTATATAATACTACAGTAAGGAGTAGAGTCTCCCAGAGCCGAGTTTCACTATCTTTGTGTAAGAATACTGAAAAAATAATGGTTATTTTATTTTAATGATTACTTTAATATTTATTGATTACTTACTATGCTTATATTATTAATAGAAAGCTAGATAAGCAATAATAAGAATATTATAAATTATTTAAATAACATTCTACATAAGCTAACCAATGAGAAATTTAAAACAAACAAATCAGTTCTTGGTTTAAATAAAATCAAAATGCAGAATTAATCAGATGAAGATCTTGATTAATAATGTCATTATTTGTCAAATCAGCAGAGTAGCTCTATATTATTTTAGCAAAATAAATAAATTAAAACCATACTGATGATTGATTGACTAACAAGATACAAAGTACTTCAAGCACCAGGATTGTTCATTGTGGTTCCTCTGTAAACATCTTGTGATATATATGTACCTTAATGCTAGATCAGCCTTAGAGAGAAGTACCATCAAATAGTCCTCATGCTTCTTCACCTTCATATATATTATTTCAAAGTAGCAATTAAAATCATTGAGTTGAATGAAGCAATTTTCCCACAAAATTTTATATGCTGATTCACTGAACATATTAGCCATTTGCTCTAAGTTGCTTTTTCCCCCAATGCTTTCAACAAATCTATCATTTTTGTTATGGGTTTACAATAAATACATTGTTCACTCTCCTCTTGCAAAGCATTGCCTCCTGTGCATTAAAGTTAGCTATCTGAATTCTCCAAGTTAAAAAACAAAACAAAACAAAACAAAAAGACAATCAAAAAACAGGCAAAAGTTCTTTGTTCACACTGCATCTTTTGGTAGCAGCAGCTTATAGTAGTGGGGAAAAATGAGGTAGAAATATTAAACTTCAATCTAAGTCAGTTAACAAGCAATACTAGGTGAAGAAGCAATTATTTGAAAATTATACCCCTTATTATTGGGAGAGTAGAAATCTTAGTGACAGTATGATAATTGCAACAATCCAAACTGATTCTGAAAATAGGACATAGTTTGATAACATTTCTGTTGGTATAATAACACACACACACACACACACACACACACACACACACACATATATATATATACATATATAGACACGTACTTATATATGTGTATGTACGTATTGCATTTTAAGATTATTAGGTAATAAAAGAAGCAGGTGTGTTGGACATAGTTTATCTAGATTGATGGTAATGCGAGACTAGCAATCTTATGAACTTAATTATAGTCATAGAATCTTAGAGTTATAAAAGTCCTGATATGTTAGATATGTTACTGCCTACTCAGGGAATAAAAGGATGGAAAGTCCGTACAGTTGATCATCTGTTCTCTCCACGAATCTTGCAAGTTACTGAGTACTCACTACTCCTCAAATTATCTTCTATTAGGAAAAGAAAAAAAGAATATATTACGTAAATATGCACAATACACAAATAAGTATATATATGTGTGTGTGTGTGTGTGTGTATCCTAGTGATTATTAGAAATAATTTTATTTTGTGATAATTCTCTATTATCTATGCAAATGGATTAAAACAACAAATAAGTCTAATTTTTCTATGTTTTAATGAAAGTATGCTTACTTTCTTTAGTACATCCTTTCTTAATTTAATCGTTAAGTATTTAAAGAAATTTTAATTTGATTTTAATAAATGAGAAAGTAGTTTATGGGGGGGTGGAGCAAAAATGGCAGAATAAAGCAGGAACTTGCTTGAGCTCCCATTCCAATCACCTCCAATACCTGTAAAATATGACTCTAAACAAATTTTAGAGCTACAGAGCCCACAAAGGGACAGAGAGAAACAAATCTCCCATGGAAGGCAGACTGGCAGGCTGACAGGAAGGGTCTATCACACAGGGCCAAGAGCTGAGCACAGCAGCCCAGACTGGCCAGAGAAGACTTCAGGAGAGTGAATCACTGGCAGCTGTGGCAGTTTCCAATCTTCTCAACCCATAAATGTCAAAGAGAAAGTGAAAAGTCAGTGGGGAACCCTGTTGAGGGAAGTGAGAGAAGAGCATGATCTGGCCCTTACCCCCTGGGCAGCAGAGGTGATGGCGGCTGCCACTGCTGCTGCTGCTTCTGACTCTGGGCCTAATGATCTTAGGGGGATCAAGTGACTGTCCAGAGGGCATTTGCAGGAATCTCTCTACTGGCACTGATGCAAGATTCTCTTGCTTTGCTCTGCTTGAATCTCAGTTGCAGTCTTGTGTGGTGGTCCTGGGGTGAGGAGCACTGCCATGGCAGAGCTCACTGACGCTGTGGAGACAAAGTCCTCCTCACAGTTCTGAGGCAGGTGCTTGGAAAAAATTCTGACAAAATCTGTGAAAAACCCTAGAAATTTGGAACACAACACTCTCTGCTCTGGAAGAAAAGCTCTACCATGGCAAAGAGCTCAAAAGGCAAGTATTTGGTGGGCAAGATGAGCAAACAGAAGTAGCACAATCAGACCACAAAATCCTTTTTTGGGGACAAAAAGGATGAAAACATGGAGCAAGAAGAAAGCAACAAAGTCAAAACTCCTGCATCAAAAACCTCCAAGAAAAAACTATGAACTTGTCTCAGGCCATCAAGGAGCTCAAGAAGGATTTTGAAAATCAAGTAAGAGAAGTAGAGGAAAAATTAGAAAGAGAAATGAGAATGATTCAAGAAAATCATGAAAAATGAGTCAACAACCTGACTGAAGAAAATAGCACCTTAAAAAATAGACTAACTCAATTGGTAAAAGAAGCCCAAAAAGCCAATGAGGAGAAGAATGCCTTAAAAAGCAGGACTGGTCACATGGAAAAGGAATTTCAAAAAGTCACTGAAGAGCATAATTACTTCAAAATTATATTGGAGCAAATGGAAGCTAATGACTTTGTGAGAAATCAAGATATTATAAAACAGATCCAAACAAATGAAAAAAAAAAAACAGAATGCAATGTGAAATATCTCATTGGAAAAACCACCGACCTGGAAAATAGATCCAAGAGAGATCATTTAAAAATTATTGGACTACCTGAAAGCCATGACCAAAAAAAGAGCCTAGACATCATCTTTCAAGAAATTCTCAGGGAAAATTGCCCTGATATTCTATAAATAGAGGAGAAAATAGAATTTGAAAGAATTCGCCAATTACCTCTTTTAAAAAGGTCCCCAAAAGAAAACTCTTAGGAACATTATGGCCAAATTCCAGAGTTCCCAGGTCAAGGAGAAAATAAGCAGTTAGGAAGAAACAATTTGAGTATTGTGTAATCACAATCAAGATAACACAAGATCTAGCAACTTCTATATTAAAGGATTGAAGGGCTTGGAGTTTGATATTATGGAGGTGAAAGGAGCTAGGATTAAAACCAACAATCACCTACCCAGCAAAACTGAATATAATGCTTCAGGAAAAATATTGGCATTCAATGATATAGAGGACTTTCAACAATTCTTGATGAAAAGAGCAGAGCTGAACAGAAAATTTGACTTTCAAATACAAGAAGCAAGAGAACCATGAGAAGGTAAAAAGGAAGAAAGAGGAACTATTAGGAACCCTAAGGAAAAAAAAAGAACTATTAAAGTTGAACTATTTACACTTCTCCATCGAAAAACAATAATTGTAACTCATGAGACTTTTCTCAGTATGAGGATAGTTGAAAGATATATATGTCATGTATGTATACATACATACATAGGTATGTACATTTATATGTATGTCTAGGAAGGCATATATTTGTATATGTAACTGTATGTGTATGTGTGTACATGTATACATAGACAGAGAACACAGAATGAGTTGAATATGAAAGAATGATATCTAAAAAATAAAATTAAGATGTGAAAAAGGAATATATTGGGAGGAGAAAGGGAGAGATAGAATAGGGTAAATTATCTCACATAAAAGAGGCAAGAGAAAACTGTTAAAATGGAGGGCAATAGCAGAAAGTTGAAAAGGAATGACTCAACCTTACTCTCATTGGCTTTGATTTAAGGAGGGAACAACATACACACTAAATCAGGCATTTTACCCTACAGGAAAGTAGGAGGGAAGGGGATAAACAGGGGATGATGGAAGGAAGGGCAGATTGGGGGAGAAGGTGGGTAGAAACAAACACTTTTGAAAAGAGACAGGGTCAAAGGAGAAAATAGAATAAATGAGGGGTGGGATAGGATGGAGGGAAATATAGTTAGTCTTTCACAATATAACTACTATGGAAATATTTTGTGTAACTACACTAGTACAAATTGAATTGCTTGTCTTCCCAAAGTGGGGGTGGGTGAGGAGGGAAGAAGGGAAAGAATTTGGAAATCAAAGTTTAAAAAGCAGTTGTTAAAATTTGTTTTTTACATGCAACTGGGAAATAAGACAAACAGGCAATGTGGTAAAGAAATCCATCTTTCCCTACAAGAAAGTAAAGGAAGGGAAATGGGGGAGGATATAAGAGAGAACAGATTGGGGAAAGGGGTATTCAGTATGCTATCTTGGGGTGGGTGTATGGGAGAGATGGGGAGAAAATTGGCAACTCACAATCTTCTGGAAATGAATGCTGAAAACTAAAAAATAAATTCGTATATAATAAAAAATCATTTTTTAAGTTCTTACTATATACCAAGAACTGTGCTAAGTACTAGGGATACAAACAGAGATTGTCCCTTTTTACAAGGAGCCTACATTCTAATTAGCAGAAATAACACCTAACAGAAAATTTGCCTACAGAGAACTTCCTCTGTTAACTGTCCTCAGATGTAAAGGCCTAGAAGTCCCAAGAATCCACCAGCAGGGCAGATGTTAAGGGCCAGTGATCCTTAGAGTACATAATAAGTAGGTCAGATGACAGTGATCTATTGAGGTCTGGGCAGACAGTAAAGGCTAGAGGACATTAGTAGGCAATGACAGAGCAAATAGACAGTAAGGCTTTATGGTCTTCCACCTTAAGTGAGGGTACAGAATTGATGATCCCTATTTAAACCAAGCCTTGTAAGCTGTCAAGCATATTGAATGAGTTTTGGGCCTGCAGGGGCCATGGGACAGAGGCAAAAAAGAAAGCAAAGCTGGAATATGCTGCTTGTTCTGACTGATCTTCCCATTGGTACAACCTAGATCAGTTCTGAGCTGCTGGGCTGGGAAGGAAAAGGCTTATCTTAGGGGATCATCTGTTTAGTATTATACCTTAAGATAGGTATTATTATCTCCATTCTACAGATGAGGGAATTGAAGTCCAGGATACTTATATGGTTTAGCTAAAACTACTGAGTTGTAGAGAAAGGGGATTATAACAAGGCATTTACTTGAGCTTTGACATTAACTCCTATAACACACTATGATTTTTACAGTTGCTATCTACTTTGACTTTTAAAAATAAATAAAACACCCCAGCCTGGCAGGTCTATTCATCTCTTAAATAATATACCTTATAATCAGTTTTCATCATTTTAAAAAAGCATTAAAAAAAAAAACTCTCGCCAGTGCCTAATTGTGCTTTCCTTGTTATGAAAAAAGTGTAGATATATACATGTGTATATATGTATACATACACATATGTGTAAATATACATATATACATATATATGTATATTTACATATATATGTATATATGTATATTTACATATATACATATATATGTATATATGGAGAGAGAAAGAGACAGACAGAGAGAGAGACAGAGAGAGAGAGAGAGAGAGACAGAGACAGTGAGAGACCGAGACAGAGAGAGAAAGAAAGAGACAGAAAGATATACTTTTAAAAAGAAAGAAAAAAATTGGTAAACCAGAACTTTGATAGAGAAAATAAGAAAATAATTTTGGAATCTAAAATTCAATATTCTGTAGCTACCCAACATCACTCCCCCTACTCATTCACAAAAGACTTTCCAGTTCCCATAAACAGTACTAGTTTTCCAGAAACTGAGTCTTGACATTTAATGGACTATTGCAAGACGTATTCAGAAAACAATGATTAAGTCAGTTTGACTGGAGCTTTTCCTTAACATTTTTTAAAATTTCTTTCCCTTGCCTGATAGGCACTCCTGAATTCAACATTCTACTCAAGGAGCGGCTAAGTGGTGCAGTGAATAGATCACCATCCCTGTAGTCAAAAGTACCTGAGTTCAAATCCAGCCTCAGAAACAAAAACTAACCATGTGGCCTTGGGCAAGTCACTTAACCCCAATTGCCCTCCAAAAAGAAAAAAAAACTCTACTCAAACCTTGCCTTGTTAACGAAGCAGTGTTCAATGACTTCAAATTTGATTTCTTGCTTTGAATTCCAGTAAAGGTTATTGTTATTCCCACTGTTTTGGGTCCAGAGAATATACCACATTGACCTAGACAATATGTCTTGGGTTTTTTTTTTCTTTTTCGTTTTTTTTTCTTTTTTGTTTTTTTTTTCCTTAATGAACTATAAATTTTGTATAAGTAGGGGTAACATGTCATTTCTCCATAGTTACCCAGTGTCTAATATAGGAGTACCAGAACAGAAGATAATGATGATAGCATATGGAAAACAAAAGGCAAATATCATTTTAAAGTGAAAACTGATGGCAGAGAAGATTGCAATTCAAAAACCATATAATGGAAAATAAAGAATCAGTGGATGGATTAAAATCCTTTTAATATCAATAGGTGACTAAACAATATATCTCATCCCATCTTCTCTGCTAGGACTATTTCTATTTCTGGTGCTCATATTTTCCTAGCAATATGGCTTTGAATCTTATAGTCATCATTGTTCCTCTCCCTAACTACCTACAGTCAATCCCTTATTAAGCCTTACTAATTCTAACTCCAGATTATCCCTTGGATGTGTCCACATCTCTCCATTCCAGCTCAGTATTTCATTATCTTTTCCCCGTTTTGTTGTAATTGCTCTCTCCCCGCCCCCCCGCCAGGTTCTCTCCTTTCCAATCCATTTTTCATACTGTTGCTGTAGTCATTTTCCTGAGTACAATTTTCAGATGATATTGTCATTGCCCCAACAACTTTCAGTAGATTATATTGCCTAAACTCTAAATACAAGCTCCTTGGGCAAACCTCTAAACCAGGGGTAGGGAACCTGTGGCCTTTAAGTCACATGTGGCCCTCTACATCTTCATGTGTGGCCCTTTGAATCCAAACTTCACAAATTAAGAATCTCTTTTGTGGAGTTTGGATTCAAAGGGCTACACTTGAGGACCTATAAGGTCATATGTGGCCTTGAGTTTGCAGGTTTCCCACCCCTGAATTTTAAGCCTTTTGTAGCAAGGATCCAAAGTACCTTTCCAACTACATTTCATGAAACTTTTATTTGCATTTATGCTTCTGTGCTCCAGCCAAACTGCATCCTTTACTTTCCCCCAGTCTAATCCTTCCCTTTCTCAGCTCTTCAAGAATATGCATGACATTATATTTGGTATAGATTCTCCCTACCTCTTCAAGTATTTAAATCCCCCTATTTTTCATTTAAAATTTTGCTCAGATACTACATTCTTCATAAAGTATTCTTCATTTACTCCACAAAAAGTTATATCTCCCTCTCTGATAAACAGTGTTTTGTTTATTACTTATATACCTATTTCTTTTAACTTACTATATCTTAAGGTCAGGAAAAGTAGAAGCATTATAGATTAGTGTTTTTAGTAGTTTCCACATAATAAACATTTAATATATTAAACTGAATTAAATATGTATAGTTACTTTTATTTGACTATTTTAAGTTGCCTTCCTTTATTAAAAGTAAATATATGTGCATGTATAACTTCTAAAACGCAAATAGAAGTAACTATATATTTAATTTAATATATATATATATATTTAACATATGGAATGTTAAACTATTTAAAGAAACATAATCAAAATGATTGGTGGATAGAAAATGAATAAGTATCAGAATTCTTTAATATAAAAATATGAACTATGGTTTCATGACATCCTATGATCTTTCTAGGTTTCCCAGAGGAAAATTATAAAATACTACATGGAAAACAAGTTTTTTATTTACTTTAAAATATCCTTCACATAGACTTTTACTCCATGTCCCCTCATAGCATGGCTCAAAACTTGGGTTCTTTTGTTTTTACTTTCTTTTTTTGTTTGTTTGTTTTAGTTTACAGCATTCATTTCAACAAGATTTTGGGTTACAGATTTTCTCCCCATCTTTCACCTACCCACCACCCCAAATCAGCAATCCCACTGAATACCCTCTCCCTCAATCTGCTCTCTCCTGTATCCTCTCCCATCCCCGGTCTGACTTTACAGTAGGGCCAGATGGATCTGCATAAGTCAGAGCCTGTATATCTTATTTTCCAGTTGAATGTAAATAATTTTTAAAAATGATAATAAAGGATTTTTTTGCTTTTTGTTTGGGAGGGTAATTGGGGTTAAGTGACTTGTCCAAAGTCACATGGCTAGTAATTGTGTCAAGTGTCTGAGGCTGGATTTGAACTCAGGACCTCCTGACTCCAGGACCGGTGCTCTATTCACTGCGCCCCAAATAATAATAATTTTTTTCAACATTTGATTTTAAAACTTTGGGTTCCAGATTCTTTCCCTCATTCCCTCCTCAACCACCCATACTGGGAAGATAGGCAATTCAATATAAGGTGTACATGAGTAGTTACACAAAACATTTCCATAGTGGATATATTGTGAAGTACTGACTATATTTCCTTCCATCCTATCCCACACCCCGGTTGTTCTATTTTCTACTTTGACCCTGTCCCTTTTCTAAAGTGGGTGCTTCTAACTACCCTTTCACCCGATCTGCCTTCTCATCTATCATTCCCCATCTTATCTCCTTCCCCCCTACTTTCCTGTAGGGTAAGATACACAATTTAGTATGTATGATATTCATTCCTTTAACCAAATTCAAAGAGTGGAAGGTTGACCCATTCCCTTTTGCCTTCCTGTTCTTCCCCTCCATTGTAACAGTTTTCCCATGCCTCTTTCATATGAAATAATTTACCTTATTCTATCCCTACCTATCTCCTCTCATTATATTCCTTTTTCTACTCTTAATTTTATTTTTTAGATATCATCCCTTCCTATTCAATTGATTCTGTGCCCTCTGTCTATGTATACATGTATACATATATACACACACTCACATATGTATTCATATGCATATATACCCTCCTATATAGACATATATGTGTATACATATATGTGTGTGTGTGTGTGTATACACACACACATATATACATTTAGATTCTCTTCAACACTCCTTATACTGAGAAAAGTTTCATAAGGTACAATTATCATTTTTCCATGTAGAAATGTAAATAGTTCAACATTGATAAGTTCCTTATGATTTCTATTCCCTGTTTACCTTCTCACACTTCTCTTGCTTCTTGGATTTGAATGTCAAATTTTCTATTCAACTCTGGTTTTTTCATCAAGAATGCTTGAAAGTCCTCTATTTCATTGAATGACCATATTTTCCCCTGAAGCATTATACTCAATTTTGCAGGGTAGGTGATTCTTGGTTTTAATCCTAGCTCCTTTGACCTCCAGAATAGCATATTCCAAGCCCTCTGTTCCCTTAATGTAGAAGCTGCTGAATCTTGTGTTTTACTGATTGTGTTTCCATGATATTCAAATTGTTTCTTCTTGGTTGCTTATAATATTTTATCCTTGACCTGGGAACTCTGGAATTTGGCTATAATATTCCTAGGTGTTTTCTTTTTAGGATGATTTTCAATAGGTGATTGGTGAATTTGTTCAGTTTCCATTTTGTCCTCTGGTTCTAAAATATCAGGGCAATTATCCTTGAGAATTTCTTAAAGTATGATTTCTATGTTCTTTTTAAGATCATGGCTTTCAGGTAGTCCAATAATTTTTAAATGCTCTCTCCTGGACCTATTTTCCAGGTCAGTGGTGTTTCCAGTGAGATATTTGACATTGTTTAGTATTTTTTTCATTTGTTTGGATCTGTTTAATAGTGTCTATGATTTCTCATAAAGTCATTAGCTTCCATTTCTTCCAACTTAATTCTGAAGGAATTATTCTCTTCAGTGAGCTTTTGAAATTCCTTTTCCATCTGGTGTATTTGGCTTTTTAAGGCATTCTTCTACTCATTGGCATTTTGGGTCTCTTTTGCCATTTGAGTTAGTCTATTTCTTTTCTTTTGTTTTTTTTAACAAATGCTTTATTAACTTCTGGTTTACATCATTCATTTCCGCCAGATTTTGAGTTACAATTTTTCAACATTTTTCCCCTACCCACCACCCCAGAATAGCAGTCCCACAAGATGTCCCCTCATCCAATCTGCTCTCTCCCATATCGTCTCCCATACCCCCTGCGACTTTACCATTAGGGCAAGGTGAATCTCTGTGCTCCAATGCTTGAACAATTTATCTCCCAATTACATGCAAAATAGTATTAATAATAGTGTTTATGTATATTTAAAATATTTAATTTTAAAACTTCGAATTTCAGATCCTTTCCCTTCCTCCCTTATCACATATATATATTGTAAAAGACTGCTTATATTTCCCTCCCACCCAACCCAACACCCACCTGGTCCACTCCCTACTTTGATCCTGTCCCTCTTCTATAGTGGGTACTTCCAACCTCCGCTCCCCGCAGAATGCCCTCCCCTCCATCATCCCCCCATCATACCCCGTCACCCTACTCTCCAGCAGGGTGAGATATCCCATTTAGTATGTATGTCAATCTCTCCCTGAGCCAAATTCAATGAGAATATGGTTTTGCCTTTTTGACTTCCTGTTATTCCCCTCCCCTGCAACCACTTCCCCTTGCTTCTTCTACATGAGATAGTTTACCCTACCCTGTCTCTCCCCCTCTCCTCTTGCCACTTTCTGCTCTCACCTCATAACTTCACCCCTTAAGTATCATCCCTTCCCATCAAATTCAACCTGTGCCCTCTATCCATGTAAAACTGTAAACATATATACACACATTCACATATGCATTCATATGCCCATAGATTCTTCTTCCATTAATTTCATAGTGAGAAAGGTTTCATCAGTCACAATTATTGTTTTTCCATGTAGGAATGTAAATAGTTCAACTTTGATAAGTTCCTTTTGATATCTTTTCCTTGATTACCTTCTCAGGCATCTCTTGCTTCTTGTGTCTGGATGTCAAATTTTCTGTTCAACTCTGTTTTTTTTCCTCAAGAATGCTTGAAAGTCCTCTCTTCCACTGAATGACCATATTTTCCCCTGAAACAAAATACTCAGTTTTGCTAGGTAGGTGACCCTTGGTTTCAATCCCAGCTCTTTTACCCTCTGGAATATCATATTCCATGCCCTTCAATCCCTCAGTGTAGAAGCTGCCAGGCCCTGGGCTATTCTGATTGTGTTTCCACAATATTGAAATTGTTTCTTCCTGGCTGCTTGTAGTATTTTCTCCTTGATCTGGGGATTCTGGAACCTGGCTATAATATGCCTGGGAGTTTTCTTTTTGGGATCTTTTCAGGAGGTGATCGCTGGATTCTTTCAACCTCTATTTTGCCCTCTGGATCTAAAATATCAGGGCAGTTTTCCTTGAGAATTTCTTGAAGGGTGATTTCTAGGTTCTTTTTAAGATCATGGCTTTTGGGTAGTCCAATAATTTTTAAATTATCTCTCCTGGATCTATTTTCCAGGTCAGTGGTTTTTCCCATGAGATATTTCACATTGCCTTCTAATCTTTCATTTGTTTGGATCTGCTTAACAGCATCTTGATTTCTCATAAAGTCATTAGCTTCCATTTGCTCCAGTCTAACTCTGAAGGAATGAATCTCCTCAGTGAGCTTTTGAGATTATTTTTTCCATCTGGCAAATTGGGCTTTTTAAGGAATTCTTCTCCTCATTGCCTTTTTGAGTCTCTTTTGCCATTTGAGTTTGTCTGCTTTTTAAGATGTTATTTTCCTCAGTTAGGCTGTTGCCTCTCATTTCATACTTTTCTTGCATCCTTCTCATTTCTCTTCCCAATTATTCCTCCACTTCTCTTATCTGCTTCTTAAGGTCTTCTATGGCCTGTAATCTGCTCATGTTTTCCTTTGGGGCTTTTGGAGCAGGAGTTCTGACCTCACAGTCCTCTCCTGGTCCATGCTTTGATTCTCTTCCCCCCCAAAATAGGAGTGTAATGTTGCATTTTTCTGTTTAATTTGTTTCCTTTGCCTTGGCATGTTACCACTTAATTACTTGACTTTTGGGCTTGTTGCCACACTATGGCTCTGCCGCCAGACAGGGAAATTTTCGTCCTGAATGTGTAGGGGACAACTTCTGTTTCTGGCAAGCTGGAAACCCACCCGCAACCTACACCCTAGATCACAATCCAAATCCAGGGAAGTTAAAGCAAGAGCAATTACCCCCCAAGACTGATTGCAGGATCTCCCTACAGTTCGCAGGCCAGGAGCTGGAGCTGCCTCTGAAAACTACAAAATGGCATGTCTCCTTAGTGGCTTCTAGCCCCCAGGGGAGGAAGCCAACTCGTTCCCCAAATACTGTTCCCAAAGTCCATAGGACACTAACCTCTTACTTTGTCCTAGGCATGTCTGTGTTGATAATTCTGGAATAGCCACCACTTCTGGTGTTCTGGAGTCCCTCCAGCCAGCTGCTGGCCCAGCCACCCTGGGGCTAAAACTTCGGCTCACAGGGACCTGGGCTGGCTCTCCACAAGCTGGGCTGTTGGCTCCCAGAGCGCTGCACTGGCCCTCCCTGCAGGGCTGCTGGGTTGTCCTCAGCAGGAGGTTAGATTCTCTGTGTTATTCTGTGGGTGCTAGGGTCACAGAAGTTGTTCAGAGTCCCCTTTTACATAGTTTGGAAGTGGTGTGGGAGGAATATATCTTTTTCTTAGCTGTATATGGAATCTTCACAAAATTGACCACAAAATTAAAACTCACAATCAAATGCAGAAATATTAAATGAATCTTTTTCATGAAGCCATAAAAATTGACTCTGGAATGATAGGTTAAAACCTACTTGGAAACTAAAAATCTAATCCTAAAGAATGAGTGGGTCAAACAACAAATCACAGAAATAATTAATAATTTCATCAATGTACCAAAACATGTGGGATACAGCCAAAGCAGTTCTTGGGGCAAAATTTTATATTTCTAAATGAATAAAATAGAGAAAGAGGAGATCAATGAATTGGGCTTCCAACTAAAAAATGCTAGAAAAAGTAACACATTAAAAATCACCAAGTAAATACCAAATTAGAAATTTTGAAAACCAAAAAATGGATTAATAAAATTGAAATTAAGAGAATACTGAATAAATTAAACTGAGTTGCTTTTATTTAAAAACAATAGATAAACCATGGTTATATTGATTAAAAAAAAGAACAAAACCAAATTACAATTATCAAAAATGAAAATTTGGTGAATTCAACACCAATGAAGAGGAAATTAAAGCAATTATTAGTAGCTATTATGTCCAATTGTATCCCACTAAATATGACAATCTAAGTGAAATGGACGCATATTTAGAAAAAAATGCAAATTGCTCAGATTAACAGAGAAAGACATTTAACCCCATTTTAGGAAAAGAAATTGAACAAAACAGTAATGAATTCTCTAAGAAAAAATCTTCAAGGCCAGATGGATTTTCATCCATCCAAAGAATAATTAATTCCAATACTATATAAACTACTTACAAAAAATAGGTAAAGGATTCCTACCAAATTCTTTTGTGACACAAATATGGTGCTGATAATTAAACCAGGAAAAGCCAAAACAGAGAAAGAAAATTATAGGCCAATTTCCCAATGAATATCAATGTGGATATTATAAATTAAAAATTAGGAAAGAGATTATAGAAAATTATCACTAGGATAATAAACTATTACCAGGTGGAATTTATGCCAGGAATGCAAGGGCTAGCTCAATATTAGGGAAATTATCTGCATAATTGACCATATCAATAACAAAATTAACAGAAATCATAAAATTATCTCACTAGATTCATAAAAGTCTGTTGAAAAAATACAGCACCCATTCCTATTAAAATAAATAGTAGAAAGATTAGAAGGAAAGCTGACTACAGCCTGTGCTTCTGATAAAGACCTCATTTTTTAAAAATATATAGAGGACTGTATCAAATTTATAAGAGGACAAGTCATTTCCCATTTGATAAATGGTCAAAGGATGTGAACAGTCAGTTTTCAGATGAAGAAATTAAGGCTATCTATATTCATATGAAAAAAATGCTCTAAATCACCATTTATTAGAGAAATGCTTTTTAGAGAATTAAAGATTTAAAATAAAAATTATAGAAACAATTCAGAGGTAGCAGATCATACCTATCAGATTGGTTAATATGACAGAAAAGGAAAATGATTAAATTTTGAAGAAGATGTGGAAAAATTGGAACACTAATGTATCGTTGGTGGAGTTGTGAACTGATCCAACCATTTTGGAGAGCAAGTTGCAATTATACCCAAAAAGCTATCAAATTGTGCATATTAGGTAGAAACAGCTCATCCAAGCCACTCTGCCCCCAGATTCCCCCCAAACTATGTAAAAGGGGACTCTGAAAAACTTCTGGAGCCCCAGCACCCACAGAATGACACAGAGAAGCTAACCTCCCGCTGAGGACAGCCCAGCAGCCCTGCAGGAAGGACCAGCGCAGCACACAGCATGCGGGAAGCCGAGCCAAGCAGAGCCCAGGTCCGCGTGAGCCGAGGTTTTAGCCCCAGGGCGGCAGGGCCAGCAGCCGGCTGGAGGAACCCCAGAACACCAGGAGCTGTGGCGACTCCAGAATTATCAACATAGACATGCCTAGGACAAAGTAAGAGGTTAGTGTCCTATGGACTTTGGGTCTGGTATTTAGGGAATGTGTCAGCTCCCTCCCCTGGGGGCTAGAAGCCTCTGAGGAGACACACAATTTTGTATTTTTCAGAGGCAGCTCCAGCTCCCAGCCAGCAATTAATTGTAGGGAGATCCAGCGATCAGTCTTGGGGGGGGTAATCGCTCTTGCTTTAACCTCCCTGGATCTGGATTGTGATCTAGGGTGGAATTCGTGGGTGGGTTTACAGCTTGCCAGAAACGGAAGTTGCCCCCCACACGTTCGGGACGAAAATTCCTCTATCTGGCCTTAAAGCCATAGTGTGGCAACAAGCCCAAAAGTCAAGTAATTAAGTGGCAACATGCCAAGGCAAAGGAAACAGAAAAATGCAACCCTAGACTCCTATTTTGGGGGCATAGAGCGGGAAAAGGACTGTGAGTTCAGAAGTCCTGCTCCAAAAGCCCCAGGGGAAAACATGAACGGGTTGCAGGCCATAGAGGACCTTAAGAAGGACTTTAAAAATCAAATAAGAGAAGTGGAGGAAAAATTGGAAAGAGAAATGAGAAGGATGCAGGAAAAGTATGAAATGAGGGTCAACAGCCTGACTGAGGAAAACAACACCTTAAAAAATAGACTAACTCAAATGGCAAAGGAGGCCCAAAAGGGCAATGAGGAGAAGAATGCCTTAAAAAGTCGAATTTGCCAGATGGAAAAAGAATCTCAAAAGTTCACTGAGGAGATTCATTCCTTCAGAGTTAGACTGGAGCAAATGGAAGCTAATGACTTTATGAGAAATCAAGATGTTGTTAAGCAGATCCAAACAAATGAAAGATTAGAAGGCAATGTGAAATATCTCATGGGAAAAACCACTGACCTGGAAAATAGATCCAGGAGAGACAATTTAAAAATTATTGGACTACCTGAAAGCCATGATCAAAGAAAGAACCTAGAAATCACCCTTCAAGAAATTCTCAAGGAAAACTGCCCTGATATTTTAGATCCAGAGGGCAAAATAGAGGTTGAAAGAATCCAGCGATCACCTCCTGAAAAGATCCCAAAAAGAAAACTCCCAGGAATATTATAGCCAGGTTCCAGAATCCCCAGATCAAGGAGAAAATACTACAGGCAGCCAGGAAGAAACAATTTCAATATTGTGGAAACACAATCAGAATAGCCCAGGACCTGGCAGCTTCTACACTGAGGGATTGAAGGGCATGGAATATGATATTCCAGAGGGCAAAAGAACTGGGAATGCACCCAAGGGTCACCTACCCAGCAAAACTGAGTATTTTGTTTCAGGGTAAAATATGGTCATTCAGTGGAATAGAGGACTTTCAAGCATTCTTGAGGAAAAAACCAGAATTGAATAGAAAATTTGACATCCAGACACAAGAAGCAAGAGATGCCTGAGAAGGTAATCAGGGAAAAGAAATCAAAAGGAACTTATCAAAGTTGAACTATTTACATTCCTATATGGAAAAGCGATAACTGTGACTGATGATATCTTTCTCACTATGAAAATAATGGAAGAAGGGTGTGTGGTCATATGAAAACATATGTGAATGTGTGTGTATATGGTTACAGTTATATATGGATAGAGAGCATAGGTTGAATTTGTTGGGAAGGGAGAATACTCAAGGGATGAAATTATGAGGTGAGAGAGGAAAGTGGCAAGAGGAGATGGGGAGAAACTATCCCATGTAGAAGAAGCAAGGGGAAGTGGTTGCAAAGGAGGGGGAGAATAAGGAAGGCTAAAAAGGCAAAACCACATTCACATTGAATTTGGTTCAGGGAGAAAATGACATACATACTAAATGGGACATCTCAACCTGCAGCAGGATAGGGGGAAAGGGGATGAGAGGAAAGATGATGGATGGGAGGGCATCCTTGGGGTGAGGGGAGGTTGGAAGTACCCACTATAGAATAGGGACAGGATCATGTAGTGAATGGACCAAGTGGGGGGTGGGATGAGTGGGAGGGAATTATAAGCAGCCTTGTACAATATATCTACTATGATAATGTTTTGCATAGCTAGACATGTACAACATATACCGAATTACTTATCTCCCAAGAGGGAATGGGTGACAAGGGAGGAAGGAAATGGATCTGAAATTCGAGGTCTTAACATTAAATGTTTCAAATATATATAAATACTATTATTAATATTCTTTTGCTTGTAATAGGGAGATAAGATGTGCAGGCATTGGGACATAAAGACTCACCTTCCTCTAATGGAAAAGTCGATGGTGGTATGGGAGAAAGTATGGGAGAGAGTAGATTGAAGGAAGCGATATCTTGTGGGACTACTATTCTGGGAGGTTGGGTAGGGGAATAATGGGGGGAAAATGATTATAACTCAAAATCTGGAGGAAATGAATGATGTAAAACAGAAGTTAATAAAGCATTTGTTTTAAAAAAATTGTGCATATTATAATCTTTGATCCAGCATTACCACTTCTAGATCTGTAATCTAACAAGACCTTAAAAATGTAAAAGGATGCAGATACACACACAAATATTTATAGTAGCTCTCTTTGTGGTGGAAAAGAATTAGAAATTGAGGGGATGCTCATCAACTGGAGAATGGCTGAATAAGATGTAGTAAATGAATGTAATGGAATACTATTAAGCAATAGGAAATGATGAGCAGGCAGATTCCAGAAAAACCTGGAAAGACATATGAATTAATGCTGAATGAAGTGAACAGAACTAGGAGAACATTGTATAAAGTAACAGACACCTTGTGTGATGATCAACTGTGATAGACTTCGTTCTTATCAGCAATACAATGATCCAAGATAGTTCCAAAAGGCTCATGATAAAAAATGCTATCCATATCTAGAGAAAGATCTATGGAGTCTGAATGTACTTTATTTTCTTTATTTTTCATGGTTTTCTCCTTTTGTTCTGATTCTTCTTTCAGGACATGACTGATTTGAAAATATGTTTAACAGAATTGTACGTGTATAACCTATATTGGATTGCCAGATCTCTTGGGGATGGGAGAGGTAGAAAAAATTGGAACTCAAAATCTTACAGAAATGAATGTTGAAAATTTCTTTTCATATAATATATTACAGGAAGAGACAGCTCTTTCGTTTATCCTCCCAACTCTTCTTCCCCCACATCTAATCAGTTGCAAAGTTCTGTTAGTTCTGCCTCAAGAACATCTTTTGAATCCATCTTTTTCATTCTCCTTCTACTGCCCTAGATTCATGTGAACCAGTCCCTCATCATTCTATTTCAATAGTCTAAAAATCACCCATCAGTTTCCATCCTCTTCCATTTTAAAGTCATCCTTTACACTTGAGGTATCAAACACACGGCCCACTGATCACAATGTGGCCCACAATAACTTCAGTTTCAACCTGAATCAGATTAAAATTTAACTGAGAATTATTTAATAAAAATACAATAAAGTATAAATAATATTAAAATGTGGTTGATGAACCCAATATGCGTCCCACAGGGCTTCTTATAGATGGTTGAGTGGCCCCCATTTCTATTTGAGTTTGACACCACTGCTTTCCACAGTTGTCAGCTTTACCTCCTGAATGTACCTTTCATCACTCTGTTTAAAAATAAAGGAATAAACAGAAACCATAACAATAATAGCATTCATAGAGAACTTTAAGGTTTGTAAAACCCTACATGTTATTTCAATTGATCCTCACAACAACCCTGGAAGGTATGTGTTAATATGATACATATTTTATAAATGAGGAAACCAAGACTGAGAGAGGTTAAGTGACTTGAGGGGGTCACAACATTAATATGTCTGAGGTAGGATTTGAATCCAGTTCTTCCTGACTTCCCAGTAGAGAGTCTAACTCTCTGTTGACTCTGCCACCTTGTGGCCTATAAATGAATAAGCAAACCTCCAGTAGCTCTCCTTATTTTAGATAAAATGAAAATTCTGTAGCCTGGTATTTCTCCAAGCTGACTTCAACCCACCTTTTCCATTTTATTTCATACTACTCTCTTTCCTACTACATTCTAGCAAAATCCAATCACTAATTCTTTCCTCTATTTGATCACCCACTTTCTTTTTGTACTTTTATGCGTTTTTCCAGACTCTCTCCAATTCCTATAATGCTAGACACGTCTCTGTTAAAATATTTGTTGCTCCAACTTATTTGCTACATTTTCTGGGAAGGAAGGAAGGAAGGAAAGAAAGAAGGAAGGAAGGAAGGAAGGCTTCTTGAAGTAGACTGAATTACATCAAATTGTTTCAACTATGTCAAAAGGCCATGTAGATAAAGAACGATTACATGTTGTTGGTCAATTTTCAGTTTTTTCCATCTCTTCATAATCCCTTTTGGGGTTTTTATTGACAAAGATACTGTAGTAGTTTGTCATTTCTTTCTCCAGCTCATTTTATAGATGAGGAAACTAAGGAAAATGTAGTTAAGAGACTTTCCCAGGGTCATATAGGAAGATGAGTCTCCCTGACTGCAGGCCACCAGCTTCCCTAAACCATCCATAGGTTTATTTAAAAACCTAAGATTGACTCATATCTAGTATGTATGCGATAAATATCAACTGAGTAAATGAATGAATAAAGCATTTATGAAGCACTTACTATGGGCAGAGTATTATAATAACTTCTGAAGATACAAATATAAAAGAAAGACAATCCTTGCTCAGAAGGAACTCTGAAAGAGAGTGCATTAATATTGGGGAGAGAACACATAGAGGAGTTTTCACCTTCAAATCAGATGGAAAAGTCCAATGGTTCTTAGGGTATAGCAGCAAAGTAGATGATAATAAAACTCTCTCTCTCTCTCTCTCTCTCTCTCTCTCTCTCTCTCTCTGTTTGTCTCTGTGTCTGTGTCTGTCTCTTTGTCTCTGTCTCTCTGTTTATCTCCCTCTCTCTCACTGTCTCTCTGTCTCTGTCTCTCTCTCTCTCTCTCTCTCTCTCTCTCTCTCTCTCTCTGTCTCTGTCTCTCTCTGTCTCTCTCTCTCTCTCTCTCTCTCTCTCTCTCTCTCTCTCTCTCTCTCTCTCTCTCTCTGTCTGCCTCTGTATATCTGCCCCTCTCCCTCACTTTCTCCTTCTCTCAGCTGATTGAGCTGACATAGTGAAAAGAGCCCTGAGCCTGAATTCAGAGAACCTGGGCCTGGGTCTGAATGCTGGTTCTACCACTTTCTTCCTTTGTAACTTGGGTACAGTTATATCAACTTAGTTATTTTATCTCTGTAAAATTAGACATTTACTCTATGATTGCTAAGTTTTCTTCCAACCACAGAAGCTATGAGGAAAAATCTACACTGTAATATCTTTGGTTGGTATTCAGAAGTATATTATCATTATTTACCTGATATTTTTAACATTATCGTGAAATAAGAGAGTTTTGGTTTGGTTTAGCTTTTGTTCTGTTTTTCCCTTGACCCTCCTTTTAGAATTTGAAAAACTAATACAAAAGGAAGGATATCTGTTGGCTCAGTGTCAGGATGTAAAAAACAAGGTTTGGGTTTCCAAAGACTTAGTCTCTTATGTTAAAAAAAACAAAACCCTGTTTCGTTTCTCCTTAAATTAGAAAGAGTTCAAACACTTAAAAAAATGCCTTTTACTGCTGAAGTCACCATGTGTTATGTTTCTCTTCAGCAGGCAAGGGTCAAGCCAGATTCAGATGTTTCCCTGGCTGAATACTGATGAGGCAGTTGGTCTCCATCCAGCTTTGTTTTCTATGAGCTGAGTGATTCTCATGCACGTATCCTTTCTTTTTTTCCTGCTTGGTTTCCATGGAAATGCATGCCTCTCTAGAGAAAGCAGAACAGCTTCTCTCATGTACAGGCAACATATGTTATTAATAAAGTCAATCGTGTGGAGGAACAAATACCAAAATGTTAGTATTGACAGCTACTAGCATAAGCAGGCAGGGTGGAGGGCAAGAGAGGTGTGGTCCAATGGCCTCTGCACTTTTCCAGTTAAACTATAGTGTATCTGATGTTCTACAAGTAAGACAAGATCTGTTGTATATCAGCATTAATCAAGTCATGGAGGAACTGTGTGCTCTTTTGGGGGAGGGGGCAGGGAATCCCACTGAAAGAAGGAAGATTGGTATTTGCAAATTTCCCAATAGCTTACTGCAAAGATCTATATCTATACAAATATATTTGGGCTTATCAGACAATTGAATACTGGGGAAATGCATTTAATTTTTTTCTTTGAATTTTTTTCCATCATGTCTGCCAGTGGAGATAAATAATTAGACAATGATTTGTTACCTAAATAGAATGAAGTTGAAAATAAAATATTTGTTATTAGGAATAATGGAGATGGAACCAAAAGAAAAAAATAAAACAATATACACTGTCTTCTGCTGTTGTGTGGGTATAAGGCCCTCTGACTTTCTGAATTTTTATGGTGGTATATGAGTGATAACTTATCTAAATATAGTAATCACAGTTGTTTCTGTTTCTCAGGATTAAGCCCCTATACTGGGTTTATCAATTCAATTTCACAAAGTTTTAAGTACATACTAAGTACAAAGCCCTATAGGAGTTACAAAGATGAATAAAAAGAAAGGGTTCTGTTTTCAAAGAGGTTACAATATAGAACGTAAATTTGTAATAAGAATAACTAATAATCTATCCAAATAGCAGCCCTGAATTTGGTTATCCTGAGAAGTTCATCAGCATTGCATCAATTTCATGACAATATGCTTGCTTGCGTGCTTTCCCAGTCAGTCACCAATGAAGCTAAACAAGACTGTGTGCTTGTTCCTGTGCTTTTTAGCATGATGTTTTTAGCCATGCTGTCAAATGCCTTTATTGAGGATGAGCACAGCATCAAGGTCAGCTACCACACTGAGGATAAATTTTTCAACTTGAAAAGGCTCCAAGTCAAGACCAAAGTATAGGGAGTGTTGGTTCATGATTTTCTGTTTGTGGATGATTGTGCACTCAATGCAGCCTCTAAAATTGAGATGCAACAAAGTATAGATCTATTCTCTGCTGCTTGTGCTGATTTTGGTCTAACAACACCCAAAAAACCACAGGCGCTCCATAGGCCAGCACCACAACATCCACGTGTGGAATCATAGGTTACAGCAAATGGAGAAGTTTTGAATGCTATGGACAAAATTCACTTGCCTTGGGAGAGTACTTTCCAGGGATGTACACATTGATACTGAGGTTAACACACATTGCCAGAGCTAGCTCAGTGTTTGGGAGGCTACAAAGGAAAATATGGGAGAGAATTGGTATTAGACTGACTACTAAACTGAAGGTCTACAGAGCCATTGTGCTGACCTCTTTGTTGTATTCCTGGGAAACCTGAACAGTCTACCAGTGCCATGCCGGGAAACTGAATGGCTTCCATTTGAATTGTCTTAGGAAGATTCTGAAGATCACCTGGGAGGATAAGATAACAGACGCTGAGGTCCTTTCTCAAACTAAATTGCAAAGCATTCAAACACCACTGCAGAGAGCAAAACTCTGATGGGCTGGCCACTGAATGCCAAATGTACACTTGACAAAAGAAGAAAACAAAACCCTTTTATGGAGAACTCACAGAAGGCAAGTGCTCTTGTGGTAGTCAGAAGAAGCAATATAGGGACACTCTCGAGGTCCCTCTTAAGAACTTCAGTCCTAACTGTGTGACATGGGAGACACTGGATCAGATAGCCCAGCATGGGCTTTATGAGCAAAGCAGAATTGAAGCCGTTCAAAAGAAATGTAAAATGTGTAAACTTAAGGAATGCACCCCAAATGATCACGTGTACTATTTGTGCCTGACCTGTGGTACAGCATTCTGAGCTCATATTGGTCTGATCAGCCAAAGACACATTGTAACTCGACTCTAACATAGTATAGTCATTTTGGTCTTCTGGGAATGAAGGACAACCACCACAACCAGCTAATAATTATAAAGCACCTACCATGTGTCAAATATTATGCCAAGTGTTTCATAATTATTACGTCATTGGAGATTCATAACCCCTCTAGGAGGTAGACACTATTATCTTTCCCATTTTACGGATAGATAAATAGAGGTTAAAGAACTTAACTAGTTTCCCATAGCCAGTAAGAATATGAAGTTGGATTTTAACTCGGGTCTAATCTACACTTTATCTGCTGTTCCACCTAACTACCCCATAAGTACAAATAACAATGACACAAATTAGAGAAAGCTAGTTGCACTCCAGAAATTGTGATAAAGGAAACAACAAATGTGAATAGAATCTAGACTAAACACACAGACAGTCTTTCTTCATAACTATTATCTTCCCATCATGCTGTATGACAGCAAGTGATGGAATATTGCAGCCTTTTATGAATTAAAGTTAAGAATCATACAAAAGGTGAAGGAAAGACATATGGTGAGTATGAATAGAAAACAAGATATTACCAAAATGGGAGTCTGCAAGACATCTAAAAGAGGTGAAGATAATGGATTGGTAAAAATTGTGAACCTCATCATTATCAAAAAGTGACCAAGCATATATTAAAAACATATGACCTGTATGCCTCTTTCTATGTCTTTACCTAATTTTGTAAGAACAATCTATACATGCAGTGAGGTCATCCTTGAAAGTATGGGACTGAAATAAGCAGGTTTTCTGACCCATAGTCTCCATCAAATCACAAAGTTGAACAGAAAACAAGATCATACTGTGCTTTTTTTGTTTAATATTTTTTATAATAATTTGTTTCCACAGAACAAAACATCACCTTGAAATTTTCAACAGTATCCCTCATTTGTATGTCAGTCATACCATATTCTTAGAAATATATAATCCATTTTTTCAAATATCCTGTGATTATTAATATTAAGAAAGAATTAAAGGGGGAAGATACATGTTCACCAGGTATTAGCCACCAACATGGGATATGTACTCCATGTAAGGACATGGGACAAGTGGAGGAAGAATTCCTTATAGACAGTGAGGGCAAATGCTCCTCTTGGTTTATCTCATTGTTCTAATTACATGAAAATTCTGAATATTATGGAGCCTCCAACGTGAGATCTGCTGTCATTTCAAAGATTTTGACTTAGCTAAACAGTGTAAGAAAAAAAAAAGATCTCCAGTTGGAAGGACAACCCTTTGAGTCATCTACTTACTTCATTTATGTTAGCACATGGACATAGGAATATTGCTTCTGGGATACTTGAATACTTTTAACCATGCTCACCTATGCCCTGAAACAAAGGAACATCTTTCTTCATAACTACCATTCTCCCTCAATGCTGTATGACTTCGAGTGATGGAATATTGTAGCCTTTGATGAATTAAAGTTAAGAGCCATCCAAAAGGCAAAGGAAAGGCATATGGCAAATAAGAATAGGAGACCAGATATTACCAAAATGGAACTGAAGGAGAGAAGCATCAGGCAGATATGGGACAGGAAATGAAGGTGGGACAGTAAAGTGAGTAAAAATTTAAAATAATTGATGGCATCCACATAATGACAGGGGAACTAGAAAAAGGCTCTTGGACCTTGTATTAAAGATTTATAGGAAGCTTTGGAAAAAAGAATTGTGCAAAAAAAGAATAAGAAACTATGGATGAGGAACAATTGCCATTATTGCAAGGAATGTTCATATGAATGAACTCACAGATCCATTAAGATATGGAAATGATATGCAAAAGGACAGATTTAAACAAAATAAATACCAAAAAAAAGTAGAAAAAAATATTCCAAAGTTTCAGGGCAAAAGAATAGGTGTTTTGTTTCAGATGTTTTTCAAAATAATGAAAACATATTTATTAACTGCCTGCTATGCACAAGATACTACATCAGACTGTATGCTGGTCATAAAAAATGGAACATATTCAATTTAGTTCAACAAATCTTCATGAAATTTATATTACACATATAGGATTATATTATATGTTTTATATATATATATATATATATATATAACATATGCATATATTATATGGGACAAAATTGGTTCTTATGTAAAGGTATGAAAATATTAAAAACTAAACATTTTCTGCTCTCAAGAAACGTATATTAGGAGGAATTTGAGTTCTTACCTTAAGCTGTTTATAGAATACATAAAAAGATATAAACAAATACAAGGACAGGTAAACTGATTGTTAAATAAATACAACAAACATTTCATATCATTATGTTTTCCCCTTATTTCAGTGAAGAGAGTAGCAAAATTTTGATCAATTGGCATACATATCACTTAGTATTACTAAATATATTTAATATTTTGGTAATTATTTTATATGAATAGGTACAGTCAATCATAAGCAGAAAATAAAATCTTATCAAGGACTAATACCTAGAGTACATATTAATAAAAATATAGATTTCTAGAGTATTCTTTTACTTTGGAAGTAATGTATATTTAATGACAAAATTATGGAAATGAAAATTGAGATGAAAGACAGCTAGGTATCACAGTACCCTGTGAATCCTAGGCTTAAAATCAGAAAGAATCATCTTCCTGAGTTCAAACCTGACCTCAGAAACCTAATAGTTGTGTGACCCTGGCAAATCATTTAACCCTGTTTGTCTCAGTTCTTCATCTGTAAAATGAGCTGGAGAAGAAAATAGCAAACCACTCCAGTGACTTTGCTAAGAAAATCCCAAATGGTTTCACATAGAGTCAGACATGACTGAACAATAACCACGACACAATAGAAAAGGGCATTCAGAAGACCTTTGGTTCAAAGTTAGTTATGAACTGAAACATTTTCCAAAGATAAATTTAATTTCTTTGAGTTGCAAACTTTGAGAAGAACTTCGAATCAAAGAAAGATATAAAAGAATTACACTGTAGTCTATTGTATGAAGAAGCAAATACATAGAGTTCAAAGAGGTCTTGTTGAGTCATTTTTACTTTTTATTGTTGGAAGGAAGAAATGGATGACTATTTCTTCCAGTGGATAAATTTAATTTCATTCTTCATATTTCTGGAAAAGCAAGGAAGAAGACAAAATTTAGATGAATTTCAAAAATGGAAGATGGATCCTGGCAGAGAGGTGATGGCCTCAGGGTACAGAATGAAAAACATATTTTTGGACATAGCCCATACAGGAATTTATTTTGTTCAACTAAAAAAATTATTACAAGGGTAGATTTTTAAACTCTTTTTTTAAATGATGGGTAGGAATTAAGGGGAATAGAATAGATTTTAGATAAAAAAACAATTTTAAGATAGAAATTAGAAAGAGGAAACGAAAATATGAGGCACTGGGAAAATTCACAAACTTGATAATTAGTAAATCAATCAATTGATTGGTTAATAATAGCCAGTGAGCATTCATTACAAAATCAGTTAAAAGCAGCGAGTATTTATTAAGTGCTAAACAAGGGGAATGTAAAGATGAAAAAACATATATAATATTTTCAAAGCTTTTCTCATTTTTAATGGGGATAAGAAATGGACACAAATGAGTTGGATTCAAGATACATTATGAAAAAGAGAAGTCTAGACAAAATGTTATACCAGATTGAAGGGGAAGAGATGACTTTTACCTGGAGGGAATCAGGGATGGTTTCATGTAAGAGGTATCAGCCATTCTGAGTTCTTTAAGGAACAGACCTCTTTAAAGAGGTAAACATGTAGAAGAAATCTGTTTTAGCCAGTAATGCCTAATGGTAGGAGAGTGGCAGAACAAATTGGAAACACCTAGTAGTTCTGTTAGTGAAGGAGCATAATAAGGTCTATTAGAAACAGATAATAGAGGGTCTCAAATGTCAGGCTTTGGAATTTCATTTTAGTACACAAGCAGTAATAGACCACTTAAAGATTTGTAAGGTAAAGGAAGGAGGGAGGGAAGGAAGAAACAAAGAAAGAAAAGGAGGAAAGAAAGGAGGGAAAGTTGGAATTTAAAATTATTCATCAAGTTTTTCTTTTTGCCAAGAATAGCAGTGCTGAGGTTACAAATTTGAAAGCAAAGACAATTCCTTCTCTTTGGGGAAGTCAACCCCCTATGGAAGTGGTAGCCTCAGGGGAAATCTGCAAGGACAGCATATGAACTATAAAATAATGAGTTAATACACCTTTTTCCAGGAACAGTGGTAGAGTTGATTTGAATGTGGTAGAGCAGGACCTGAGGGGGAAAATACATATTCAGTAGTAAGGTGGCTGGTGAGAAGATAACAGAAGAGTAGGGAATAAAATGGACCTTGGATGGAACCTCTCTGAAGTGCAGGAGCAGGTGAGGCAAAGTATTTAACTGAAACAACATAGCAAAAAGTCTAGCAGTAGAAACACCTCGAATTCCTCATTAAGATATCAATCAATAAATAAAATTTCCTGCAGCTCATGCACTGGTGTGGAGGAACCTGGGAAAAACAAATCCCAAGAAAATTTAGACCAGTGAGGGTTGGAGCTTTAATGTCCTTGGTGGTTGCAGTATTTTTCTTGCCAAAAGACTCAGGTTTCACCTCCAGCAGCCAAACCTGTCCCACTGCCTCTCAGTTTTGCCATCAGTAACTCCTTAACATGAACTTTTGCTATTTGGTAAATTCCTTTGCTATTGCCTCTTTAACACACATTGGCTCCAGTTCAGGGTAGATAAGCTCACTGCTTTACTTCTTTACTCTGTCTCCATAGCTAGCATATACTAAAAGCCTCATATGCTCCTTTCCATCTCAACTTTTGTAATTGTGCTCTCCTGAAGCTCTGTCATGTTACTATTACTACTGGTGATCTCCACATACAGAAGTATCACTCCATCACTCCACTAGAACTACTTCTGGATGCTTCTAGAAATAAAAAATGTTTAGAATGAGAGAATACATGCCAACATGCCTTTGGACTAATCAACACATTCCCAACATTGTATTAGCCTCAAAGGCCAGACCAGTTGTGCACAAAAAGGACACTCAGGGAGCCAGAAGACCTTCAGGTTTACCCCTAGCAATGAAAGGTCCCTAGTTCTTACTTCTGCCTAAGTGGGGGTGATTGAATTCTATTCATCTCTTCTCTTCCTCTGTCCTTCCCATACAATAACCAGTTCCCACCATTTCTGAGGCATATAACAAATACTCAATTCTTTTTTCCATTTTTCTTTCCAATTCTCATTATGTCCCTTCCTCACAACCTTGAGCATAGAGGACCATGCAAATAGCCTTGATGCTTGCATGATAAGACTTGAAAAAGGATTATTAGAAACACAGAAAGGGGAGTGTCAAAATCTGGTTAACATTCTTGCCTTCAGGACAAAACTCATATATTCCTTATATTTGTGAATAGTAATATGAAGGTAATAAGGACCTAATATAAGTATAATAAAATATTTCACAGTTGGGAGATCTCAAAGGTCATCTAGTATTATCTATACTTGAATAGAATTCCCGTATACCAATGATATAACAAAAGTTCATCCAGGATTGTCTGGTAGCACTCTAGTGACAGAATGCCGTATTTCCTACTGAGAAAACCTATTTTATATTTATATTCCTGTTTCTGTGAAATAATTACATAATCATTAGTAATTAATCAATCAATCAAAAAGTATCTTTTAAGTACTTATGATATGCCAGACATTATAGGAGGATCTTGGCATACAAGTGAAAAGAAGGAAATAATCCTTAATAGCATAGAGCTTACATTCTGATGGGGAAGATAAGTAATTATGTAAATATTATACAGCTAATATTAAGGCTTAAGTAAAACATCATAACATTCCAACAACTATAAAAATGAGGGTTGGGAAAATTTGTTGTAATTAAACCCAATTTCAACAACTCTGCTCCATGTGCCATTTTGAAATTTTAATCATATATTTATTCTAAGCTTTTGAGAAATAAAGTCAAAGGACTTATTTTGTCTTTCCACAAGTATGCCCAATTACAGGCTTCAATTTGTAAATATATGCATGTGTGTATGTGTATGATTGTATAGAAGCACCATGATAGTGGAAAAGGGTCCAGCATCATAGTTAAGACAACATGGATTCTCATCCCACCTCTAATGTATCTCAGCTATGTTTATATTGTTGTTGTTGCAGTCGTTCATCCTTTGTTCTTTCATTCTTTTGTTCTCAAAAAGCAATCCATCTTGACTTAAGGTGGATTGGATTTAATGCAAAGTCATCAGTCTTACTCTCTCCTCCAGAGTCATAGAAAGTCTAGTGTCAAAACAAAAAACAAGATGACTGACCATGACCTATGGTTATGGTGGATGACCTTGTGAGCCGAGGCAAAATTACTTAACCTCTCAGTAATAATGCTCTAAAATTATATTACAAGGTACTTGTTTACTGCATTGATCAAAGGAGTTTTATTATTGGAATGAGAATACTGATGAAATCATAGCATATGCACCCATCTTTATGATCCTGTTAAAAATATCATAAGCTCTTTTCCAAATGCTTTCTTTTATAAACTGAAGCAAGCCCTCTAATTTCACTGTTCTTCCATATACTTTTTGAAGACCACAAGCACTGAAATTTGTAAATAAAAGACACGTCAGATAGTGCATGTATACCTTTACCTGTTAAAAGTTTGATTATCATTTCATAGACAATTAGGTACCTTAATGAAATTTAAATTTAACATAGTTTTGTAAAAATTTCTTACAATAAATTAATATAATGTCTCTTGTCCCCTACCCTGGAGATAGTTGGGCTTTCTCAGGGAACTGAGAAGAGAATGAACAAAGCCTCAAAGTTAAGACTTTTTCAAAGGCAAAAATTTCATTAAGACTCACACCTGAGGATGTTTTCTGAGAAATAATTATACCACATGACCTATATTTAAAAGTATGGTTGATCCTATGAATTACTTATGCTGCATAAGGTAAGAACCTCAAACAGGGCAAATACCTTATGAAATTCCTGGGGGACAATTTTGGCAATCAGACAATGAATGAGGTTAACTATTCAAATTAACTACATAGTTTATATGAAGTAAGACACTATTTGCATCCAGAGAAAAAAATGAAAAATATAAGTATGATGTGAAATATATATATATATATACACACATATTTAAACACACATATATACAAATACATATACAATATACAGATACACGTGTATATATACACATACATGAATATATATATTTGTTTGTACATGCATACATATAGGTATGTATATGCATGTACAAATACATACCTATATACATAATGTGTGCATATGCATGTATATTTATTTGTGCCTAATGGTAATCATCTCTGGGGGTCCAGGGTGGACAGGGGTAGAAGAAAGAAAAAAGAAATTTACATGATAAATATATTATATATTTAAAAGGATTAGAAAGCTGTACATAACAGATTTGCAATTTTATGTTAAATCATTTTTTTTCCGTTATGTTAGATTGCTATTCAAAAGATTGACCACTAGATGGTAGTATTAACCTAAAAGATGAGTAAATTTGTACAAACCTACTCCAATTTTAAAGCAGTATGCAAATTGTGGCTTTTATAAATGGTTTTCAATACATTTTGTTTGTTTGTTTGTATTTACTTTTATTTCCCCTGCATAAAAGCAAAATATAAGGACAAAAGTAGTATACTATGATTTTGGTGATGACTTCCTTCTTTTTTGTCAAGTTATTTATGGTAGCTGAAACCTAGCCAAGATATAAAGAAAAATTGAACAAAATTGCAGATTGTATTGTCCTTGTCCTCCCCCAGTTTTTGGAGACCATGATCTGGGAACACTTCTTTTTAATTTACGGACATACTCTAAGACACAATATTTGAAATTCTTAGTAACTGTAATTTTGTCAGTTGTGTATACTAACTCCTTTTAATATTCCAGAAGGTTAAACCTTTATAAAACATTGAGTCTGACTTTTTAAAACATTTTTTTTCATTTTCAACATCTGCTTCATAAGATTTTCAATTTAAAATTTTCTCCCCCTCACTGTCCTACCTCCTCCCCAGGACAACATGCAATCTGATATAGGCTCTGCTTATACATTCATATTAAATACCTTTTCACATTAGTTATGATGTAAAGAACAATTAAAAATAATGGGAGGAACCCCAGGAAAGATGAAACAAGACAACAAAAGAAAAGGAGAACAAATAGTATACTTACATCTGCATTTAGACTCCAAAGTTTTTTCTTCAAATGTTGATATAATTTTCTATTGTGAGTCATGGGTCCATGAATTGCTGAGAGGAGCTAAGTCTATCAAAGTCAGTCATCACATAATGTGGATGTTACTATGTACAATGTTCTACTGTTTCTGTTCACTTCACTCAGCATCAGTTCATGTAAGTCTTTCCAGTTTTTTTCTGGTCTGCCTGCTCATTATTTCTTATATCACAATAGTATTTCATTATTTTCATTTCCCACAACTTGTTTAGCCACTTCCCTAATGATGGATATCCTCTCAATTTCCAATTTTTGACACCACGAAAAGAGCTGTTATAAATATTTTCCCCATTGTTATGATCTCTTTGGGATACAAACTTAGAAGTGTTATTGCTAGGTCAAAAGGTATGCACAATTTGTAGTCCGTTGGAGCAAATTGCCCTCCAGAATGTTTGGATCAGTTTACAACCACCAGCAATGCATTAGTGTTCAAATTTTCCTACATGTTCTCCAACATTTATCATTTTCTTTTTTTTTTTTTGTCATATTAGCCAATCTGAAAGGTGTGATGTGATACTTTAGAGTAATTTTGATTTGCATTTCTCTAATCAATGATGAGTCTGATTCTGAGGGCTGATGTTACCAATATATATGTGTGTGTGTGTGTGTGTGTGTATGTATATATATATATATATATATATATATATATATATATATATATATATATATATATCACCTTATAGGCAATGTGGCGATAAGTTTTCCAGGCTTGGTTGGGATGGACTGAAGACTAAAGACAAGTATACTACTAACCATTTTCAAAACTTTCAAGTTTGGCAGAACTTGCTAAAGCTTGCAGAGCTTAAGGACTCAGGGGTAAAACTATGCAAAGCCATTTATAGAAAGAGGTGACTGGGGCATTGCCAAAAATACTAAATATTAGAAGGGTTTGATGAAATTTCTTATTAATCTTTCATCATCTAGAAATTTCATAGTTTCCTCGAGTATTTTTTCTCTTACAATGTTAAGCTCATCTTCTCTGCTTCTCATGTGCTGGCCTAATCATGAGCAGCACGTCAGTGCTATTGAACCCCCCCACCTCCTTCACCAATATGTTTCATTCCACAGCTGCATACAGATGGTGAAATTGCTAATTAAATCTCTGCTTTCAGTCCACAATTAGGCATCAAACACAGACCTTGGTGGACTTTAAAATTTATTATGTAGCTATTTTATAGGGTCTCATATTACCTTGTTTGAAATACAGTATATTACTTGCCTATTTGGTAACATTAATTTCATTAGCTTGGATATTTGAAAATTCACTTAATTGAATCAGTAAAAGAGCCTATAATAATGTTCATGATATCCTTGTTTTATAGTTATCATATATTATGCATTACTCACAGTGCAAAAACAATATTGCTTTCTGAATAAATGTGTTATCATCTTACAAGACCAAACTTAAAGAAGAAAATTAACATTTCTATATTAATATATGAAACTTAGTATAATATTTTCCTAAGAAAGTTAGAAATCATGCCCAATTCTTGAAAGGATTTTAAGATGTTAATTGACAAGGATATTTGATTCAGGATTTACTATAGTAAGGGAAGTCGATTGACATGAGACAGATGATTGTTTGATGAGGGGATATTAAAGAGAAAGTAGAAGACACAAAACCAAAGGTGGGAAGACACAAAATGACTTATCCAGTTTTTACTAGGGCTTAACATATTTCTGAGCATCAGAATTTCAATGACTAGAAATAGGTATTGACTTTGGTTTCCTGATTTCTCAGTTCAGTATCCAAATGTCAATGAAAGAATATAAGGCAACCATGATCTTATTTGATATTAGTTTTGCTGAACCTTGACTGTAGTTTAGGAGTTGGCAGCTTAAAATGACTTTGGACTTTAAATCAAGTAATTTCTGCCAATAGATCACCTCAATAAAGGGGCATAAGAAGATTTTGCAATACCACTGGTATGTACTCAGGCAATCCGCATACTCTTCTCAAACATAGTCCTGTTTTTAGTAAGACCTTATTTATTCCTGTCACTTAAAGATAATCAATTCTGCTGAAGAAGGATACATAAATTTTAATAACTGCATTAGGAAACATAGGACTACTTCTCCCCTTAATATACATTCTTCCTTCCTTCCTTCCTTCCTTTCTTCCTTCCTTTCTTCCTTCTTTCCTTCCTTCCTTCCTTCCTTCCTTCCTTCCTTCCTTCCTTCCTTCCTTCCTTCCTTCCTTCCTTCTTTCCTTCCCTTTCTTTCTTTCTTTCTTTCTTTCTTTCTTTCTTTCTTTCTTTCTTTCTTTCTTTCTTTCTTTTTCTTTCTTTCTTTCTTTCCTTCTTTTTTTCATTAATAATTTGCACCATTAGGGGAAGCTAGGTGGTGAAGTGAATAGAGCAACGGCCCTGGAGTCAGGAGGTCTTGGGTTCAGATCCACCTCAGACACGTAACGTAAAAACTAGCCATGTGACCTTGGGCAAGTCACTTAACCCCAATTGCCCTCCAAAAAGCAAAAATAATAACAATAATAATAATAATTTGCACCATGAAGGAAGCTGAAGCAGGCACTGTGGAGTACTTAAAGCTTGGCCAAAGGTTGAAGATACTAAGGCCATTCATTCATTGTATCCCAGGTCACGGATAGTTGTTTTAACTTTTGTCTTGCTACCAGACTTTGATGACTCTGGAAGAGAGAGTGAGAAGGATATTTTTGTGCAAATCTGTCTCAAATCCAACTCACACAAGAATCAAGACATAGCCTGTGATGTCATTAGTTCTTTTTGAAACAAAAGACAAGTAGCAACATTTCAAGATCTTGCCATATGCCTGGCTAAGAAACTTAGTTTGTGAAGGTTCAATCACAGCTGAAACTATTTACAAGGCAGGGGATGGATTAGGCAGGGGATCAGAAAGGAAGGGTAAAAAGTGTCTATTATGTACTAAGAACTTTACAAATTGTATTTCATTTGATCCTCTCAATAACTCTGGGAGGTAGGTGATATTTTTCCCCCTTTTAGAGTTGAGGATATCGAAGCTGATAGAAGTTAAGTGATTTGCAATGATCACTTAACTAGTAAATGTCTGAGGTAGAATCTGAACTCATCTTCATAACTCCTTATCTAATTCTATCCACTGTACTACCTAGCCACTTCTAGGGAAGGATGAAGAGACTTGTAAGAGGGGAAGGTGGATGAGAGAGGAATAGAGGGATGATAGAGAATATCTTGCACAGCACATGGTAGGTCATAGTCAAGGCAGGAAACATAAAACCATTTAATTCTATCAATCAGATAATTGAACTTCACTGTTTTCTCTCAAAGATCTCACAGAAGGATGAATTTTCTATTAGTGGCATGTGGAACACAAGACTTACCTCAGACCTCCTAGAACCCACCTCCAGGTTCCTGACAGTATAGTGTCTGGGGAATTTTATTTACACAATAAACTCTAAAAAGTAGTCACCTTTAAATGGTTCATATTTTTTAAATGATGGGAGATGAAGGTGAAAGGGTGGAAGTATTTTCTAAGATGGTAGAGTTATTTTCCACATATTTCTCTAACTAAATCATAAAACAGAAGGAAAGAAAGAAAAAGGGAAGGATGAAAGGAAGGAGGGAAAACAAAGAAAGAAGGAAGAATAAAAGGAAAGGGACTAAAACTGAAATAATTAAAACTAAATAAGATAAGAAAATAGATAATTCTCAAAGGTAAAAGACACATTAAATATCTTCAAAGAACATTAATATTGACTATCTCCATCCCCTACCCTTAACTTCATTGCTGAGATGTTATAGCCAAAATCCACTCTAGTATTATGAATAAAATATTTGAGATATATTATGGAGACAAAATAATGGAAATAGATATTTCATTTAAAACAACTACCAAATGTATAAAAAATGTAAGAGTTAATCTACCAACCACCCAAAATGGATGCAGGTATCTTCTTTCACAACTTTTGTTGTTGTTTTTTGGAGGGCAATTGGGGTTAAGTGATTTGCCCTAGGTCACATGGCTAGTTTTAGGTTAAGTGTCTGTGGCTGGATTTGAAATCAGGTCCTCCTGACTCCAGGGCCAGTGCTCTATTCACTTCACCACCTAGCCGCCCCTTTCACAAATTTTACTAGAGAAAAAATTTATTTTTTGTGTGATGAAGGTAAGGTAATTTGAGTTAAGTGACTTGCCCAAGGTCACACGGCTAGTAAGTATGTCAAGTGAGGTTGATTTACTGTGAGTAAATGTAAATTTACTGCTAGGAGGTCTGAGGTAAGTTTTGTGTTCCACATGCCACTAATAGAAAATTCATCCTTCTGTGAGATCTTTGAGAGAAAACAATGAAGTTCAGTTGTCTGATTGATAGAATTAAATGTGTTGTTTTTTTTTTCTGCCTTGAATACGACCTACCATGTGCTGTGCAAGATACTCTTCATCATCCCTCTATTCCTCTCTCATCCACCTTCCCCTCTTACCATTCTCTTCATCCTTCCCTAGAAGTGGCTAGGATTGGATAAGGAGTTATGAAGAAGAGTTCAGATTCTACCTCAGATTCACAGTAAATGTAAACTTACTGTGAGGTTGATACACTGAGTCTGAATTTAAACACAAGTGCTCCTGAATCCAGGGCTGATGCTCTATTCATTGTACGACCTAGCTACCTCTAGAGAAAGAATTCTTAATTAAATAGGGTATAAAAAAAGATCACAAAATCAAAAACTGATAATTTCAAAAACTTTTGCACAAACAAATTAATACAACTATGATAAGAAAGATTACTATTAAATGGTGTAAAATATTAACATCAGATATAATAAAAATCATATTGGGTCTGATATACAATATAGATGGTAGATAGAAAGACAGAGGTGGATAACTAATATAAAAAGATAAATCCAAGAGTTTTACTCTAATAGATAAGAGGTCAAAGTCTGTGAACAAATAGTTCTCAAGAGAAGAATTTAAACCTATAAATAAACATAAGAAAAAGACTACCATATCACTAATACTGAAGTAATTATATTTTTAAAAAAATTCTTTTACTTGGTGAGACAATTGGGGTTAAGTGACTTACCTAGGCTAACAGAGAGTAATTAAAATTTTTAGAAAAGAACTCTGAGGTTTCATCTCACTCCCAGAAAAGTGGCAAAGATGACAAAAGATAGAAATAGGAAATTGATCTGTGAGAATGCAAGCATATTAAAACATCATAGGTGAAGATTTGATTTGATCCAACCATTATCAAAACTAATATGGAATTAAATTTAAAAGTGACTGAAAGATTATTTGCCCTGTGATCCCACTTATAGACATATATCCCAATAAGGTGAAAGACAGGTATATTCTAAAATGTTCACAGGATTGTGTTTTATGTTAGATGAAGAAAAAAGAGCAGTAAATAGAGCTGGCACCTATGAATTGGAAATGACTGAACAAATTAGTATGTGAATTTAACAGAATAGAACGGCTTTATAAGAAAACACTTTCGTTCTTATAGAAAGAGAATTAAACAAAACTAGAGAAAAATATATATGCAATGGCCACAGTAATGTAAATGGAAAGAACAATTAAATGAAATGAGTGACAGTGGTAATAATGTTGATCAAGGAAAGAAAATTAAAAATATATATAATTAAGCAGAAAGGGAAGGAGGAAAGCACAATTTCAGAAATGAAAAAGGAGAGAGCATTGAAGACAATAGTCCCCCTCAATTCACTTATTAAAGTCAACTGCCCCCATATCTATACCAACCTGGGATTTATCTCCTCTACTTGATTTGGAAACACCCAAATTGTATTCCTTCCAAGGTAGTGAGTATGAGGTTATGATATTGATACAATGCCTGGACTTGCTTCAAGTGTCAAGATACCTCTTATATTCCCCCAAGCTTCTGATCCACCTAGGAGGAATTTCTGGGCTACATTAAGCTGTCTTCTAGTTAAACATAATGCTGGAAGGCTGAGGCTCTAACATACTTAGAAGTAGAATAACCCTAAGATTACTTACTCCCCCAAACATTCAACAAGTAGAAAGGAGGCATTTTCCTTAGATGATCCGGAAATCTAAAAAGAAAAAAAAGATAGATCATGCCACTGTCAGAGAATTCCATTCTTGAATGGGATCTTCATTTAGAGAAAAAAAAATGAGTGCTTATCAATGTAATATCTGAAAATAGGATCCCTGGCTCTATAACAGTAATGGTAATTTGAAGACCTTCCCTTCCTTTAATAGGCCAAATGTAATCTAATGGAGCCCATAGGGGGAGGAGCTTGCTAAAAAGGTAGAAGAAGAAGGGTAGAGCAGGAAAGAGAGGAAGAACTGCTAAGAGAAAGCAGCATGGAGGTTTAGCAGCTAGCATGAGTGAGAGAGGGGCATTTTTGTTTAAGGGAGCCTGTTTTTGTTTTGAAGGCCTGATAGAGGGAAGGCTTGGGAATGTTGGTGTTCACTGCATTGGTTATATGTACCAACTTCTTGGTTTCTATGATGAATTTGACTTTCTGGTTTTAGTGTTCAGCTTTCTGGTATTGGAATAAATGGTTTGGTTCTGTCCTCCATGTGGAGAGTCTGTTACATTTTGTGATTCACTACTACACCAGGATATTTATAGCCAACATGGGTTCTGTGAATATTGAATTGGCATTATAGACTCATAGTACAATATTCTAGGATTTTTGTGTAACAATAAATCTGTGGGTAAGCTACAAAATAGAGAAGAAAGAAAAATATATACATATATATATATTCACATACTTTAAAAATATTCAGTGGGCTAATTTACCTACATTTATAGCAGTGATAATATCATCCCTCCTTCCTTTCTCTCCAAAATGATTATTAGCAGTTGCTATAAGGCCACTGGGATTCTCATCTAAAAGCAAGAAAAAAACACATTTAAAAAGAACTGAAGGTACACAGCCCTTTCTCATTGTCACCTAGTAAGAAAAAGACAAGCTTTACTCCCTTGCCTATCGCCTAACTTTAGGATTCTGAATGTTAAATTTTATTTCAGGTTTTGCTAATTTCAAATTAATGCTGTTTCTTTTCATCATGCTTTAGGCAATATCAATTTTGAGGGGAGGATGTCGCATAATTTTACCTCAACTATGTTTCAGGCGGTACTACTGTTATGGTCATTCTCCATTTCTATATCACTTTAAAGGGATACTATCCATGGATCAAACTGAATCAGATATAGTAGGAAACCTCTTACCTATCTCAAATGACTAGAATCAGTATCTGCAGAACAAAGGTAATTTAAGTCATTGTAAAATATGAGAAACCAATAATCTCATTGCTATTTCAGGCCACTAAAGTGGAATAAATGTTGATGGTCATTTTTTTTTCACAGGGAGATGACATTGCTGTCAAAAAGCTAGTCTCTAATTCAATAATATGTAGATTCATATTCTGCTTCTGACCCACAATGACTGTGTGACCTTGGGAAGGTCACTTACCACCTCAGTATTCCAGACAATCCTCTAAGATTCTAAGTTACAGGGCAGTTGATGTAAAGCTTTAGTAGAGGGATTTCTCTATAGCAGTGATTTAGAAACCATCTACCAAAACCATTAGAGGTTGCAATCTTTGTTGTCCCCAGTGAGAAAATTAGAGATCTATTATAGTATGGAAGTATAAGTAATATTGAATATATTGAATTTATTTTGTAAAAAAATATATAGATCATTTTCAGGTTTTTTAAATTAAAACACATTTTGATGCTTCATTAGTTATTTTAAACTTTAAAATGGACCTCTAAGACTTTTCTACATTATGTAAGGCCACTCCTAATTTTGCAGCATCTTTGACATGACTTGCTATTAAATTATATGCCCACCAGATGGCAAACATGCCTGTGAATATATCCCCTTAAGATTAAATTAAGTAGATGAAATCTGCTTTTAACACCTTTTGATAATAATGGACTTCTTTTTTTATGTTTCACTAATTTAATGGATCTGGGAGATTCAAGAATGCACATACACATAAAGCAAATGTAACAACTTTTTATTTATATTTCTGTGGTCTGTTCAGTATTATGAAGTTGGTAGAACATCTATTTTATTTGTTAGCTAAGGGATCTATTACTGAAACTATTCAACTTTTAGGTTTTTTTTTTTTTGTTGTTGTTGTTGTTGTTGCTGCTGTTTCATTTCATTTATCTATCCATCTATCAATAATAGCTGCCACCTGAACTAATTCCTTGCAAGTTGGCCATACAGGTAGGATTTTGACTCCTCATCTTAATCCTGCCCTTTCCTTTTCTATCCTTTTTCTGAAATATGAACATTACTTTAGAATATTTTGAGACTCCATCACGATTCATGGTGTTTAGAATGATAGAGGTGAAAAGTGAATGAATAAGAGTAAGATTTCTGAAAATTAAATAGAGAATCTCTCTAAGCCTCTCCAATTCCAAATTCTATAAGCTTATGAATACAGACTGACTTCATAGAAGCTGTTAAAAGAATGTTGAAGTTGGATAATCAGTATGGAGACAAGAAGCATTTATTAAGTACCTACTGGAATCGAGGTACTGTGCTAAGCTCTAGGGTTATAAAGAAAAACAAAAGCCAGTTCTTGCTCTCAAGGAGCTCACAGTCTAATGGATAATATCTAGACAGTTACTAGACCAGGGCTTCTATACCTGGAGTTTATGAGCTAAAAAAATGTTGATACTTGTATTTTAACTTAAGTATAAATATATTTACTTTATCCTATGCATTAAAACTACCATATTGCAGGGTCAAATTGATCTACTTAAAATGCAGATGTGACCAGTATTCAATATTTCTAGTCAATAATCTCCGTTAGCTACCTATTACCTCCAAAATCAAATGTAAAATCTCATTTGGCTTTCAAATATCTTCATAATCTAATTCTGTTCAATCTTCCCAGTTTTTTAACAATATTACTTCCCTCCATGTATTTAATAATCCAGTTGCACTGGCTTGCTTGTTCTTATTCACACATGGATACATCTCCATGTCCCAGATCCAATCATATTTCACTGGTTGTCCCCATGCCTGAAATTTTCTCCTAATCTTCACCTCCTAGTTCCAGTATTGTTGTTGTTCGGTCATGCCCCCAACTCTGTCAGTCCATTTAGGGTGGTTTACTGTTTCCTTCTCCAGTTCATTTTACAGATGAGTAACTGAGACAGAGTTAGTTGACTTGTCTAGGGTCATACAACTAGTAAATGTCTAAGGTCAGAATTGAACTCAGAAAGATTAGTTTTCCTGACTCCAGGCCTATCACTCTCTCTATTGTGACAGCTAGCTTCCTCTAGCTTCCTTGAAGTCTCACATAAAGTCCCATCTTCTTTTAGAAGTATTTCCCAGTCTTCCTTAACCACAATGCCTTACCTCTGCAATTAGTCCTTATCTACCCTTGTATACCTTGTTTGCACATAGTTGTTTATATATTGTCTCTCCCATCAGACTGTGAAACTCCTTGAGAACAGCGCCTTGTTTTTGGCCTTTCTTTGTACCCCTAGCATTTTGTATGGTTCCTGGCATACAATAGGTACTTAACAAATGCTAGTTCAATAATTGCTATATCTGCACTATCAGTTCCATATCTGCAAAACAAGGAGATTGGATTGATTATAAAGATTCCACCCAGCTCTACACCAGTGTTCTGTAATGTTAAGTATGGAGAAATTGATCTTTGAAAGACCTTGAAAACTGGGAGATATACTACAAGATAACAGAAGGACAAATATCCCAACTTAGCAAAAAAAAAAATAGCCTACAAACCAGAGGCTAATGAACTTGGCTTTAATTATAGGGGAAATTGCAGAACAGATCACTAAAGAGATGGTTAAGGAACATCTAGAAAATAGAAAGAGGGGCAGCTAGGTGGCTTAGTGAAGCAACAGCCCTGAAATCAGAAGGCCCTCAGATCAAACCCTGCCTCAGACACTTGACATAGTTACTAGCTGTGTGACCTGGGGTAAGTCACTTAACCCCAATTATCTAGCCTTACCCCCTCAAAAAAAAAAAAGGAAAGGAAAATGGAAATAATAATTATAAGGAGGTAGCATGGCTTCAAGACTAGGTCATCTCAGACTGATTGAATTTCCTTTTTTGACAGCAATACTTAAGTAATAGATGAGGGATTTTAGTGAAGCTTTTTAATAAAACATCTCAACTTTTCTTGTAAAACTATGGACAGATATGGATTATGCATTAAATGTAATCAGACGGCTTCAGAAATGGTTGAAAAGCAGGACTCAAAGTGTTGATGTTAAGAGTTCAATATCAACTTGGTGGAAGTCACCAGCAGAGAACTCCTGGAATCTGTACTTTTCTCTCTTCTACTTGACATGTTTATTAATGGTTTTGATAAAGTCATAAATGGTATGACTAACAAATTTGCAGATGATGCTCAGTTGGAAGGCATAGCTAAAACAGTGGATGATAGAGTCAAAATTCAAAATGATCTTGACAGGTTGAAATATTAAGCGGAATGTAATAGGATGAAATGCAGTAGGGATAAATGTCTTGAATTTAGATTAGAAAGTAATCTTCACCAGTATAAAATTGGGTAGATATAGATAGACAATGGTTGTTCTTAAAAAGATCTGGAAGTTTTCTTGTTGTTAGTCCTTCATTTTCAAAAAGGACCCATGACATCAAGAGGGTGATGTTTTAACTTTAAGGTGAATTGGATTTAAATGAAGCAGAGGTGTGAAAAGTCATCAATCGGCCTCAATCTCTCCTCCAGAGTCATCAAAGTACATTGGCAAGATAAAACTCAAGATGACTGGATTTAGAAAGGTCAGTTTTAATGGATCACTGACTCAACTTGAATCTGCAATATGATCCTAGTCTGCATTAATAGAATCTGTAATCTAGACCTCCTCAAACCTCATCTGCAATTTTATGTTCATTCAGTTCTGGGCACAATGGTTTAAAAACAAGATGGGAAAGTTGTTCACTGTCCAGAAGACAGAAATGAAGATGGCAAAAGGTCTTGATTCAATAGATGAGGATCAGCTGGAGGACAGGGGAATATTTAGCCAAGATAAGAGCAGACTCAGAAAAATGGGTGTAATAATATCTATATAATATCTATACCATATGGAGGAAGGACTAAACTACTTCCCTTTTGCCTTAGAGAAGAGGATCAGAAACAATAGGTGGAGGATGCAAGGTGACAAATTGAATATTGATAAAAAAAAAATCTCAGCAATTAACGGCCCCAAAATAAAATGTGCTACATCAGGGGTAGTGTCACCCTCACCCTGAGAGACATCAGAAAAAGGCTACGTGGCCGATAGGGTCTCTTCCAGTTCTCAGATTCTGTAATTCTATAAAATGACACCAAAGTGCAGCACACTAACTTATCATCATTGTTTATTTAAGACGCCTCTCTGGCTAACACACTCTCCAGCAGGGCTGGCCAGATGCCTTTACAACCATATGGACAAAGGTGCAGCTGAAGGCAGCAGGTGCATAGGATGATGTAGGAAGAGGGTGTATCAAGAGATTAATTTTCCCCTCTTTTCTCAAGAATGGACAGTAAGCATGCTCTGTGACATGAAGGAGAAAAGAGAATTCACTGTTAGAAATGTTTATGTTTTGTGTTTGGCAAATATAACATATAAAATTGATATAGTTTCTAAGTATTTGATATTTCTCATTGAGTATTTTTAGATTTCTAGAAATTAAAAGATTCATTTTATGTGGGATCACACAGTGGGGTCATTCAAGGTGTATTTATGCTAAAGTGTTTGGAGAAAAATCTTTAACCCCCCAAAAAGGGCAATCTGAACTAACATTTTTGAGTTTCTAATGATTTATAAAGACAGAGAATAATAAATCTATGAACAAGCATTTATTACCATCCTATTCTATTCTAGGCACTATGCTAGGTGCTGTACAGGCAGACAAACCTAAACCAGTCCTTTCTCATAAGGAGTTTACATGCTGTATTTCTCTGTTTTGTTTTGTTGTTGTTTTGTTTTCCTGTTTACTGGAGCAGACTGCTAAATCTTCCCTCTCTACTCTCTCTCCCTATCCCCCTCATCCCTCCCCCACTGCTGCGTTTCTTCAATCCACCACTGTCTGATTTTAGAAAAGAACTGAAGAGATGGTTGAATAAGATTGTCTATCAGTATTCAGTCATCATCCATGACTTCTTTTCCATACTTGTTATAAAATTTCCAGAAGAAATTTCTCTTGTATGACATTACCTTTCCCCCAATACATCATGTGTACTACCTTCTTCATAGAGTGATTATAAGCATCTAAATAAAAAAACCTCTAAAGTAATATATAATCCTACTTTATTGTATTAATAGAAGCTTTTGACTTTTGCTCTGCATATCAGTTCTTTAGGATTTCGTTTATTGTAAACTAATGCTTTCTCTTTAAAAGTTATAATAGATTTAGTGACAGACTTCATCTATGGTATTCATAATTATCCAATAGATATTGGCTTAGCCATCTATTTGAGGGGCAGGGCAGGACTGGTGATGGGGATTCAACATGGAACAGTATTGCCCAGATTATGAAGTGCAGTTGGATGGTCAGTTCACTGAGGTTTTACATTGGTGTACATATCTTGGCAAGGTAATGCTGATAGATAATAAATTAGGCTCTGAACTGAATATAAAGAAGAGAGAAAGTTGGATTGAAATTGATAAACTACATAGCAGTTTCAAAGAACCTGAGGGGTTTAATCACCAACAGCTTCATCTTTTTGCAACAGATATTGCCCAGTGATTCTCCAGAATTGAGAATAATAAAAAACAAAGATTTAAGAATCAAAATTTCATGTCACCCAAAGCACAATAATGAGGGGTATATAATGAATTTACATTTATAATACATTACTGATAATTATTTGGATTCAACAAGTACTTTTTAAGGCTTCATCAAGGAGAAAACATTTTTAGAAAAGAAAGTGGGTTGAATATATATCCAAACAGCAGTTAGAGAGTACGAATGATGGAATTTAACTCATTAAAGGATAAAACATCTAAAGTGGAAGTACTTAACAATTATAAACGGAACCCTTAGTATTCCTGGAGAGTTTTCAGTGGGTTTGTGAACTCAGATGAGAAAAAAAAAATACATTTTTTTAAACATTTAGGTGAAACGTAGCAATTTATCCTTCAATAAGGATAAAAAATAGAATACGTTACACTGAGAAGAGATCTTTATGTTTCACCAGACTGCCAGAGGGGTCCATGAAACAGAAAAAGGTTAAACACCATGCCTCATTTTAAAGGAAGGTCTTTACTGCATTGAGCAAATCATCTGTGAAGGGTTTACAGGAGGAGGATTCAATGAATGTGTGATGATCTGGTAATGAGATTTACATGATTATAAGAGTATACTGAAATACCAAAGCATATACCATGTATAAATGAGAAATGTATGAGTGTATCTGGATACGTATATGTATATTTACCTTTTATAAAATGGATATCCACATATACATAGATATTGAAATAATAATAAAGTCAATGAACTTTAAATCATTCTATTTTACTGCTATTTGCTATATCTATATCTATATTTAAGTCCTTTTGGAATGAATAGGTTTTAATCAAAGATCTTTTTGCAGAGGACAAAAGGAATAATCAAAGATTCTTCCACATGATAAATGCACATAACCTTCTTAAATGTAAGGTCAGGTATTTAGGGTTATTTTCATGATTACCAGTTAAGCATTAACTGAAGGGGACAAGCAATTAAAATAGTTGTCTAATTTAATAATAAAATGATCACTAATACTATGCCAAACTAATTTACCAATAAAATAAAATTACCATTTTGATTCAAATGGTAATATAACTTGTGATTCTAAAATAATTGTTTGTAGGGCATGATTTTACCATTTGAATCAAAATGATTAGTCAACATTCTCCATTCAGCTAGGCTGTGTGTGTGTGTGTGTGTGTGTGTGTGTGTGTGTGTATGTTTCTGTGGGGGGGGGCTAGGAAAATGCTTCTTATTTTCACATCTATTCAATTTTAACACAATTCTATATTAATTCAGTCAGGAAGCAATATTCAATATTATAGTAATCATGTCTTTGCCTCCTGAAATTTAAGATTTGTAAATAAATTACTATCATGAACTGATAGGCATATTAAGAGGAGTCTAAAATGGCATAGTTCTTCTAGAATAAAATCACTCTCTTATGTTTCTTGAGTCTATATGTGCCTATCATAGGGCTAGCAAACAATAGAAGTTCAAGGTATACTTATTGAAATTATTAAATATAAAATAACACCTAAAACTATTAACATTGTGCCTTTTCCTTATAAATGAAAAATATTGTGTTTCTTTTCCATGGCATTAGCAACATCCAAGAAACTAAATATTTGCTCTCCTTTCCACCTCCAGACAAAATCTTATCTTAGTCTATTATACTAATGACCTATTAATAATTAGGATCTAGGCTTTTTATTTCCTTATTCAGGGACCTGCTCTAGTAGGTCAATCAGCAGTCTCTGAAGAACATGGCAGAGAGGGAATTGTCCTAATCCTCAGGGAACATACTCTAGATTTTGAGTAGAACCCCACCCAACTAGGAGACTTTACTTCTGTTTGAAGTATAAACAGAATCTAATCTAGGTGAATTCCCATCCTAAAGCAATGATCCAACTCCCTTACACTACTCCACTTTATGAAGAAGAAAATCAACTGTAATAGTCTGGATGAAGATGGATTTTTCTCTCCAGATTTCTGGAAGCAGCTAGGTCTCATGATCAAGCCACATTCTCAGCAGAAGGAGCTGAAGACTCCTAATCCAAATTGTCATTAAATGATTAGCAATCAGGATTGGTTTTCAACTGTCAGGGGTGCTCCCTTTTCCAAAAGTATATTAAAGCTTCCTAGTTTATACATATCTTTGTCTTTGGTTACTTTGAGAAGCCTCTTGAGTGAGAAAGATGAAACACTTTTTAGCCCATAAGTTTTGTGGGAGCAAGCCAGAATTTTGGTTCTATCCTCCCCACTCCCTTTCCCCCCTTTACTACTGCAACATCAGCGTTAGGATCCTTTCAAGGGTCTTTCAATCTCCACCCTTATTTTATTAGCATTAGGCCCCTTCCAGAATTTTCAACCTCCACCCTTGTATGCCACACCCTTATCAGCATTAGGTCCCTTCTGAGGTTTCCTACCTCCACTTTTGCTAGTGACCTTTTTCCCTCCCTTGCTTTGGTGTCTACCAAATAAGGACATGAACAATACCTTGGCTCCCTATGTATCGGCAAGCACCCCAACATCCCCAGGGTAGCTGCCAACACAAGTTCTTAGATCTGCTTTTCTAAAGGAAAGCAACTCAAAATGGGTTAACAATCTTACTTTAATAAACTAAACATATATCATTTACCTAGTTCAGGGGAAAAAGGTCAGCACCCTGAACTTCAAAGTATACAGACATAACTTACAGGACAGAGAAACAAACAGATCAAGCAGACAGGCTTCCAAACTGTCCAACCATTACACATCAATACCAAACCACAGTTACCAGAGAGGGAAGCATCAACATCTGGGTTTTCAAAGCCAGGGGGCTCTCAAAGGCTTCCCAGAGTCTCATCTGGTCAAATCACACAACACTTCTCAAAGTGAGCCCCCAAAGCAAAGCCTCACACCAGAGATTATATAGCCTTCTCATGGGTTACAGAACATCACAACCCTCTTGACCCACTGCCCAATCACACAGCATCAAGGTGTAGGCATTTGTGAAAACCAAGTGTCCAGCCACAGGCTCCATGTGACCACATTCAGCCTATTAGGGGGCAGAGCATATTTTCAAATCAAGGAAGTTTCTCAGAGTCTCTTAAGCCCATCAAAGGGCCTAGGGGCAGGGGAGAGCTTTACATTTGCATTTCCATTACACCCTGTCCCACCTCCCAGCCAATAGGAGATAGTGGCAGGCTTCTCCACCATTTTGTGTTAGAGTATAAATTCTTGCTCTGTCTTTTGCAATATGCCTCATTCTGCTGGTTCATACTGGTAGAAGGGATGCTTTTTTCTCTTGAGAATTGAATAAACTTCCTGTGATGCCTCTGACTTTTAAATTTTTTCTGGATAGGGGATTTTGGGGGTCCTTGTACCCCCCCTCACATGCTGAACATCAGTTTATTATTAGCTAGTCTAATTAATAGATTGCTTATTAATTACACAGAAATTTTGTCTCTTGGGCTTTTGATTCATTACATATCAGGCCAAAATATGAATCAAACTTTAGTATTTCTCTCCTCTTTTAGTGTTTTCTGTTGTTTATGGGTATGTTGTTTTCTGTGTGTGATAAAGCAAAATTGAGGAGTTGCTGGAGATAATAGTTGGTAGGTTTTTTTCAGCTTTAATGATTATTAGTGAGAACATAGTGAATATTAGCCCCAGGTAGGGCTAATTCAGGAATAACTTTAGAGGAAGGAAAAAAAACAAACGAAATAGTGTACAAAAATTTCAGCTATAAATACTATAATCCCATAAATATAAAATTGGTGACTCTTCCTGGACCTATATGAAGTGTTTAGTCAAAATATTGTTGATTTTTATCACCTCTTGACTTGAAATTTTAGCAGTCCAATAGGATATATTCTCGGGTTGGAAGAAAGAACCTGAGTTCCTGGATAAAACTATACCACAATGGTCTTTCAGAACCAGTACTATAAAAATTCCCAGGATGCTCTCATTAGCTCATTAGCAAAGGAATGTTGTTCAACTGAATCCCAATAAAGTGTTCAGTACATTTTCATTGAATAAAAAGGATCTTTTTTTTTGTAATCACAAATAAATATTAGCCAATAAATTAAAAATTTTGGCAAAAATAAAAATCAGAAGTAGCAACTACATCATGTCAAGTGTGGGTGGGAAAATGTGTACTCTGCTGAAGACTATACAACATTGAAAACAGTAAAGCATGATTTTACGGGATGTCTCTGGGAGATTGTAAATGGATATTACTATGAGCAGACACAGGAAATTAAGAAGATAGACAGAATTACTTAGCCCTAAACCTGCATCTTTATTTTTTAAAAATTCTAAGAATATGGTCAGCAGGCATGTCTTGATTAGGCTTGGTCTCTCATTGTATCCTGGACCATCTCCAGTCATCCTGATACATATCTGGCCACTAGACTCAGATGGATGTAGAGGAGAAAGTAAGGCTAGTGACCTTGCACAGCCCTCCCTCACTCAAATCAAAGTCAACTGCAAGTCATGTCATCATTTCCCTGATGTCATGGTCCTCTGAAAATGAAGGACAAACACAATCTGTGATTGGGCTTAAAGACAATATAAAAAGGGAACAGGAAGATTTTCATGAATGATTTCCTATAGCAGAAAGTATCTTTACCTCACATAATTGACTGCCTAAAAATACAGTGCATACAAAACTTAAAAGCATTTACTGTTTCCTGATTTAAAAAATAAATAAGGCATATTTCAATTTGAAGCACACCCCCCTCTGCATGTGCATGTTAACAAACACACTAACTAGAAAGGAGAGTGTCAGGGGGCACAGAAAAAGGTGCAATTTTAGTACACTTTTCTATCTACTCTGGTGTATAAGTTCTTGGAAAAAGCAATGATTTTTACATGGTTTAATTTCATGACTGCCCTATGAGCCGGTGTGTTTATACTGACTGGAGGCAGTCTCAGAGCACCTAACTTTAAACAAAGCCATTTTGACCTGTTTTCCCCACTTTTAGTCCATTCAAGATCTTTTGAGTACTAGATTTCACATCATACATGTGTTTAAGTGGTCTTTTTTGTTACATTAATAATCTAATGCTTTTTAAAAGTGAACAGTACTCCAAGCAAATGTGCAAAAGTTCTAACTCGTCAAAAGCACACTTCAAAGATTATTAGAGATATTTAACTATCTTTTGCTGTGGCATGTCAAGTGTTTCAAGTAGGATTCAAGTACACAATGAGAAAGATCAGTTATACTGTTAAATGTAAAGTGCAAACAAAGAGCAGGCAAAAGAAAGGCACACAATTAGAATCTGAAGAACTGGTACTACCAAAGCGTTCGATTAATTCTCAAAAACACAACAAAAAATAGCCAGAAGGGTTCATAGTAATTCTTCTATAGTATAACATAGATGTCGTGAAGTCAGAGGAAACATAATAGAATCAGTTTTTTTTTTAAATTTATTTTTAGTTTTCAACATTCATTTCCACAAGATCTTGAGTTACAAATTAGCAAGCCTAACGAATACCCCTCGCCCCAATCTGCTCTCTCTTCTATCCTCCCCCATGATCCCTCTAGCTTTCTAGTAGGTCAAGTATGGATTTCTATACCCCAGTGCCTATATAGCTTATTTCCCAATTGCAAGAAAAGACCAAAATTTTTAAACATGTTTTTAAAACTTTGATTTCCAGATTCTTGCCCTTCTTCCCTCTTCTCCCATCCCCCACTGGGAAGATAAACAATATAGGTTGCACATTTGTAGTTAAGCAAAATGTTTCCATAGTAGTTATATTATGAGAAACTATATTTCCCTCCATCCTATCCAGTTCCCCCCATTTATTCTATTATGTATATTAACCCTGTACCTTTTCAAAACTGTGTGCTTCTAACTACACTCTCCCCCAATCTGCCCTCCCTTCTGTCATCCCCCTCTTATCCCCTTCCCCCCTACTTTCCTGTAGGGTAAGATACTGAAATGAGTATGTTAAATTATTCCCTCCTTAAGCCAAATTCAAGAGAGTAAGATTGACCCATTCCCTTTTCACCTTCCTGCTCTTTCCCTCCATTGTAACAGTTTTCTCTTGCCTCTTTTATATGAGATAATTTACCCTATTCTATATCTACCTTTCTCCTTCTCTCATTATATTCCTCTCTCTATTAATTTTATTTTTGAGATACCATCCCTTCCTATGCAACTGATCCTGTGCCCTCTGTCTATGTATACATGTACACACATATGCAAACACTCACATATGTATTTATACACACATAGACCCTCATATATATATATATATATATATATATACACACACACACACATATACATATATGTATGTATACATATATATAGATAGATAGATAGATAGATAGATAGATAGATAGATAGATTCCCTTCAACTATCCTCATACTGTGAAAAGTCTCATAACTTACAATTATCATTTTCCATGTAGGGATGTAAATAGGTCAACTTTAATAGGGTCTTTATGATTTATTTTTCCTGTTTACCATCTCATGCTTCTCTTGTTTCTTGTATTAGAAAGTCAAATTTTCTGTTCAGCTCTGGTCTTTTGATCACGGTTACTTGGAAGTCCTCTATTTCACTAAATCACCATATTTTCCCCAGAAACACTATACTCAGTTTTACTGTGTAGGTGATTCTTGGTTTTACTCTTAGCTCTTTTGATCTCTGGAATATCATATTTTAAGCCCTCTGATCCCTTAATGTAGAAGGTGCTAGATCTTGTGTTATCCTGATTGTGTTTACACAATACTCTAATCATTTCTTCCTGACAGCTTGTAATAATTTCTCCTTGACCTGGAAACTCTGAAATATGGCTATGATATTGCTAGGAGTTTTCCTTTGGGGATGTTTTTCAAGAGTCGATTGGTGAATTCTTTCAGTTTCTATTTTCCCTCTTGTTATAGAATATCAGGGCAATTTTCCTTGAGAATTTCTTGAAGAATTATTTCTAGCCTCTTGTTTTGATCATTGCTTTCAGGTAATCCAATAATTTTTAAATTACCTCTCCTAGATCTATTTTCCAGGTCAGTGATTTTTCCAATGAGATATTTCACATTGCCTTCTATTTTTTCATTGGTTTGGATCTCTTTTATACTATCTTGATTTCTCATAAAGTCATTAGCTTCCATTTGTTCCAATCTAATTTTGAAAGAATTATTCTCTTTAGTGAGTTTTTGAAATTCCTTTTCCATCTGGGAAATTTGGCTTTTGAAGGCATTCTTCTCCTCATTGGCTTTTTGGGCCTCTTTTGCCATTTGAGTTAGTTTGTTTTTTAAGGTGTTATTTTCTTCAGTATTTTTTTTTTTTGGTGGTGGGGGTCTCCTTTAGCAGGCTGTTGACTCACTTTTCATGATTTTCTTGTATCATTGTCATTTCTCTTCCCATTTTTTCCTCCACCTCTCTTACTTGATTTTCAAAATCCTTCTTGAGCTCCTCCATGGCCTCTAACCAGTTAACTTTTTTTCTTGGAAGCTTTTGATGCAGGAATTTTAACTTCATTGACTTCTTCTGGTTCCATGTTTTGATCCTTTTTGTCCCCCCAAAGGGTTCTATGATCTGATTGTGCTTCCTCTGCTTGCTCATCTTGCCAGCCAATTACTTGACTTTTGAGCTCTTTGCCATGGTAGAACTCTGCTTACAGAATGGAGAGGGCTGTGTCCCAAATTGCTGGTGTTTTCAAAAATGTTGTCAGAGCTCTGAGAAGCACACGCTCTCTATAGACACCCCAAGCTCTGGCACACTGGCTACACACCCCAGGACCACCACTCAAGGCCACAATATAGATCCAAGGAGGTCAAAGTAAGAGCAATTACCCTCTGAATGGTTGCTTGCCCCTCCCCCCCCATGTGGCAGTAGCTACAGCCATTGTACCTCCACCACCTCTCACCCTGGGGGCAGGGGCCAGACAACACTCTTCTGTTACACAGTTCCAACAGAGTTTACCACTGATCTTTTTACTTTCTCTTTGGTGTTTATGGGTTGAGATGTCTGGAAACCACCACGGCTGCTAGTGATTCAGTCTCTTGAAGTCTGCTCTGGCTACTCTGTGCCACTGGTTAGGTCCTCCCCAGTCTGGGACCATGCAGCTCATGTGAGACTCTGCTCAGCTCACAGCCTGGTGTGATAACCCCTTCCTCTCAGCCTGCCAGGCTTCCTTCAGCTGGAGATTTGTTCCTCTCTATCACTTTGTGGGTTCTGTGGCTCTAAAATCTGTTTAGAGTCATATTTTACAGGTATTGGAGGTGGTTGGAGTGAGAGCTCAGAAAAGTTCCTGCTTCCACTCCACCATCTTGGCTCCACCATAATATAATCAGTTTTCAAAAATCTGTCAATTGTTGCAATGAAAAAATTATCATTACATAAATAGAAAGATGCAAACACTAGACTTCTAAAAATGGGGAAATGTGTTTATTGTTATTTTACTTGTTTTAACTGATGAAAATCACTTTTTTTTTCCATTCAAGACAACACCAAATCAATTGTCAGAAAAGGATAGGTTAACCTCCACCATCAGGGTAACTTTAGTAAACTGTAAAATATCTATTACACTTCCCTTCCCTCCGCAACCCCCCCAAAAAAAGGAAAGAAAAAGTTTTTTTTCTTTCTTATTAGTTTATTTATATTTTATTTCCAGTTGGCTAGAAAATTTTGTTACTGCTGAGAAAATGATAATATCTCTTAAACATATTGATATGCTAAGAGAAGATTATTTTTCTGAATTACAGAAATTTCCAAATGAAGACTGAAAACTGCATCAGGACCTTACATCTCATGGCACATGGCATGGAAATTTAAGGCACTTAATTCATTTGATTTAAATTCCAGTGAAAACGTATAATATAATAAATGATTTAAAAAACTCTTTGTCAGTGGTTTACTTACTATATAATGTGATTAAAGAATAAAAAACTAAACTTTTATTAGTAATTCAACTTATTTTTCTTTGTTCTACTTAATTCTGTATCACTGAATCTCTCTGTCTCTCTCACTTCTTATGCATAGTTCTATATTTATTAATCTAAAAACTTTCAAAATATGAAATGTGTGTCATCATAATAATTAAATATTATGGTAATTAAAATAACAGCTAGATACCTCTGTGGATAGAGAGCTGGGCCTGGAGTCAGTAAGATCTAAATTCAAATCTGGCCTTAGACGTTTACCAGCTGTGTCACCTTGGGCAAGTCACTTAGACTCTATTTACTTTAATATACTGGAGAAGGAAATAGCAAACCATTCCAATATTTTTGCCAAGAAAATCCCACATAAGGTAATGAAGAGTCAGACAGACTACAACAACAGTAAAAATCAAAATAAAGCTCAGATTTGGACAGATGGATAAATGGTAGAGAGAAGGTTTTAGCATCTTTTCCCACAGACTGAAATAATTTTATTACTGCTACTATTATAACTACTGCTACTACCAACTACTACTCTTTATTGTTATAAAACAACTCAACATTATACACCACTTGACTGTTTACAAGCACAGAAATTTGAAATAATTCATCAAATTTATGTTAGTGATAGAACTAAAGCTGGATTCCATCTCTTCATTCTAGATCTCTATTATTTTTCCTGCTCAGTGATGTCTTTCCCAGAACATCCTTAGACCAGGATTTCTTAACCATTTTTGTGTCAAGCATCTCCTTGAGAGTCTTGTTAAAGCTAAGGACTACTTCCGAAACTAATATTTTTAACATATGAAATAAAATACAAATAATTTCAAAGGAGACCAAAATTAACAAAAATAATGTTGTTGGTTTTTTTCCATCAAAATGCAGATAGCTACTGGAATCCACCAAGATTCCCCAAAGTGGTAGATCCCAGGCTTAGAGACCCTCTAGCATTTTCTCAATCCAGCTCTATTCTGACAACATTTTTCTTAATAAAGCTAGGTACACTTGTTCCAAATAGTCTATATATAACATAACTCCTTTATGCTATCTCTAAATGGGAATTCATAACTGATATTTTGCAGATTAAGGGAGTTTATCATATCTAGACCTCAGGCCCACCATACTACACTCCAGCCATCTTCTGGGAACATTAAGCAAAATTTAAAAAAATATATATTCCTGGAAAGTAAGTCTCAGTTGCCCTATGGTTCTTCTCACTCACTTCTCACTTCCTAGTTGAAAATATCCTTCCTTCACTACCAATCCCCAACATGTGCTGTCTTCCCCTAAAAAAATGTATGCTGCTCCTTAGGGATAAAATGCTCTCTTGATTTTTTGTATTTGTGTTCTAAGCACTCAGTATAATCCTTCCAACATATTATGTAGATTTTTTAAAAATTCACATACTGAAGAATTTATAATTCATATTTACTATGAAGGGCAAACTACATTTTGCTTGAATAGATTGCCATTTTTTTGTTGTTTTCCATATACATTCTAAACTACTTAAAATCCCACACTGATATCCTCAAGAAAAAATCCTTAACTCTCATGTCTGATGATCACCAACACCCTACTCTATCTTGGAAAGGGGAATATTTTCAGTCATACTCAGTCACTCAAAAATTAATCCAATAATGTCACAACTAGATGATCCATATTTCTACTTCTCTGGGAGCTATCAACATCTCAGAATTTGTATTTAGGCCTAGTCTTCTTAAAAAGAATCAGCAAGCATCTTCTTATTAGTGAGACTCTAGGGAAGTAAATATTAAGATGATAGATTTAGAGCTGGAAGTGACTTTAGGGTCCATTTAATACAACTTCATTTTCCAGATAGGGAATTAAATGCTAGTTAGGTAGCATAGTAAATTAACTTTTATGCTTAGAATCGGAAAAAATTGACTGCCTCAGGCACTCTCTAGTTGTGTGATGCTGGGCAAGTCATCATATCTCTCAAAGCCTCAGTTTCCTCTTCTGTAAAATGAGGATTATAAAACCACTTGCCTTATAGGGTTGTTATTAGGATCCAGTGAGATAACATGTATAAAACAGTCTGCAAAGCCAAAATACCATGTAAATGTTAGGTATTATTAAGTCACTTGTCCAAGGTCACATAAGAAGTAAGTTTATGTGCTCAAACTAAATCTTCTGAATTTAGAGGTAGTGTATATTCTACTACCTGATGTTATTGTCCCACTTTGGGTTAAATTAAGGATGATTTAAAAAATACATGTGTGCGTCAAATATATATATATATATATATATATATATATATATATATATATATATATATATATATATCTCAAGGAAGTGGAAGAGAGCAAAGCAATGTGGGAGTTTGCAATCTCTTGTTTTGCTATATATAATGTCCCATCAGGTTGCTTTCTTGATTGCCTTTCTTGCCAAGAGAGTTCATAAAAAGAAGATAGGCTGAACATCTTCTTGTTAAATGACATTTGCCTAGTGCTAAGGGAAGCTTCTGATTAAAATGGTGTGAAGTCTGCTGCTTCAGATATCACTGTGATTTAGAGTGTTATCAGAAGAGCTTCATGTGTTTTGGCCTCCACTCCATTTTTCATTGATGCATTTGATCAGTATCTCCCACACCTTCTGAGGAAAAATGTCACTTTTCTCAGCACTCTCATCCATCTCTCACTTATGGAACTTCTGTCATTTTCTGAGAAGCCCTGTTTGTGAGATCAAGAAGGATGAGACCTTAACTCTAGCAGCAGCAAGATGCTTGTTTGGTAGTTTTCTCCTACAAGTAGATTTGGCTTCACTCCCAATATTTCCAGGAGGGAATTGAAGATTCCAGGGGCTTATAGGATCTGGAAGAAAAATTGGTTAGACAAGATGGAAAAACAATATTATGAAACCCAAGTGATTTAAAGCATCCTTTTAGTAATTAGATATATGTTTTCTTTCATTCTTCACAAGTGATTCGAGTCACCACAAGCTTTGCAAGGATCACCTCATCCAAAGCTATTCATAAACACAAGCCTATTCAAAAGTTTGGAACAGGAAATTAAAAAGAATGCAGGACTAAATTGAATCTGCATGTGGAATGTAACTAAAGAGAATATAATTACCTAAACTGGAATCCAATCACTTCTCATGAAAAGGCTGAACAGTCATCTACAGAGAAAGTATTCTCCACTTACACTTTCTGAGCTGTACCTTAAACTTCCATTGTTACATGAATTCAAAGAGACACCTTTTACAGGGCCTGAGTCATTCTCTCCAAGATCTTAAGAAGTTTTGTCCAGGACTTTTAACCTGTTCTAATGACACATTCCAGATTCTACTTATTATGCAATTTAACCAAGCCAAATAAACCTCCTAATGCCTAGTTACAGAAGCTGGCAGAGTAATGAAAGAATAAAAAGGATTGCAGCCTAATCTGAAGAATACAAGATAAGTAGGCTCCCAGAGCTGAAAAAAGAAAATGCTGTAGGGATCATCCTCTACAGATTTCTATTTAAAAATATGAAGGAACTGTAGTTCAAGTAGGCTAAGGAGTTTGTGGTCAAAAGTGCTTACACCAAAGTAACCCACATTACAGGTATACTTATTTTATGAATGTTTCCTGTGGATAGAACAAAACAGTGTTACAGTATGATCCTACCTCTATAATTTTCTAAACCTGAGGACTAAATTGCCTTATACAAACACAAACACATTGCTTTATAAAAGCACAAATTAACACAGCAAATATAAACAAAGAAATAGATAAGAAGAATGAAGAAAATTAAATTATGAATTCTGCAAAGAGTAGTCAAATTTACAGGAGCCAAAGACACAAATGCATTCATTTTTTTCTTTTAATTGAATGAAAAATGAGGCAGAGAATGTAAATTTTTCCTGCCCCCTCTCCCCCAACATATCATGATGATTGTGGATATCAGGATCCTTCTGTAAACACTTATATATCTTGCCTACTCTGGTGCAAGATCCTCTAGAGCAGGGGTCAATCCATTTTTATTTTTTTCTAAGTACCTAGCACAGTACCTGATATGTACTAGGTGCTTAATAAATGCTTCTTGATTACTTATTGATTAATCATAGTTGATTTCTGTCATTTTAAATGCATACTCTTTTAAGGGAAAAGCTAATAGTAAGGTATAGAACTTTCCTTAGAGTCAGGAAAACTTAGGATCAAATTTACCTCTGACACATTTTGTCTGTCATCCTGGACAAGTTACCTAAACACCTAGTCTCCCAGTGGAGCATAAGTTGCAGAATAAATATTCACCTGGATTGGTTAAGGGATTTTCCTCAAACAAATTTCCTCACACAAAAGAAATCACAAATCCAGATCAAAATACAGACACACATACACATATACACAGACATTTGGCACTGAATCTAGAACATGAAATTGTATTTAATATGACAAAATATGCATTATTTTATAAAGTCTTTATCTAACTAGGTTAGAAGAGCCATCTTTTTTTTTTTTTACTGCAATGATTTTTAGAACAAAGGAAAACCATTAAAAACAGAACTTTCAGAAGGGATTCTCTAAGGAAATATTGGCAGGTATCTTTGAGAAAACTCTTTGGAGCACTTATGATTACTATGTTTTAGAGACATTTACCCCAGGATATTGGTTTAGCTCATATGATTATGTAACCCTTTCTGCAGAAAGCACAGGGATTCAAAGTTGAGGCTTTATTGTTTTCTGTTGTATTAAACTGGTATCCATTTCCTCAAAACTAGTTCAACATGGGGGAAGATAGTAGATGGGAGGAGGGATTTGACTTCAAATCTTTGAAAATGGTTTTCTACAAATGTCATAAGTGTCAAATCTCTATAAAAATATTGATTAATTAGAATACACCATTCATGTTGGATATGCTAGATAACAAACGGTTTGTTGTTTCGTGTAAAAGAAAAACAAAAAAATACTACAGGACAATGAACTAGATATTCTTTAAAATCCACTCTACTCATAAGGTTCTATGGATGATTTGTCATTTTAGAAGGCAAGTGAAATTAATGTCCTCTAAAATCCAAAATCAAAATAAATTATTCCAATTTAATATAAGCTTAAATTCATCTCTAAGAAATTTGAACAAAAGAAATACAGAGCAATTCAACAAAGATAGGATTTCAGAAGCTGCATTTCTAATGAAAACTATACATTTGTGGTCACTTAATTAAGTATATTGAACTCCCTAATAAGATAGAACAAATGGTTAAGACTGTGCTAGAAACACCTCAAAATCATTTCATGACAAAGAAAATAAAACATATGAAAGCAGCATTTTCAAGAAAGACTAATATTAGTAATGTGCTTATGTAATCCATATATATGTATATATCATGTCTATGTTCCTAAATTTATTCAATAAATATCCAACATCAATGGTACCATTTTTATTTTTAAAATTCATTGAGTAATATATTTTATGGGAAAACATTTTTAGGCTTTTTTATTCCATTTTTTTTAGTTGCAGGTGTTTTACATTGTCTTTTTTTTTAATTTATGGAATAAAACAAGCATTTCCATAACATAGCATTATAAAAAAAAAGATGATTGCACATGAAATTGTAAATCAACTTGTTATTCCTTTTAAATCTATGTTAAAATTATCTTGTACATTTCTTCTTTTTTCTCCCATCTGCAGCCCTAGAGATGGCTACCATTAGACACAAATATATATAGTGTGTGTGTATACATGTATACATGCATGCATGTGTGTGTGTGTGTGTGTGTGTGTGTAAAATAATTTTATACTTATTTTTATTTGTCAGTTCTTTCTCTGGATGCAGATAATGTCTTCATTCATATGCCCTTTGTAGTTAATCTGAGTATTTATCATAGTCAAATTACTTATTCACTCAAAGGTTCTTAAAACAAGATTGCTGTTATTGTCTACAATATTCTCTTAGTTCTGTTCTCTTCATTATATCACGCAAGTCTATCCATGGTTTTTTTTTTAAGATCATTGAGCTCATTCTTATAGCACAGTAGTATCCCATCACAATAATATACCAGAGTTTGTTCAGTCATTCTCCAAATGATGAGAATTCCTACAATTTTCAATTCTTTGCCAACACGAAGAGAATTTCTATAAATATTTTAGAACATATATGATCTTTTCTTTTTTCCCTAAACTTCTGAGGAAGTAGACATAATAGTGGTATTGCTGGATCAAAGGGTATAGACACTTTAATAACTCTTTGGGCATAATTCCAGATTGCTTTCCAAAATGGTTAGAAGATTTCAAAATTCCAGTGACAATGAATCAGAGTTCCCATTTTTCCACATTCTCTCCTATATTTGATGCTTTCCCATTTCATCATTTTAGCCAATCTGATAGGTGTAAAATTATATCTCAAGGTTGTTTTAATTTTCATTTCTCCAGTGAATAATGATTTAGAGTATTTTTTCATAAGACTGCAAAATGTTTTGATTTCTTCATTGTACAACAACCTGTTCATATCAATTTTAACTTTATCTTGGTAAATGGTTTAAGATATTGGTCTAAGCCCTTTTTCAAGCCTTCCCATAAATTCTGACCAAATGATAAATTATTATCTCCCAATATTTTGTCTTTACATTTATCAAATACAAGGTTACCATATTTATTTGCTACTATAAAGTATTTATCTACTCTGTCCCCTTGCTCTAACTTTCTATTTCTTAACCAATACCATATAGTTTTAATAATTAGTGCCTTGTAATATAATTTAAGTTCTGGTACTGCCAATCATTGTCTTTTGAAGTAAGTAATATCTTCCAGGATAGAAAACTAAGGTAGCAGAAAGGTAACAAGAAGAAGAATGCAGAAAGCACAGAAGTAGGAAGGATAAAGAAAGCAGGAAAAGATGAGACTTGCAGAAAATTGAATCACAGGCAGAAGGCAGTCCAGTGAAATTCATGAAGGATACTGAAGCCTCCAAGAGCGTTGAAAACAAATGGTTCTGTCTCAGGTAAAAGGTTTTGGTTTTGCTTTGATTTTCCTACTCTTCATAATCCAAAATTGCCATAAGTAGTGATGATGACTATTACTTACATTGTTTACTCTGAGATAGAAGATATGTTAAAATATGAAGACTCGAAGGAACTGCCATCATTTATAATAATGATAATAATAAAAGAACAATAATAAAGCCTCCTCAAAGTCTCAAACACTTAAATTCCAAGTTTATTCACCTTTCCCTCACTACCATCCCCATGCCTCTAAGATTACTTTCTACTTACTCTTCCACCTAATATGCATAATTTTTTCTAATGTTGTATCCTCCAATAGAATATGAGCTCCTTGAGGGTGAGGAACCATGTTGTCGCCTTTATATCCTTAGCCATTTGCATAGTGCTTAGGATATAGTAAGCACTTAATAAATTCTTACTAACTGTCTTATCTATGTCCTGGGATTGGAATGATTCTTTGTGCTCTGTGAAGGCGATAGCAGCCCTGAAGACCTGACAGGAAGCCTGAATTTCTGAACATTAGCTCTAATGATGCTACTAATTGGATCAACACCCCCAACTAAGGAGATGAAATCCATCCTATGAATATAAGATATAGACCATGCATCATAGAATTTCAGGCTAGCCCTAGATGAAATGGTCATAATGGTCATATTGAAAGAAATCCAGTGGAATAATTGGCACCTTTTCATGACCTGATAGCACAAGTAATCAGGACAAATAAGAAATACAAATACCCCATCTTTTGAAAACCCTTCAGAGAAAATGGCATTAAATTAGGCAAACCATTAGTTCGAACAAAAAGGACTGAAGACATGATGTATTTTAATGTGCCAATTCTATAGTATCTCACTAGGAGTAGGTGATGGAATTATGTGCCTTTTCTGTCAAAGGTTTCATAAGCTGTAAGTCATTCAACAATGCATTTTTACCAGATCTAAGGCAATCATAAAAGTAATTTCAGATGAAAAAAGATTAAATCAAAGAGCACTAAGATCTATAGAGGGGAAAGTGAATATCCTTGGGGTCATTGAAAAACATCATACAATTCAAACTTCAGAAAGTAGAAATAATAACAAGTGGCATAAATATTTAGAATTATTTGGCCCCACATAATGTGGAATTCCCCAAAGACCTTTTTTGAGTCTGACAACATTAATCCAACAAACAGACCAATTATAGAATAATAGAGTAATTTAAAATAGGGAGTACCCCCTATAACCATCATGAAAAAAAACACATTGTCTCACAAAACCTGATGGAAAATATAAAATATTTCAGTACAATATTTGCAGCAGCCATTGCCATAATAAGAATTATGAACTTTGGAGGATCTAAGTTTGGAGACTTGGGGGAGCATGACGGCAACGAAAGCCACAAAATTGTAATACAAATAATTACACTGAAGTGATAGAAAATGTAAGTGGAGAGAAATTTATATTTCTAAAAGCATTTTTATCCAATTGGTTTTCTATGTGTGAATAGACAAATTGTGTGTATTTTACATACCCCCTTCCCTTCATTTGAAGGGATTGGGGTTGCAGAACATCTGATAATAGTTTCCTGTGAAGCTCAGTTAGTCTATCTCTTCATAAAATATTTCTAAGGCAATAAAGTCCATTAACACCTAAATACCACAGTATAAGAGTAACTATGATAGACATTCAGTGAGGAAATATCTTTGTAGGAAATGTGGCAGGAATAAATATTTGTTAGGGAAGATGGGTAGAATATATGCATTCGAATTATATTTTGTGAGATGGTAAAATGTAGAACTATAACATTTTGGAACCTAATTGCAAAGATTACTTAAAACAAGAAACAACTAGTTTACTGTTTACAGTGCAAGCAGCAATAGAGATACTATAATATTAATATGACTGCATAATAGTAGATGTAGGAATAGATCATACTTCTGAGTTATCTCCTTTTAATTAATTCAACAAGCATTTATTAGTACTTAATACAGGAGTTACAAAGACAAAAATAAAACATCGCTGCCCTCAAGAAGCTTACAAGCTACTGAGATTTAAAGGAGGGGAGATAGTATATACACAAACAAGTAAATTTCATATATTTGCAGAAGAAATACAACATAATTTTGGAAGAAGGCAAGTCATTTAACAGTTGGGGACATCAGGAAAGGCATCATTTTACACATGCGCACTTGATAGGAGACAGTGATTACTAGATATAAAATTTTAGGCATGAGTAAAAATATATCTACCTTTTAGGCTGAGAATAATCTCAAGGCAGTACTTGTTTTAGGGCTAATAGATTTTGAGTATCAAAATCCTACTAATTGAAGGTAACATAGAAGTATAGTAATACATCCAAATAAAAAAAAATTGATGACAAAACAAAACATGGGCCAGTAGGTTTAAAGAAGTGTCACTCATAATTAAAAAGAATTAAAGTTTTTTTTTTCTTCTGCCTCTCTTTCTCACTCTGTCTCTCTGTCTCTGTTTCTGTCTCTCTCTCTGTCTTTGTGTCTGTATCTGTATCTCTGTTTCTCTATCCCCCTCTGTCTCTGTTTCTGTGTCTCTCTATCTTTGTCTGTCTGTCTGTTTCTGTCTCTATCTCTCTCTCTGTCTCTCTGTCTCTGTTTCTCTCTCTGTGTCTGTGTTTCTGTCTGTCTGTGTCTCCCTTTCTGTCCTAGGAAACTTACATAGCCTAAATGGAATAGGCATATGATAGCTAATGCACTAACACTAGTTCATTCCACATCAGCAAAGAACTAAGTGCTCTTAGTTTCCATTTTAATTATAATTGAAGTTAATTGTTACCTTGTGTAACTTAGAAATGATTCCCTGCATAGAATTAGTGGCCATTCATAAATGAAACTCTGCTTAGCTCACACGTGTGCTCAAATTCCTTGTTTTATTTTTAGCAACAAAAAATAAGACAGCCATTATTTCTTAGAACAAAATATCTGACAGTGGATTTTGTTAGTGTAAAAAAAGGTTTATACCTTACTTAGAACTAAGAAGTACTATATATATATATATATATGTATATATATATATATATACACATATATATGTATGTATGTATATGCATGTGTATATACATATGTATATATAATAAACACAGGTGCACACATACATATACACACAAATATTTGAATTTACAAATAGTTTTCTCTAGGTTCTCTTATCTTTGATGAGTCCATCCCTTTGGGCTTATAGCAAAAAGGAGTAAGATATTGCTTGGCCATGGGAATATGAACATGTTCATATTCTGATTCATATCCTCAATGCTAAGGAATGGTGAAAATAAAGAGACCTGTCTAGATGATGTCATTGATGACATGACTTAATTAAAACATAAGTAAAGGCCTATCTATAAAGTTTATAAACAGATCCTTCAAAAAAGATGATGAGAGTTGCTATCCCAATAGTCACTTTCATCATGAATATGTAGTTTAGAAAGAAGTGATTACAGTAACAGTAGCATTGTGTGATGATCTATTATGATTGATTTAGCTCTTCCCAGCAATACAATGATCCAAGACAATTCCAAAAGACTCACGATGTAAATGCTATCCCCATCCAGAGAAAGAACTAGTGGAATATGAATGCAGATCAAAGCATAACATTTTCACTTTGTGTGTGTGTGTGTATGTGTGTGTGTGTTTGTATATGTATGTATGTTTTCCTTTTGTTCTGTTTCTTCTTTCACAACATAACTAATGTGGAAATAAGTTTTACATGATTTCACATGTATAACCTATATCAGATTGCTTGCTGTCTTGGGGAGGGGAAGATGGAAGGGACAGGAGGAGTAAAATCTTTCAAAAAATGAATGTTAAAAATTGCCTTTACATGGAATTGGAAAACAAAATACATAAAACACCATCAAAATGTTCTAAAAGAAAGGAGTGATAATCAAACGCATTCTCCTGTGATGCTCCCTCTTTGCTCAGTCATTTAGGGAGTTTAATACAGTTTCATGACTTAGCCAAAGATAATTGGTCTCAGGCTCTCTTTTGACTTGCCTGTCCTGGTTTGTTCCATTCCTTCATAGTAAGTACTCAGAATGTAACAAAAATCCAGTTAGGTTTATTTGGTAACAAAACATCTTATAAAAATAAAAGCTGGAAATACACATGGTTTAAATAGCAAGAGAGAACTCCAAATGGTGTCAGAGCCCTTCTTTGTCATTAACTCATTATTGTGTTCATCTGTCCTACCCTTCTCTCTTTTCTATAAAGAGCCAAAAATCCTGGGGTTCCCTTGTCTGGACAGACTCCCCAATTCATCATATTCAGTTCCTCTTTCTACCTGGGAAAACTATACTTCCTATTGTCTCTTGGTAATAATGGGCTACATGTAGATACTACTTGTTTTAATTATGTGACTTTCACATTTAAATCAGCATGTGAAAATTATGCTAATTCTATTAATAGAAATAAATTTTTGAATCATTGAATATTCCCATAATTTAATAAATTATATCCATTGTCATGCAGAAAAATGCCTTATCAAATCAGTCTTTAAAATTGATTCAGCACTTCCAGGAGCCAAGATGATGGAGTAAGCAGTAAATCACTGTAGCTCTCCCTTATTCACTTCCAAACAATCTTAAAATACTGCTTCAGAACAAATCCTGGAACAGCAGAGACAGCAGTAACATGGGGTAGAGAAGTATTTAAGGTTGAGAGACTTAGAGGATCAGGAGTAAAAAGCCACCTCACATGGTTAAAAGGGAAATGCAAACCAGAACAGAAAGCATCCCAGAAAACCAGGGGGAAATCAGGAGCTCCAGTGTGGTGGAGTAGGCAAATGCCAACACCAGGACACCTCATGTGCCTTAGCATAGCCAGGGGAACTGGCTGACTCCAACTCCAAGAATCACCACGTGCTTCAGTGTAGCACCTGTCAGACAGTCAGCATCCAGTGACTGGATCTCCATGTGCTTCAACATGGCTCGAGGCATGCAGACATCCTCCATTCCTCATCTTCAGTGTTGCCCTGGGAGGGAATCCTCCACTGTGCTTCAGCAAAGCTCCAGGCAGACAGGCATCCTACAGCACCCAGACCTCCATGTGTTCCAGTACAGCTCCAGGTGGGCTGGCAGACTCCAACAGCTAGACCATCACATGCTTCTGCACAGACCCAGCAAATAGGCATCTTCCACTGGCGAGATCTCCATGGGTTTTGGTGTAGCCCAAGGGAAACACAGAATAACCTCACCAGGTCTCAGCACATGCCAGACACCACCACTAGAACCCCTGCTCTGTACCACGTAAGCTGCTATATAGCTTTGACCTCCAGCAGTAACAGTCACCCACACACCAGCCACTCAACACAGAACTAGACAGGAGGATCCCCCCTAGACCTCAGGGCAACATCAATGCAGCACCATGTAAACAGCCAGGGCCTGCAGCCACTGGCACAAGAAGTCTGAGACAGAAAGAAATAATCGAATTATTGGGGAGTCACAATCAGGATTACACAGGACTTGACAGCTAAAACATTAAAGGCCCAGAGATCATGGAACATGATACTCTGGCAGGCAAAAGACCTAGGACTACAATAAAGTATTACTCACCTGGCAAAATTAAGTATAATATATCAAAGGGAAAAAATGTTCATTCAGTGAAATAGAGGAATTTCAAGCTTTCATAAGTAGAAGATCAGAGCTAAACAAAAATATGACCTCTAATATCAAGACCCAAGAGAAGCATAAACAGGCAAAAATGGAAAAGAAATCATAAGGGATTCAATAGAGCTAAATTATATACATAACTATGCATGAAGAATATATTTATAATTCTTAAAAATTGTATCACTAATAGTGGTAATGGCAAGCAAAGGAGTACTTAGCACCTTGTTTCAGCTACTTAAGGATTTGGCACATTGTATGACCCCCTTGGGATTTGAAAATGGGAGGAACTTGCTGATGCAATAGGATGGGGCAGAGAAGGAAGGAGAACCACCATATTTAAGGAGGAGCATAGCTGGGACAGAGCAGAACTGAGAAGGGGAATGATTGTGGAGGCCAGGCACTCTGTTTGTCTATTGTGCTTGTGATACTTTATACAGGAGCCCTGGGACCTTACTGGAAAACCTGAAAGATGATTTTCTTGTTTACTTACAGAAGTGCTGGAGGAGGGTTTCAGAGGTCCTGGGACAATACTGACAATTTGTGTTGAGTTCTCAGACCTCGTTTGTGTGTCTGTGTTGATTTCACAGGCAGATAGTGAATTGATGATGGTGCCAGCAATGTGTATGAATATTGTTTTGTCTGTGTTAAGCTTTGTCTTCCCAGAAACAGAAATTGTGACGGACTTGAAGTGGACTGGACACTGTGAGCTTCAATATTGAAACTGGACAAGGAGCTGGATGAGGAGCTGAGAGCTACCTAACTGTGAATCCAGGTGATGATTGGGTAGATTCAGTTAGGAATTGGACCCATGGAAGAGGAAACATGGAATTTGAGAACCAGCCTAAAGTCAAGATGAAAAGATTTCTCCTTGGGTGCTTAATGCTAATTGAGAAGATCATGATTTATTGTGGCCTAGGGGTAGGAGAACTTTGTGCTCTTTAACTTTTACCTCTTAAGGATGATTGAGTTAAGGATGATTGAGTTAAGGATGATTGGAAACTAATCTCCAGTTAAGAAGAAGACTTTTTGACTGAGAGATTAATACAATGTGACCTAGGGGTGGAGAATTTTGACCTTTGTACTTTGTGTCACTTAAGGAGGATTGCTTCTTAAGGATGACTGAGTTAAGGACTTACTGAATGATATCTTTTGTTTAAAACTATGTGGCAACTTTGGTGAAAACTATGCAGCCCACTTTAGTGATAAATTGCTATGTTATAACATTGTGAATGTTGTGCTTTGATTTCTGTGAATGTTTTGCTTTAGTTTACTGCTGAATGAATAGAGAGTTCCTTATACTATGTGATCAGAATCTTAAAGCTGTTCACTGCAGTAGTCCTCTGGTAAGCTGCTCATGCTTGGCTTTGCAATAATACAGCCAGAAGGTATATAAACAGATAGAGAGTATGGGAATAAGGTGAAGCTGAGAGAATTACATAAATAAAATTAAGAGATGAGAAAGAGGAGCACAATAGATGCAGAAGGAAGGGAGAGACAAAATAGGGGAAATTACTTCACATGAAGAGGTACTAAAGACCTATTGCAGTGAAGGGGAAATGGGAGAGTCGGCAACAGGCATCACTTGGACCTTACTCTCATCAGTACTGGCTCAAAGAGCTAATAACATACTCAGTCAGTTGAATATAGAAATTTATCTTGCCCAACAGGAAAGAAGGAGGAGAAAAGATCAAGTAAGGAGATTGAGGGGTTGGGGACTGACAGAAGTGAGAGCACATCAGAGGAGATGATAGACAGAAGCAAAACACTGATGAGGGAAAGAGTGAAAAGAGAGAGGACAAACAGGAGGAAGAATAGGATGTAGGGAAATACACAGTTAGTAATCATAATTGTGAATGTGAGTGGGATGAACTCTCCCATGAAACAGAAACAGATAGCATAGTGGATCAAAAACCAAAATCCTCCAATATGTTTTTTTGCAAGAAACATAGTTGAAGCAGAGAGATACACACAGAGAAAGAGAAAGGGCCGGGGCAGAATCTATTATGCTTCTACTTAATTAAACAAACAAACAAACAAAAAAACAGGGGCAGCAATCCTGATGTCAGACAAAATAAAATAAAAGTAGGCCTAATTAAAAGAAATGAGGAAGGAAATTACATCTTGATGAAAGGTACCATAGACAATGAAGCAATATCAATACTAAACATATATGTACCAAGTGGTGTAGCTTACAAATTCTTAAAGTTAAGTGAGTTACAGGAAGAAATAGAGAGTATAGAGAGTACTATAGTAGTGTAGGACCTCAACTGTCTCCTCTTAGAACTCCATAAATCAAACAAAAAATTAAACAAGAAACTAAGAAAGTGAATAGAGTGTTAGAAAAATGAGATATGACAGATCTAAATTCTTTAGGATGAAAGTAATCATTAGGAAATATTTTGCCCATATATATGCCAATAAATCTGACCATCTGCGTGAAATGGATAAATATTTACAAAAATATAAATTGCTTAGATTAACAGATCAGGAAATAGAATGACTAAATAGCCACATCTTAGAAAAAGAAACTGAACAAGCCATTAATGAGTAAATTCTACCAAAAACATTTAACGAACAATGAATTCAAACACTATATAAACTATTTGGAAAAATAGATAAAAAAGGAGTTCTGCCAAACTCCTTTAATGACAGAAACACGATGCTGATATGTAAACCAGGAAGAGCTAAAGCAAAGAAATAAAATTGTAGACTAATTTCTCTGATGAAATATTATAGACAAACATCTCAGATAGTATACCAAGATAAGATAAAAATGGGTGCATGGTTTAGACATGTAGAGTAACACCACAAGCAAATTAGAAGAGCCAGGAAGAGTCTGCCTGTCAGATCTATGGGGAAAAGAAGAATTCAAGACCAAACAAGAGATAGAGAGCATTACAAAATGAAAAACAGATAATCTTGATTAAATTAAATTAAAAAGCTTTTATAAAAACAAAATCAATTCAACCAAGATTAGAAGGAAAATAGAAAGCTAGTAAACAATCTTTACAATAAGTATCTCTAATAATGACCTCATCTCTTAAATACATAAATAACAAAGTAAATTTATGAAAATACAAGCCATTTTACTCCTTGATAAATGGTCAAAGGATATGAACAGGCAGTTTTCATATGAAGAAATCAAAGCTATCTGTAGGCATATGAAGAAGTGCTCTGAATCACTTTTGTTTAGAGAAATGCAAATAAAACAACTCTGAGGTACCACCTCACTCCTGTCAGATTGGCTAATATGACAAAAAAGAAAAAATGTGAAATGTTGCAGAGGAAGTGGGAAATTGGAACACTGATGTACTATTGGTGGAATTGTGAACTGATCAAGCCATCCGTAACGGTAATAGAAATTTGAATATCTTCCCTTCCCCTTAAATAATCCTAAATTGAACTTGAGGACATTTTCTGATTTGAAAACATACTCTTCCCCCTAATAAGTTGCATGTGCTCACTTGGAGCCCGTGGTGGGAGGCTTGTTTTTCAGGAAGGCACAATTTGTTACTTTGTAGTAAAGTGGGTAGGGAGGATTGTGATATTCTCTGACCCAGGAGAAGGCTATATATTTATATGCCTCTGATGCTAGGTTTTGCTTGGGAATCACTTTGGGAAGAGTTGTGTGATTTGACCTGATGAGACTCTGGGCTGCCATTGAGCCCCTGGTTTTGAAGACCCAGATGTTGGTGCTTCTCTCTGTAGTGACTACCTAGATATGGATGTAATGGTCAGGCAGCTAGAAGCTGCCTGATTAATTGTGTTATTTTCTCTTGTAACTTCTGTTTGCATTCTCTGAAGTTCAGGGTGTTGACTTTTTCCCCTGAACTAGGTAAATAATATATGTTTGATTGATGGAAGTAAGGTTGTTAACCCTTTTTGAGATGCTTTCTATTAGAAAAGCAGATCTTAGAACCTGTGCTAGCAGGCATCTTGGATATGCTAGGGCACTTGCTGCTACACCATCCTAGAAAGCAATGTGGAACTATGGCTGAAGGGCAACCAATCTGTATGTATCCTTTGATCCAGCAATATCACTACTAGGTCTGTACTTCAAGGAGATCATAAAAAGGGACAATGAACTACACATGCAAAAATAATTACAGTGGCCCGTTATGTGGTAGCGAAATATTGGAAATTGAAGGGATGCCTATCAATTGAGGAATGGTTGAAAGTAGTATATGACTATAATGGAATACTATTGTGAAATAAGAAATAATGAACAGGCAGGCTTCAGAAAATCCTCAAAAGACTTTATGAATTGATGCAAAGTGAAATGAGCAGAATTAAAAAAAAAAAAAACATTGTACACAGTATCAGGAATGTTGTGTGATGATCCATGATGAATTATTCAGTTCTTCTCAGCAAGGCAGAACAAGTAGAAAGGATTCATGAAGGATAATGCTATCCATATCCAGATAAAGAACTGATGGATTCTGAATATAAAGCATTTTTTCACTTATTTTATTTTTTCTCACTTTTATCTGTTTCTTCTTTCACAACTGTGACTAATGTTTAAAAAGTTTTTACATGATAGTACATATATAAACTATATCAAACTGCTTACCATTTGTAGAAGAGGGGAGAAAAGGAGGGAGAAAAATTTGGATCTCACAATTTTATAAAAACAAATGCTAAAAATTTTCTTGACATGTAACTGGGAAAAATAAAATAATATAAAAAAGAAAAAAGAAAATGAAATTGATTCAGCAGCATTTATTATCTTCAGTAGTTAATTCCCTACTGAGGAAGATAAAAAGCAAGATATGGTTATGGTTTCTTTTTCTCATGATCCATCCTCCTGTGAAGTCTTCTCAGACGGGGTTTGATGGAAGGAAAGCTACCATTGAACCAGAAAGCAATTGTCACCAGTCACCAACCAATATAGCACATAGTAATTGTCTAGGTATTCCAGTACTTGAGTTGTTCTCTCATTTTTCAGGCATATCCAACTCTTCATGACCTTGTTTACGGTTTTCTTGGCAAAGATAGTGGAGTGGTTTGCCATTTCCTTCTCCAGCTCATTTTACAGTGAGGAAAATGAACAAAAAGAGTTAAGTGACTTGCCTGGGGTCACCACAACTAGTAAGTGATTGAGACCAGATTTAAACTGTGGAAAATGAGTCTTCTGACTGGAGGTCTTATACTCTATCCATTGTGTCACCTGGCTGGCCCCAACATTTGGGAGCCTTCTGTTATATTACCAAATCCTGCCTGTTTTATTATTTACTTCATTTCAATCTATAGTATCCTAAAGGATCATTTCTTGGATTCTAATAGAATAATTTCAGATTACATGTCCATGTCTACCAACACCACCACTTACACCCTGCCACTCCCCCCACAGGTCTGCTTTTCCTGATGCTCTCAAGGAATTTATATAGTTTAGTTGGTGAGACAAAATTAACACAAAACAATAATTAAATATTAAACTATTCCATGATAGCAGCTGTCATTTACATAATGCTTTCCATATTCATTATTCTGGTAGATTCTCATAATAACCCTTCTGGGTGAGTACTTCAGTTGTTCTTTTCCCCATCTCGTGGATTAGAAAATTTATACTTTTGAATGTTAAATGGCTGGGCAGGGCTACACACCTATATTCCAAATGAGGAACCAGATAACTCTTAACTCATTCCATCATACATTACTTAGGATTTCAGAGAAGGGTAAGAACAGTGATCAAAACTGATAAGTAAATGTCAAGTTCATGCTTACTCCAATGCCTGTGCTTTTTTTTTCCTTGTATCCCGTCTCATTTTTTTTCCAACTATTTTTCAGTGCTAAACTCAGTCCTCACCTTGTCTGAGTAACCTTCCCTGGTCACTGAAATTGGTATTGATCTTCCCATTGTCTGATCTCTGTTTTCATTTATCATCTCTTTTGCACAGCTTATCACTTAATTCTTTGTTACTTTTAGTTATTTGTAGATTTTAGTCTTCTCTAATTGAAGTGAGGCAGGGGGAAGGAGATGAGACCAAATGTATATGTTGAAAAGATCACTTTTTTGTAAGGAGGGAACTAAGAAAATTAAACAATTCAATATAGCCTCCATTAGACTATGGTAGAGAATTAATAAGAGATAAAAGTAATTATTACTATGCAATAGTAGTAGTATGGATCCTACTGAGACCAGACTAGGGAAATCTGTAATAAAACTAATAAAAACAATTTTATGATTGTCTCAAGTCATTTTACTTGTATGAGAAAAGGTAAAGAAACTCTGGAATGTTGGAATTATCTAGAACTGGAATTATTAAACAAGAAATGATCTAAGTTCAAGAAGTGAAGAATTTTAGCAAGTGCATATTTAGAATGACTGATCCCATGATCCATCTGGATAGTTAAACAAGTATGAAGTTAAGCTAAGAGACCTTTGAAAGAGTAGAAAAACAGAGAAGAGTCATAATTAATTATTCAATAAATATTTATTAAATACTTATAATGTTCCATGCACTGTACATGCTTGACACATAGTGGGCATTTAATATGTGCTAGGTATGGGACTTCTTAATATGGGGACCATAAACTTTGTTAAAAAAATAAGTAATTTGAAACATAACTGGGAAATATATTTGGAACGTTTCTCTGAAAAAGATCTTAAATACAAGAGATATAAGAAATTCATTCAAAATTGTAAGACTAAGTGCTATTCCCAATTAGATAAATGGTGAAACAATATGGGCACATAACTTTCAAAGGAAGAAACCCAAGTTATCAGCAACTATTTGAAAAAATCACCAGTGATTAAAGAAAAGTAAATTAAACAAACTTTTTTTTTGCATGGCATTCATTAAATTGGCAAAGATGATAAAAGAGGAAAATGACAAATGTTGGAGGGGCTGTTGGAAAACTGACATACTGGTGCACCATTGGTGGAGTTGTGAATGTCTAACCATGTTGCTGTTATTGAGTTTTTTCAGTTGTGTCTGAATTGCCATGACCTCATTTTGGGTTTTCTTGGTAAAGATAGTGAAATTATTTGTCATTTCCTTCTCTAGTTCATGTTACAAATGAGGAAACTGAGGAAAACTGGGTTACGGGATTTGCCCAGGATCACACTGCTAATAAATGTCTGAAACGAGATTGGGACTCAAGTCTCACTGACTTCAAGTCTTGTACTTTATCCAATACACTATCTGACTTTCCCGATCTTACCATTCTGGAAAGCAATTTGAAAGTAAGCTCTCAAAGTTAATAAACCATATAGAACTTCTGACTCTGATATACCACTACTAGGTTTATGTGCCTAGAGAAATCAAAGAAAGAAGAAAATGACCTATTTGTGTGTATGTGTGTGTATATAAAATGACATTCCCCCACCATAATTCTATATTCTAATCTTCCTGTTGCCCTCAAAGAATTTATAGTCTAGTTGGTGAGATAAAATAAACATAAAACAAAAAATAAATGTCGTAGTATGCCATGACAACAGATTTGCATAATACCTTCCATATCCATTATCTCACCAGATCCTCACCATAACACTTACAGGTGAGTACTGCAGCTCTTTCCATGTTAGGTAAAAATTGGAGACTAAGGTGATATCCTCTTATTGGGAAATAGCTAAAAACAAATAGCTATATGAATGTAATAGAATACTGTTCCACAATAAGGCATTGATGAAATGGGCAATTTCATAGTACAATTTACTGATGGAGTGAAGGAAGAAAAACTAAGAGCACAATTTATACAATGATAACATTATAGAGAAAAAAACCCTGAAAAACTTTAGAACTCAGATCAACATAATGATAAAAACTGAGTGCAAAAGAATGAATATGAGAGATACTACTCACCTCCTTCCAGAAATGTAATGAATTTAAAATGCCAAAAGACATAAATGATCAGCATTTCACACTATATACCAAGAAAAAATAAAAAATGGATAAATGATTTAGACACAAAAGAAATAAATTAGGAGAGCATGGAATAGCATGCCTGTCAGATCTAAGGCTAGAAGATTTTATGACAAAACAAAAAAATAGAGAGGATACTTTTGATTACATGCAATTAAAAAGCTTTTACAAAAACAAAACTAATGTAGTCAAAATTAAAGGGAAAACAGGAAACTGAGGAAAATTTATATCATGGTTCTCTGATAAATGCCTTATTTCTCAAATATAGAGAGAACTGAGCCAAAATTTCTTTTTAAAAATAAATTCTCCAGTTGATAAATGGTCAAAAGATAGGAAAAGGTGGTCTTCAGAAAAAGAAATCAAAGTTATCAATTTGTTGTTGTTTAGTTGTTAAGTCATATCTTACAGTTCATGACTCCATGGACCATAATCCTATACTCCACTATCTCTTGTAGTCTCTCAAAAGTTTATATTGTTTCCATAATAACATCTATCCATTTCATCCTCTGTCATCTCCTTCTTTTTACCTTTTATTTTTTCCAGCATCATAATCTTTTCCAAGGAGCCCCATCTTTTCATTATATGACAATTATATGATTCCTCATTAGTATTTGACCTTCCAGTGAATTGCCTGAATTAATTTAAATTAATTTAAGTGTTGATGGATTTGATCTTCTTAATATTCAAGGGAATCCTTGTCCAGCATCACATTTCAAAACCCTCGATTTTATGGTATGCAACTTTCCTTATAGCCCAGCTATCATGGCCACATATTATTACTGGGAAAAAAAGTAGTCTTGATTATATGGACCTTTGTTAGAAAAGGTAATGCCTCTGCTTTTTAGTATGCTGTCTAGATTTGCCATAGCTTTCTTTCCAATGAGCAAGTGTCTTAATTCTATGTCTTCAGCTTCCTTCTGCAGGGATCTTTGGGCCCAAGAATATAAAATGTGTCACTGATTCCATGTTTTCCCCGTCTGTTTGCCATGAAATAGTGGGACCAATTGCCAAGATTTTAGGTTTCTTGTTTTTTTTTTTTAATATTAATGTACAAGCCACCTTTTATACTCTACTCACACCATCAAGAGCCTTTTAATTTCTCTTCACTTACTGCCATCAGAATGGTATCATCTGTATATCTGAAATTGTTATTTTTCCTGGCATTCAATTCCAGCTTTTGCTCCATCCAACATGGCATTTTGTATGATGTATTCTTCATGTAAGTTAAATAAATAAGGTAACAATATAAAGTCTTACTGCACTGCTTTCCCAATCATAAACCAATCAGTTGTTATGTGTTTGGTTTTGTTGCCTCTTGGCCTGCATAAAAATTCCTAAGGAAATAGGTAAGATGATCTGGTATTCTCATCTCTTTGGGGACTTGCCACATATTGCTGCCATTCACACAGTCCAAAGCTTTAGTGTAATCAATGATGCAGACATTTGTTTGTATGTTTTCCTGGAACTCCCTTGCTTTCTCCATAATCCAATTTGGTCTCTGATTGCTATCTTCAAAAACCAGACTGCTCTTCTGTTAATTCTTAGTGGACATATTACTGAAGCCTAGATTGCAGAATTTTAAAGCATGACTTTGCTGGTATCTTAATGCACAATTGTTTGGTAATTTAAACATTCCTTGGCATTACCCTTCATCAGAATTGAGATGTAAACTAATTATCAATTGAGGTTACCAATAGTCACATGAAAAACTATTCTAAATTACTAATGAATAGATTAATGTAGATTAAAACAACTCTCAGGTACTACCCCCAAGTATCAGATTGACTAACATGACAGAAAAAGAAAATGACAAATGCTGGAGGAGATATGTAAAGTCTGGGCCTGGTTGAGGACATTGCAAATTAGTCTACCCATTCCAAAGAACAATATGGAGCTATGCCCCCAAAACTATAAAACCACACATACCCTTTGACTTAGAAATACCACCACTGGGCCTATGTAGCAAAGAGATCAAAGAAGAGGGAAATGGACCTATTTGTACAAAATTATTTATAACAGCTTTTTATGTAGTGACAAGGAATTAAAAATAGAAGCGTGCCCATCAATTGGGGATTGGTTGAACAAGTTCTGATAAATGATTGTGATGAAATTCATCTTTGTTACAAGAAATGATGAGTAGGAATTGTTTCATAAAAAAAACTGGAAAGATTTAGAACAACTCATGCAAAGTAAGCAGAAGCAGGGGAATTTTGTACACAGTAATCTCAAGGATGAGCAACTGTGAAAGACGTGGCTACTTTGAAAGGCAATGATCCCAGGCAACTCCAAAGAATTTATGATGAAGAAGCTATCCAGCTCCAAAAAGAAGACTGGCAAAGTCTGAGTGCGGGCTGAATCGTGTTTTAGTTATTTTCAGAGCTTTTTTTTTTCATCTATGCTTTCTCTCACAATGTGACTAATATGTAAATATTTACATGATGTCACATATATAACTGATATCAGATTGCTTGCCTTCCAAAGGAGAAGGGAAAATCAAGAGATAAGAAGAGAATTCAGAATTCAAAAGGTCTTTTTAAATGCAAATGTTTGCATGTTATTGGGAAATATTTAACACAATAAATAACAAATTAAAGAGATCAATTTTTGGACAAAAACCATCATGTGCTTTATTATGGCTCATTTATTTGCTTTAGGAGGGGATGTGTATGGAAGGGATAAATGAATGAATTAATTTAAATCAATGTACAGAAGAAAAAACTAAATGCAAAAAGTAATAGAAATCAGTAGTTCAATTTCCTTACTACCTTCTTAAATTTATGTATATTCAAAAATACTATACATGATAGCTTACATTTTCCATACATTCTTCATTATTGTTCTTCCTTCATACTGAACTATTTATTTTTATTGATAATTATTGAATTCATGATAAAAAGAAACATAAAAATATTTTGACAATTTTGAAATGTATTTTTTGTAATACCATGTACTTTATTTCATTTAAGAACATTATTCACATAAAGATTCCACAGTTTTCATTAGATTGACAAAGGGGTCCATCACACACACACACACACACACACACATGCAGAAATGTTAAAAACTCCTGTTTTAGAAATTAAAAAAATCAGGGTTACTCTCATAATAGAACAGTTAAAGAACTGGAAGAATAAAAGAATAGCAATTATAAAGAATAATTTTAGAATTTTGTTTTTGGAGGTGGAAAATTTTCTTTAATTCCTTAAAATTATATATATATATATACATATTTTTTTTTTCGGGGGGCAATTGGGAATAAGTAACTTGCCCAAGGTCACACGGCTAGGTTTTTGTTTGTGTGTGTTAAGTGTCTGAGGCTGGATCCGAACTCAGGTCCTTCTGACTCCAGGGCCAGCACTCTACTCACTCTGCCACCTACCCACCCCTTAAAATTATATTTTAAGCTTAACATTGAACATTAATGTAATCAACTAAGCTTACTTACATTCTTTTAGTTTGAGCAATTGTTTTAACATGTAAAGTATTTCAATTTCACAGTCAGTCAGGTACTGTACTAAGTGCTAGAAATATAAATATATGCACACACACACACATCAGGTCTTCTCTAGTAGCTTATAGTCCAATGCAGGAGAAGCAAGAAAAAAAAGAAGTACAAATAAGCTATGATATACAAAATAAATAGGAAATAATGAGCTGAGGGAAGGCACTAGAGTTAAGATGGGTTGGGAAAGGCTTCCTCTAGAAGATGGACTTGTAGTTGGGACTTTAAAGAAGCCAGTGAAATCAGGAAATAGAGTTGAGAAGGGAGAGTATTCCCAGCATGAGGGACAACTAGGGAAAATTCCTATAACTAAGAAATTGAGTTTCTTGTTCATGGAACAGTAAGGATGTCATTGTCACTGGTTTGAAAAATACATGGGGGAGAATGGGGTGTCAGAAGGCTAGAAGGACAGGAGAGGACTAGCTTAAGAAGAACTTTGAGTGACAAGGTATTTTCTATTTGATCAAGGAGGTCCTAGAGAGCTACTGAAGCTTGTTCAATAAGGGAATAACTTGGACAGAACTGCACTTTAGGACAATCACTTTGGTGGCTGAATGAAGAATGGATTGACATGGTGAGACACTTGAGGCAATCAGACCTACCAGCAGACTATTGCAATAGTGTGAGTATGAGTCGATTAAGACCTGCACCAGGGTGGTGGCAGTGTCAAACAAGAAAAGTAGAGTATTCAAGAGATGTAAGAGACCTTGCAAGATCTTGAAAAAGTTTGAATATGAGAGGTGAGAGATAGTTAGGAATTAACAACAATATCCATCCATCCATTCATTCATTCAATCATTTTTGCTTTTTGGAGGGGGGAAGGAAGGGCAATTGGGGTTGTAATTTGCCCAAGGTTACACAGCTAATAATTGTTAAGTGTCTGAGACAAGATTTGAACTCAGGTCCTCCTGACTCCAGGGTTGGTGCTCTATTCACTGCTCCACCTAGCCACCCCTGGCTTGATCTATTTATTTATTTATTTTAAGGATAACATCTAGATAGTGAATCTGGGAGACTAAGAAGATGGTGATGCCCTGAAAAGTAATGGTTAAGTTTGGAAGAGTGATGATAAAGGAAATGTAGGATTGCTACACAATTGCATAGCCCTAGTGAGGAGGGTTCAGTTGCTGTGGACCCAATTAGAATGAGTACATGATTTCCTCAACCTTTGCACAAACATCATTTATTAGGAGCAGATATTGATAGACATCTAAGACTGAGACTGATTAGGGTTCAATTGGCAATATGATATGTGGACCAGGAACTCAAGATAAGAGGACAGCATAGAGGTGAACTGTTTCACCATGCAGTCTAGATGGGGAAAAGAGGAGAAAGTGTCTTGTTCAGAGGAGGTAGCCTGAGAGAGAATTGAGGGGTTGAGGGATTGGAGATCCTAATGTGGAAATATAGCAGTGGCTAGAAAAGGAAGGCAGAAGGGGAGGTGGAAAGTCAGTAGATTATATAGATTATTATAAGACAAGGGAATTTCAGAATTCTTGAACAAAGAGATGTCACATTTTTGGTTGATGGAAAAATCAAGGTCAGAACATTTTTGTGTTTGACTGAGGGGAGGTAGAGAAATGTTAGGGGAATTAAGTTGATGAATGAAGTGATTAGTGTGTTTGCAGGAGAAGCAACACATTTTTTGAAGGCCCCTAGTATGAGGATGAGTTGGGAAGGAGAGAAAAATTGTGAGCCAGGTATGAAACTCATTGAGGAAGGAAGGGGAGTAACATGTGTCTATAGACAACAGCTACCAGGATTTTGATTGGATGGTAGTTATTGATTGCATAAACCTCAAAGGAGGAGAGGTTACTGATTCATGGAAGTAATGGGAGAAACTGGCACTAATGCTTTGGGATGTTTTATAAACCATTAAAACCATGGAGTAAATATAAGTGATAGCCACAATACCTTTTGGTCATAGGATACTTTAATAAATCTTTCATGATTTGCTGATGTGATTTTTCATTGCCAGATAAAATTAAATCATTTTAGCTAGCTTATTATATTGCTGCCAAACTAAGGTTTTTTCACATTCTAAAGTCATTGTAATTTTAAAAGAGATTTCTTTAGCAAGACCTTTGCATAACAGCACAGCATAATATTTTTGAAACATTCATTAAAAATGTTTAAGATATCATATCTGCTGAAAAGAAAACTGTAAGTTGTCAATGTAATGTGGAGCAACAAAAGAATTGACAACTTGACATGCAATCTCATTGAGTGAGTAGGAGGATTTTTCCCCCATTTGGAATGGAATATAAAACACAAATTAAAAAAATTTGGGTTTTTGAAACATCTTTGAGTATTTTGTCACTTTATATGAAATTTTGTTTTGTCCAATATGGCTGGTGACTCTTTTTGCTTTTGTTTAAGATGTTAAGATGCTGCAATATGGGAAATGTCATGTCAGACTTAAGTAACTATATCAGACTATCAGATAAATTCAAATGGTTTTTCCTCATTTCTACATTCTTATGAAACTTATGTCTAGAATTCCTCTTCTTGGTATTTTGTCCCACCCCTATTATTCTTATGGTATACCTTGGAATTAGGTTTTCTAATGCCCATATCATTCATCTTTTCAAGATATTATCAGAGGTCAGGTGAGACTGGAAGATAAAAGGAGGGAGGCATTTTTAAAATAGATCTAATAATCTAAATTTTTAGAGAAAAAAGCAAAAAATTTGTCTTTGTTCATTAACTACATACAGTTTATTTTGATTTTCTGCGCATCAGGGTATCTTGCATTCATGAAATATACCATACTTGGGGCGGCTAGGTGGCGCAGTGAATAGAGCGCTGGCCCTGGAATCAGAAGGACCTGAGTTCGGAGCCGGCCTCTGACACTTAATCCATACAAACAAAAAAACCTAGCCGTGTAACCTTGAGCAAGTTACTTAACCCCAATTGTTTTTAAAAAAAAAAAAAAAGGTGAAAAAAAAAGAAATATATGTAATGGAAATGCAGATTTAAAGATCTTCCCTGCCCCTAGCTTAAGTGCACCTGGAGTCTGTGGTGGGAGGCTTGTTTTTCAGGAAAGCCCATACCTTGATACTTTGTGATTGGGCAGTGGGTCAAGGAGGTTGTTACATTCTCTGAGCCAAGAGAAGGCTATATAAGCCCTGAGGAGAGGCTTTGCTTTGGGGGCTCACTTTGAGAAGTGTTGTGTGATTTGACCAGATGAGACTCTGGGAAGCCGTTGTTGAGAGCCCCCCGGCTTTGAAAACCCAGATGTTGATGCTTCCCTCTCTGGTAACTGATTTGGTATTGATGCATGTAATGTTGGGACAGTTTGGAAGCCTGTCTGTTTGATCTGTAAGTTCTGTAACTCTGAAGTTCGGGGTGCTGACCTTTTTCCCCTGAACTAGGTAATGTATGTTTGTTTGATTAAAGTAAGCTTGTTAACCCATTTTGAGTTGCTTTCCTTTTGAAAAGCAGATCTAAGAACCTATATTGGCAGCTACCCTGGGGATATTGGGGTGCTTGCCGCTACAATATACCATACTAGGTTGTACTTTCTCAATGGGTTGGGAAGTAGGGTGGAAGGAAGAGAAGACAGATTTATTGTTTAAAAAAAAGTTTTCAAATTTAAGCAAATAAACTCTAAGATACATACTAGATGTACTATAGGAGCTTAGAGAATTAGGAAATCATTAAGGAATGGGAAGAGATTTCATCAAGGCGTGGTCCTTGAACTATACATAGAAAAAATAAATTGTATTTAGACAAGCTCCCTAGTAACTCCTCTTTTAATTTTTTTTATTTATTCTTTATTTATTTATTTTATTTATTCTTTAATGTCTTTTAGATATTACTAAAATATTCTTTTTCTTAATTCCCTGTGTAAAAACCTTCAAATGTTATCCATTGTCTCTAGGATAAAATGTCTACCTACATATTATAATATGGCGCAACAGACCTCCATATTCTGGCCTCACCTATCTTTTTCAAGTTCTTCCAACAAGATAAGGCAGAAGGAGTGGGTGTGTTCTCAGAAGCTTGGTGTTCTTTTTTTGTTGTTGTTGTTTTGTTTCCCCTGTGTAATAACTCATCTACATTCTATCCTGATTTCCCAAACAAACATTGTTGCTGGCTCCATGGGATCATGTATTTCACTTGCCCAATATTCCTTCTTCCTTTTTGTAGGTTAGTCTGAATGCAACTTATTTTCCAAAGCTACATCAAGTTCTATTTTCTCCATGAAGCCAACCCTGATCAGACAAGTCCATGGTAATCTCTTTTTCCTATTTCACTCTTTTTCTATGCAAATCCTTGTCCCTTAACCTATGTAGATTATATTGTTATTTATATTATTTCAAAGCTGATAGAGACCTTAAAGATTATCTAGTAGAAATCTTTCATTTTATATAAGATAAAATTAAGACAAACATTTCTTTTTTTTTTTTTTTTTTTTTTTTTTTTTTTTTAAAGCAATTGGGGTTAAGTAACTTGCTCAAGGTTACACGGCTAGTCATTTGATTTATGCGTGGGTGCTCATTTTCTGAGGCCGGATCTGATCTCGGGTCATCCAAACTCCAAGGCCGGCACTCTTACTCACTGCACCACCTAGCCGCCCCTTTAGGGCAATTGGGGTTAAGTAACTTGCCCAAGGTTACACGGCTAGGTTTTTGTTTGTGCGGATTAAGTGTTGGAGGCCGGCTCTGAACTCAGGTCCTTCTGATTCCAGGGCCGGCGCTCTATTCACTGCGCCACCTAGCCGCCCCGACAAACATTTCTTAAGGTTAACATAGATAACCAGTTTGGGGAAGGGGCACTTAAGGAAATCCATGCCAATCTTAGACCAAGCCCAAATGAGGTTAGTTGTCTCTATTTTTTAACTCTGTATACTTCACAGGTCAGACTTAGCTTTAGAAAAGATATGGGTTCCAATCTCATCTAACTATGCATCAATTGACCTCTCTCTCTAAGTTTATTTACTTCATTTGTTAAATGGAGGTAATAATCATTTTATCTACTTCTTGATGTTGCTGGGAGAATTTATGAGATGAATTGTGTAAAGTTCTTTGTAAACCTTAAAATGCTTTATGTTATTAGTATGTATATAGACTTCATCACCTGAAAAGGTAACCGGTAAAAAATACCAACTGATTTCTGCAAATTTAGATAAACTCTTTTATGATAGTTTCTCCAGTGGCAATAATTGGGGGAAGATAGGGATGTTTTAGGTATGACCCTAAATATTTTCAAATTATTATGAAACTACATGCATCCTGGTCATGTAATACCATAGTTTCCAAAGAGTTAAACTTGAAGCTCAGCTAAAGGCAATGGAAATATGTAAGGAAAGTGTGAGTAGACTGTACATCCCTGCAAATAAAGACTTGAACAAGAGAAGTGATGCAAATGATGTTATCGGAGAGATATATTTACTCAAAGAGAAGGTGGTAAGAATCATGTGGTAAGAATCAAGGATAACTGTTGGATACCTAAGATGCTACATTGGTAGATATATGAGAGGGGAGACTAGTGCTTTACCACAGGTACAAACATCTTAGGAAGCATTGATAGTGGTTCATAGGGCAGCTAGGGGGCACAGTGGATAGAGCCCTGGGTCTGGAGTCAGAAAGACCTGAATTCAAATCCAGACTCAAACACTTACTAGCTGTGTGATCAGGGGCGAGTCACTTAACCTTTGTTGGTCTCAATTTCCACATCTGTAAAATGTAGATGGGGCAGCTAGGTAGTACAGTGGATAGAGTGCACTGGGTTTAACATCAGGAAGTTATGAGTTCAAATCTGGCTTCAGACACTTAATAGTTGGGTGACCCTAGGCAAGTCACTTAACCCTGTTTAAGTTTTCACATCTGTAAAATGAGCTGGAAAAGGAAATGGCAAACTATTTCAGTATCTTAACCAAGAAAACACTAAATTTGGTCACAGAATCAGACACAACTGAAATGATTGAACAACAAAATGGGGGTAATAATAGAAACTACCTGTTTCTATGTTGTGAGTATCAAAGGAGATCATAATTATAAAGCCTTAGCACAGTGCCTAGCACATAGTAAGTACTATATAAATTTTGCCAATTATTTATTTACCTAGGCCCCATGAGTTTTAGGGGGTAAGGCAGCCTTGGGAGAGAGGGAAGGTATAGACTCACTGGCAAAAAAGAGTAGGGAGGAATAAGCCATCCCCTGTCCTCATTAATTGCCCTTGAGTTCAGGCTACTTTTTTTTCAAGCCTCCCTATTCCAAATCTCCCAGAAACATAGGCTGTATTCTTTGGAGGCCAGGATCGTAACTCCTCCCCTTATCCTTTTATCAGATCTGAAAAATCTTAGTTATGTATTTGACCACTGATATCTACATAATATCCAGAGAAATAGAGAAAGATCTTCAGTGTATTGGACAGATCCCTGAGTAGAATTTATAAGAAGTCGTGGGCAGTAGTCACAGGAAGATTTAGGCACAGATGGCTTTTGATCTTCATTATTGGAAGGAGTACCTATTCTGATAAGATCACAAATGAATTAAAGACATTTGAAATATCAATGTCAATAGGGACAAATGTCCTACAAAATATTTTAGTTGACACTATCTGGGTGCAGATGCTGAGTGACTGAAGCATGAGTGAGATTCATCATCACCTTCATTTTACTTTAATAATAATTTGAAAACAAGATTTTAAAAAGATGATTTGCAAAAAAAAAAAAAATAGACTATTTCTTCTCACCAAAAAGGTAATATGGCATTGTAAACGCAATTCTAGGAGAAATCCAGTAGATGGCATAAATACCCCTTGTTTTCAGAAGTAGAATAGCATTAGTAATCAGAACAAGAATGCAGAAGCTCTCCAGACAGGATAAGGCAGAAGGAGTGGGCGTGTTCTCAGATGCTGCTGAAAAACTGATACAAATCTTGATTTGGAATTAGGCCCTGCCTTTTGTAAACAGGAATGTCTGTCTTCATCTGTTTGTTATTTGTGGTTTCTGAGTCTTTATAGGAATAGAATGGCAAGTCACCAGTGTACCTCATAAATATCTGTATCTTAATCAAACACAAGTGACATTATGTATGAACACACACATAAAAATTAAACAAACAAAGTGATGGATCTGACCTAATCCCACAAAATTCATGGAAATTCATTGCCAAAGGCTTGTATGTAACCTTTAATCAAGTAATCTCCCTGATATGGAAAACCAGTCACTGTTTGGAAAGTTCCCAAGCACAGAGAGGTTACAGATTCATGATGATTACTTACAAAAGAAATCATAAACCAAATCATATAATTATACGCAGTCATCAGCATCGCTGATTTCTGTATTCATACAGTCATACTCTTCTTTCATCATCTCTATCCCAGGAACCTTTGTCAGCTTTCCTCTAAGCTGTACTCTTTCCTTGACCCTGATCCTGCCCTTCCTATTGAACTTTCATGCCAAATAGGCAGGAGCTCCTCCCAGGTTAGTGATGGAAGAATCATGTAAGAATATTTTAATAGAATTTCCCAGATCTAGAACTAGGGAAGTAACTTATTAAAGTTGAATATGTTGGGAGTGTGTGCATACATTTATGCATGGCACATATAAAAACAACTATTAATTTAATTAGAGCTTTCTATAGGAATTTATTTCCACAACTGTCTCTTTCCCACACATATTAAATTCTTATTCTCTCATTCTGCTTTAGCCCATCTCCCTTTTAACAATGGTACTGAGATATATGTTTTTTGGCAAGCCCCAAAGCACCCTATCCTCTAATCTGACTTTAACATCTTATTCACCAAAATAGTTATTGTATAGTCCTCCAAGAACTTTCCTCCTTACATCTAACTTCAAAATCCTGAAGTGAATTAAGTTTGATGTTCTTCATCTATAAAGGAAGCACAAAGGGGGAGATCTTTAATGTTCTCCATATACCTAAGTTTCTTTGATACTATTACCCAAATATTCATTTATTTACATGCACAATCCCTCTTCAAATTGTGATGTACATAATACACATATATGTGTATATAATACACACATATGTGGAGACACATATGATATTCTGATATATAGATAGAAAATATATTCTTATATGTATACATATACATACACACATATATATGTATCAAAAGAGAGAAAGACAGAGAGACAGAGAGAGAGAGAGAGAGAGAGAGAGAGAGAGAGAGAGAGAGAATATCCCCATAGTACAATGTAAACATCCCCAAGTCAAGCACTTCTTATTATATTTTTCCTTATATTTCTGGGCCCAGTGCCTCCCACAGAGTAGGTGCTTACTTTTAACTCTGTGCTCTTCTCCAGAACTTCTTCCGTTCAGGTTTCAAATATATTCTATTGTTTTTATTTCTCCACCTTTATTCTACATCTAATTATTTAATATCTTTGACTATGATTTTATTAATTATATTACTCCTAATGGAGTTATGAAAACTTATAAATTAATTCATGTGAGTGGCTCTGAACACACTTTCCTATACAGGATCCCTTTGCTTTGATCCATACACTATGTCCTATGTTCTATGATGCTTCACAGACAGCTAGGTGGCACAGTAGATAGAGTGTTGGGTATAGAGTCAGGAAGACTCCTCTTCTTGGGTTCAAAGCCAGCCTCGGGCATTTAAGAAGTTGTATGGTGCTGGGCAAGTCATTTAACCCTGTTTGCCTCAATATCCTTATGTGTAAAATGAGCTGGAGAAGGAAATAGCAAACCACTAAGTATCTTTGCCAAAAAAAACTCAAAAAGAGTCACAAAGAGTCAGAAATGACTGAAAAATGACTAAACAACAACACAAGTGTACAGAATAATATAATAATTTTCCTTTCAAACCTCTCTATATTGAGTATGTCATCACAATTAAATTCACTCTCTTTTTATTTCTCTTCTTGGGGAGCAAAAGTGTCCAAACTAGATTGGCTCTTTTATTATTCAATAATATCCTAAAATGTTGCCAAATTCTTGGTTTTTATTATATTATAGTGTGTTTAAATGCTGTCTTACATATACAAATCAAAAGATAAATCATTCACTTCATTTTTTATCTCAGTAGGGTTAGTCATTTATACCAAATAATTTGAGGGGTATAAAAAGCCCTTCACTGATAAAACTATGTCCTCGCCATTCTTCCACGCTTCCCATAACTTTAACATCACTTGCTCTTTAGGATGAAACATTCTAGTCCCTTTTAAGAAGTAAATGTTTCTGTAAGAAAGAGGGCAACATGTCATCACTTCTTCACAATTTACATGAATTGTCATTTAATATTTTTCTTCAGATTATTTAATACATCTCTAAGGAAGTAGAACACTATAATACTAAATTTACATAAGAAGAGGGTATAATGGGCAGGCCTGGCTCATGCCAGTCTCTTGTCTCCTATTAGTTTAGATTTAATATTGAATGAAATGAGATACTCTTAGGTCATGCTACATTTTTTAAAGGAGCTTACTTGGTTATGGCATATAGGACATTAAACGAGGATATTAAGGATTTTAAACAAGGATAATGAAGCGCTTAACTTGGGTAGCCATGACACATTTTACCCCCTTGCTTTTGTACAGAAATGTATCTGGTCAACAGGGCAGGATGGTATGACTTTTGCAGCCTTGGGACAATTACCAAGCCTGAAGGACCCTAACTTCATATGGGTTGGCCTTTCAATAACTTTTAGTGACTGGAAAGCCATATCAGTATAGCCAGAGTCCACCAGAAATTTGCATCAATGGAATGATGTCTTGACCTTTAAGACCCCCTCCTGCCCCACCACCACCATGCCAATCCGATCTTAGAGACACCTTCTTTGCCTTTTAGAGAAATACCTTACCTATGTTATAATGGAGAGGGAAAGAACTGGTGGATAGGGATCCTATAACATCCCGTCCTTTTGTGTCAGGCCCTAAGGATGTTCCAGAGTAACATCCACCATATAAAGCTAAATGGCTTCAGGGTTTTTACTGGACAATCCTAACCTCATTAATGTGAGGGGCCTGTCATAAGCAAAACTATGAAGAGAGAAGGGAGAAATAAATTAAAATGATAAAATGCAAACAAGAAATTAGATAGATAACAAAACTGTCTAAGACTCCCCAAGGAAATATATATATATAAAATTGGAAAGTGGAATCCTAAAATTCCAGACCATGCCTTCCCTCTTTGGAATGATTAAGGCTTAAATCTCAATAATTTGTGGATAACAATATTCATAATGTAGGTGATGTAAAATTATTGTAGGTAAAAGAGGTTCTCCTGATGTAACACAGTGATGAGGAGCAGGAGAAGCACCCAGAATATAAGTGCCACAGCATAGACTTTGCTGATTTGAGAGTCAGCACTTCCTCATTACTTGTCTGGGACATCCGGCACTTGTTAAAGTAGGTCAGAATTTTCTTATATCCAACTTATCATGGGAACTGAATAAATATTGAAATTTAGGACCAGATATTTCTGACTGTTTTTGCATCTGTCAAGGAATTGTGCATGATTTTTAAACATGCTTCAGAGAAACCTACTTTATAGTCATCAAACAATAATCATAATATGATCTCATATTCTATACATCTCAATCAGTTGTATGACTATAAAACAATCTTCCTTGCTATGGAATAGTACTGGGAAGACCTGCTTAGGGTCTACTTGCATCTTCATTTAACATTGTCTTAGAAGACACAGAGATTATTTTCAAAAAGATATTTCTTTCTTTCCTGTCTCGTAAAGTGACCTGAAAGCAAACATACAATGTTGATAATAAGGTGGGTAGAGCAGTAGGACTGGGGTCAGGAAGATCTGACTTCAAATATGGCCTCAGATTCCTGCTAGTTATATGACCCTGGGCAAATTACTTAACCCATTTGCCTCATTTTCCTTATCTATGAAATGGGGATAATAACAGTATCTCTTCCTAGGGCTGTTGTAAGAATCAAATGAGATAACACTTGTAAAGTTCTTATCATTGTGCCTAGCACATAGTAGGTGCTATATAAATCTTAAAAATAATTGTATTTTAAAATTATATTAAATAATTAACATATTTGAATTAAAATACCAATTATTATTATTTTAGTTGATCATTTTTAGGAATAAACTCTATGTTTCTTTTCCCTAAAATTTTAAATTCCCCTTCCATCTCTCTTGAGAATTGATCCATGAATGCCTTCAATATTGTACATCTGGGCATAAAAAGTCCATCAAGTCTAGTGACTCTTTGTATAATTCCTATCATTCCATTTTTAATTCCTCATGGATCATATTAGTAACTACTAACAGTGTCCAAATGCAATGACTTCATTACCCTTGAAGAAAAAATGATAAAATATGGCATATTGTTTTATTTTTCATCTTTGTCATCCCCTGAAATATTTATCCTTTACTTTTTGGGGGGATGATCTAGATTCATTGAATATTTCACCAAGCTTCTTACATATATTTCCTCTCCAATGACTTCCTTATCTTGGGAAAACTGTTGATAGTGTTCCACTTTATTCCTCCATAAGATTTCCTAAATCAATTGTAGTCTAAATTGAAATTGACTTTCACTGCCATATTTCTCTATCTAGCAGGGGATAAATACGTACAGAAATATATATTTGAGACAGTGAGACCATTTCAAGTTAGAAATGACAAGATTTGACAACAAATTGTATGTAGGAGGTAAGTGAGTATGAGGAGTCAGGAATGGCAGATGTTTCAAGTTTGGGTCACTAAGAGGAAGATAGTGTCCTTGCAAACAATAGGAAATTTGAGAAGATTTGAAGTTATTTGGGAGTAAGAATGATAAATTCTGTTTTGGACAAGCTCAGTCCTACCTATAAGACATCCAGTTTGAGACATTTAAAATACAATTAATGGGATGTTACTAAAAAATAAAAATGTACAGGAGATATGGGGGGGATTTCTAACTCAAAAACTTGTAGAAATGAATGTTGAAAACTAAAAATAATACATTTTTAAAAATGAAAAATGAAAAAAACAGCATTTATAAAGGGATACTCTGTGCTTGGTATATTGAAAATATTAACTCATTTGATCCTCACAAAAATACTATAAGGTAGATATAATTGTACCCATTTTATAGTACAGGAAACTCAGGCAAATAGAGGTTAACTGACTTAACTAGGATCCCACAGCTAGCAAGTATCTGAGATCATATTCAAATTCCGAACTCCCTGACTCCAGAATCAAACTTCTATTCTTAGTTCCACTTAACTGCTTAGATCTCAGGAGAAAACACTAGGTCTGGCTATATAGATCTGGTAATTGTCTATTGAAATTTAATCATTGAACTCATGAAAACTGACAACATCCCCAAGTAAAACAGAATAAAGAGAAGAGGGACCTGAACTTGGACTGGGTTCTTTCCTGGTAGATCTGTTGCCAGGATCAAATTCAAGGCATTGAGAGAGATGAGATATTGCTAGAATAGCCTCTATATACCCAGTGTTAACTTCCATGTGGCCACAGAGTCATTGAAGTAAGACTTTATGTTTTATTCTAAGTGATTGAGATGTTCCACATATAATAGCTTAAAACTAACAGTACTTATCTTATTATAATTTTTTAGCTATAACTGGGAAAGTCACTAAACCTTTCTCAGCTTTAGTTTCCTCAACTGTAAAGTGGAGATAATCATAGCACCTATGTCACAGGATTATTGTGAGGATCAAATAAAATGTGGTAATATTTGTAATGTGTTTAAAATGGTGCCTGGCACATAGTTGGCAATTAATAAATGCATGTTTCTTTTCCATCTTTCTACTTAATATTGCTATTATTTTACTTACCAGAGTGATGATGATGATGATACAAAGCACTTTACAAATGTTCTTGTTTATGTAACCACAATATTTTTTAATCTTCTTATACAATATTGCAAATCATTTTTGATTCTCAGCAGTTTAAAAATGCTTTAAAATATAAATACTATATTTGTTCCCCCCATATTTAAGTAAAGCAAAATACTGTCTTGAGAGTTGAAACAGCAGGCAGGTTCCTCTTTCTGAAAAGAAATTTGCTATGATCTTAATATAGAACTTCATTTAAAAAATGGATGGAGGGGACTTTGCATTTCATTTATTTATTTTTTTTGGAGATTCCCCCTAATTGGCATGGACAATAAAAATCAAGGTGATGCACTCAGTGGGCCCTGGGCTTCCTACAACACTCCCAAGTGTGATCCAAACCAAATTAAAATGCAATTGAGAAATATTTAACAAAATAAATAATATTACAACAAATGTAGATGATATTAATTTTTTTAACCAAGTCAGTCTTCATGCCCCAAGGATCTTCATCTAAGGTCTAAAAGCCCTTATTTCTATTTGAATTTGATACCACTGGACTAGATAGTCACTATGGTAATTTCTAACATTATGGTTATGATGCTCTATGATCCATGAACATGGTTCATTCTGGTTTTTGGAAATGTCACCTTGTCAGCAGTAGAAGTTTCACCTTGCTCCCCCTACCTCTAAACTATACAAGGAACAAATGGCTTCAAAACATATGAAATATATCTATTTGCAATGAATTGTCTAGACTATTCTCATTAGTGGTGGTTTCAACAGTCATAACAAAGTCTTAGATCTCTGGTGAAACTGGGACATGCCCAAAAGTCTGACCTTGAAACTAAGTTACAAAATCCAAAGTCTTTGTTCTGAACCCACATTTGGCATGTTCTCTTATGTATTGGTATTGCCCACAAAACATTGCTATTGCCTTGTGCCAATCATTTTTCAGAAATTGAGTCTCAAGAAAGTGATGTTATTATAAATTTTGACTCTTTAGAATTAAAAAGCCCAAAACTTGGCACAGCGAATAGAGCACCAGCCCTGGAGTCAGGAGTACCTGAGTTCAAATCCTGCCTCAGACATTTAACACAATAACTAGCCATGTGACCTTGGGCAAGTCACTTAACCCCAACTGCCCTCCCCCCACCAAAAAAGCCCCAAAACTACATCCAAATCATTCTTGCACTTCAAAGTTACCACATGTAGGGTGAAGGTTAATTATAAAGTATTGTATTCATATTGTCAAGAAATATTACTAATAGTACTTTTTTAATTATAATGAATTAACCGTATTATTGTAGGACAGCATTAACAGTTAGGCAGTTGGCCTCTGTAGCAGCAAGCACCTCAGCATAACCAGGGTGGTTGCCAACACAGGTTCTTAGATCTGCTTTTCTAAAGGAATGCAACTCAAAATGGGTTAACAATTTTGCTTTAGTCAATCAAATATATCATTTACCTAGTTCAAGGGAAAAAGTCAGCATTCCGAACTTCAGAGTATAGAGTTACAAGCAAAAATTTCAATAAGACAGAGAAACAAACAGATCAAGCAGACAGGCCTCCAACTGTCCAACCATTACATACATACCTAGTCAGTTACCAGAGAGGGAAGCATCAACATCTGGGTTTTTCAAAGCCTGGGGGCTCTCAATGGCTGCCCAGAGTCTCATCTGGTCAAATCACACAACACTTCTCAAAGTGAGCCCCAAAACAAAGCCTCACATCAGGATTTATATATCCTTCTCCTGGCTCAGAGAATGTAATAATCCTCTTGACCCCACTGCCCAATCCTGAAAAACAAGCCTCCCACCACAGGTTCCAGGTGCAGTTAAGCCTATCAAAGTGCCTAGGGGCAAGGAATATCTTACAAATTACAATCTTAGAAAGATGGCAACAACATAAATTTACATTCCCATACAGCTTCAGATTCAGGAAAATATGGTCTTAAATCCTGTTTCTGAAGCATACCATCTGTGTGACCTGGGATCAGCTTTTGGTGCTCCAGGAAATTCTCTCAGACTAAGCTGCTAAATAATTTTAGAGGTTTATGAGGATTTCATCAACAGGAGTTCCTTTTTCCAATGAAATCAAAGACCAAAAAAAAAAAAAAAGAAAGAAAGAAAGAAATGACCACATCATTTAGGTCAGAGAAATTGTATATACTATCCTGTACAGAAAGTTATAGATACATGAGAGAGGTGGGAAGCAGGTGCTATCAGAGGTCTGAGGAAGGAAAGATTATTCCCAAATAGGGAGGGGGCACAGAGAAGTATTTTTGGAGTAAGCATCACACCTTGGATTTGGGGAAAATATTCTGAAACATACCAACCAGCAGGTTAGAGTCTGGTACATTCAAAGGTGCTCAAAAGGCAAGCCAAAAATGTCTACAAAAGAAACTGTCAATCCATATGAGTCTTCAGTTTTATTAAAGATGCAAGGTTTGGGAAATATGCCAGGAGTCAGTGGTAACTCCCAACAGAATAAGGGCAGAGTTCGTACTGACAAGATATGAAGTTCAGAGCTTAGATCTCTGCTTCCTGGCACTTATCATTACACCTGGCTGCCCTCTAAGGTGAACCTAGCAAAGAACAGGAAGTGGCATTTGAGTCGGGTTATAAAGACAAGAATAGCTAGGATTTCAATAGGCAAAGATTTATTTTTCTGGTAGGGAGGGATGATGCCCAAGGTATTCCATGTTTAAGGAATGATATAAACAAAGAAGTAAATACAAGAAAACAGAATATTTTAGGGGGCATGGAATGGTCAAATTTTATCACAGCATAAAGTTCCTGAGAGGAAATAGCATGAATCAGGGATGGAAAGGAGGGTCAGCAGCCATTTGTAAAGGGAAGGACTTGAATCATATTCACTGATATAAACGCATTTCATAGAATCATATAGCCTCAGAATTATATGAATTGAAAAGAACCTTAGAAACCATTGAGTGCAACAAAGAACTAGACAAGAATGTCCTCTACAACACTATTAAGTAGTCATCTGGCCTTTGCTTGTTGACCAGTAATAAAGGGGAACCCATGATGATTTCCCGGAAGAACCTAACTCACATTATTAAGAAGCTTTTACTTACATCAAAGGTAAAAGTGCATCTTCTCAACATCCACAAACTAAATGTTACTAATTTTGCCCTCTGAGGAAAAGTAAAACAAGTATACTTCCTCTTCTCCTCTCACCTGCCATGACAGACCTTCAAATACAAGAAGACAGCTGGCACATATCCTAGTAAAGTTTTTACTTCAGCATAAACATTTCTATTTCCTCCAGGGATGTTCATATGACATTAATTTTAAGGTTCTTAGATATCTTGGATACTGTAAGCTTCTAGAACTCATTCATGTACTTCTGAAAATGTGGCTTCCAAAACAGAACATCATACTACAGATGTGGTCTGACCAAAGCAAATTGTAACAGTACCAACATATCCTTAGAGGCACTATTCCCCTCCTTGTTGTGGTTCAACATTTGCTTCCTTCCCTTAACATACATGGCCCTAAACATGGTCCCCCATATCCCTGGAAACTACTTAAATTTATCTACATATGAAGCACAGATAATGAAGAAAAGAGTTTTCAACTTTTCCTGTTATTTTCATTATAATAATGTATAGCAAGTTGGCCAGCTGCACATAAATCAGAGAAAGATTTTAGTAGAATAAAGATAATAAAATTGCACTGAAGTCTCTCTCTGATTTGTGTGCTGCTGGCCATACACACTATAACATGTAGCACTTGCTAAAGATAATATAGGAATGGATAAGAGCTCTGAACTTGGAGCCAGGATGGGGTTGATCTGGAATCCTATCTGGGACACAATATCTATGGGATACCAGACAAGTCACTTCACCTTTCTTAGACTCTGTTGCCTCATCTGTAATATAGGAATGCTAACAGCAGGGGGTACAGCAGGTAGAGCACTGACATTAAACTCAGGAAGACCTGAGCTCCCACCTCAGATACTTAATAACTATTCAATCATGGCAAGTCATTTAACGTGTGTGTGTGTGTGTGTGTGTGTGTGTGTGTGTGTGAGTTTCCTCATCTGTTGAATGGGCGTATCTATCTCCCAAGGTTGTTGTGAGGATCATATTAAACAATATTTATAAAGAACTTTGCCAATCTTTAAGTGTTATATAAGGGCTAGTTATTATTATTGTTGTTGTTATTTTTGTTAGAAATCAAAGAGGTTATTTCTTGTTTTGAAATATATTTACTGATATTTCTCAAGGACAAAATGTACCCCTATAAACCAAATTATCTCTTCATGATCTCTGTCCTCCCTTCTGCCATCATAACACACACACACACACACACACACACACACACATACATACGCACAGACACAAACATATACACGAGTGTGACTTGTTTTTTTTTTATGTGGATCATGGAAAAAATACTGATTCTTTCATAAAACTCCTATATTGATTGGCTAAATAGTATTTCCATGGTGATGAACACAGTATGGTGATAAAATGCAACTTACAGTAGATGTATTGAACCAAAGGCACACTTTAATTAACTCAAGATATGCTATGAAAAGTCTGTTATGTGTTCGTCTCCAAGAAAATCATTCCATTATCACAGGATTCCATAAGGGAGTCAAAAAGCTGAATTTCTCTTTTATGAGACTGAAGCAGAGATAGGAAATGGGCAGGTTGCTTTTTTTCCTTTTGAGTAAAGATCCATTTCCCCCTCAAACAACTTAAAAAGATTTCAAAGTCAAGTTACCAGGGTAAATCAAATTAATTTGCTTTAATTCAGAGAGTTTCAGTGCTTGCAGAATATTGTCCTCATGACAGTGCTGTCAGTTGTGTTGTACAAGTATTATTACTGCCATTTTATAGCTTTGAATACTGTGACATAGAATGTGTGTGTGTGTGTGTGTGTGTGTGAGTGTGAATTTGATATCCCTTTTCTAAAATTTCATGTCAAGGCCTTGGGGCATAGTGGTAATCCTGCATTCCCAAAGGCCCAGACTGTAGAACACAACTTTGGCAGAGGTCAAAGACTGTAAAACGTTATATATGGACTCAAAAAGTTCAAGTACTAATACTATTTTAAAATAGGCCAGTATCTCAAATACACACAGTCTGGAAAATAAAAGGCAGCAAAAGCATTCCTATTATAAAGACCATTTGGAAAATAGTGAAACAAAACATGGTGACTAGACAAGATAATTTCCTTCTTGTCATTTGGTTTCCTTTTGGAGTTGCCCCAAGGATGTTTACAGTGAGTTTGCAGAAGATGAGTTCACATCTTGATAAACTGGTTCCAACCCCCAAAGCAGTCATTTTATCTACCTACACAATTGTCAGCAGAAGAATAGATGAGAAAATATAATAGTAGAACTTGTTAGCAGAATATGCTTTCAACGATGATGAGGAGGATGAAAATTATTATTATTTTGTCATTCTAACTATTTCAAACCAATTCATTGGCATTTTATTCAGGAAAAGATTATTGTCACCAAAGAATTCCTACCAATTACCCTTAAGGATCCTGGAATTACTCACCAATCCAGATTATGCAAAGAAATTAAAGAACCTGTGCAATGCATCTCATCAAAATGTGTAATACATCACTATAAAAATGTAGCATTTATCAAAGACCTGCAAAGACATGATAGGGCATCTAAAATTGTGCCTCATAAACTTATTATCTTTCACAATCAAAGAGATGATAAATTCCACATAAAATATTCAGATCTTAAAATATTATTGAGGGGCGGGGGCCAAGATGGCGGAGTAGAAACAGATCATCCAAGCAACTATGCCCCCAGATTCCCCCCAAACTATGTAAAAGGGGACTCTGAACAACTTCTGGAGCCCCAGCACCCACAGAACGACACAGAGAAGCTAACATCCTGCTGAGGACAGCCCAGCAGCCCTGCAGGAAGGACCAGCGCATCGGTCTGGGACCTGGCAGTGCGAAGCACTCAGAGCACAGGGAGCCAAGCAGAGCCCAGGGTCCCTTGAGCCGAGGTTTTAGCCCCAGGGCAGCAGGGCCAGCAGCCGGCTGGAGGAACCCCAGAACACCAGGAGCTGTGGCGACTCCAGAATTATCAACATAGACATGCCTAGGACAAAGTAAGAGGTTAGTGTCCTATGGACTTTGGGACTGGTATTTGGGGAATGTGTCAGCTCCCTCCCCTGGGGGCTAGAAGCCGCTGAGGAGACACCCCATTTTGTAGTTTTCAGAGGCAGCTCTGGCTCCCGGCCTGCAAATTGTAGGGAGATCCAGCGATCAGTCTTGGGGGGGTAATCGCTCTTGCTTTAACCTCCCTGGATCTGGACTGTGATCTAGGGTGGAAGTCGTGGGTGGGTTTACAGCTTGCCAGAAACGGAAGTTGCCCCCCACACGTTCAGGATGAAAATTCCTCTATCTGGCCTTAAAGCCATAGTGTGGCAACAAGCCCAAAAGTCAAGCAATTAAGTGGCAACATGCCAAGGCAAAGGAAACAGAAAAATGCAACCCTAGACTCCTATTTTGGGGGCATAGAGCGGGAAAAGGACTGAGGTCAGAAGTCCTGCTCCAAAAGCCCCAGGGGAAAACATGAGCGGGTTGCAGGCCATAGAGGACCTTAAGAAGGACTTTACAAATCAAATAAGAGAAGTGGAGGAAAAATTGGAAAGAGAAATGAGAAGGATGCAGGAAAAGTATGAAATGAGGGTCAACAGCCTGACTGAGGAAAACAACACCTTAAAAAAATAGACTAACTCAAATGGCAAAGGAGGCCCAAAGGGCAATGAGGAGAAGAATGCCTTAAAAAGTCGAATTTGCCAGATGGAAAAAGAATCTCAAAAAGTTCACTGAGGAGATTCATTCCTTCAGAGTTAGACTGGAGCAAATGGAAGCTAATGACTTTATGAGAAATCAAGATACTGTTAAGCAGATCCAAACAAATGAAAGATTAGAAGGCAATGTGAAATATCTCATGGGAAAAACCACTGACCTGGAAAATAGATCCAGGAGAGACAATTTAAAAATTATTGGACTACCTGAAGCCATGATCAAAGAAAGAACCTAGAAATCACCCTTCAAGAAATTCTCAAGGAAAACTGCCCTGATGTTTTAGATCCAGGGGGCAAAATAGAGGTTGAAAGAATCCACTGATCACCTCCTGAAAAAGATCCCAAAAAGAAAACTCCCAGAAATATTATAGCCAGGTTCCAGAATCCCCAGATCAAGGAGAAAATACTTCAAGCAGCCAGGAAGAAACAATTTCAATGTTGTGGAAACACAATCAGAATAGCCCAGGACCTGGCAGCTTCTACACTGAGGATCGAAGGGCATGGAATATGATATTCCAGAGGGCAAAAGAACTGGGAATGAACCCAAGGGTCACCTACCCAGCAAAACTGAGTATTTTGTTTCAGGGGAAAATATGGTCATTCAGTGGAATAGAGGACTTTCAAGCATTCTTGAGGAAAAAACCAGAATTGAATAAAAAATTTGACATCCAGACACAAGAAGGAAGAGATGCCTGAGAAGGTAATCAGGGAAAAGAAATCAAAAGGAACTTATCAAAGTTGAACTATTTACATTCCTATATGGAAAAAGCAATAACTGGGACTGATGATATCTTTCTCACTATGAAAATAATGGAAGAAGGGGGTGTGGTCATATGAATACATATGTGAATGTGTGTATATGCTTACAGTTATATATGGATAGAGGGCATAGGTTGAATTTGTTGGGAAGGGAGAATACTCAAGGGATGAAATTATGAGGTGAGAGAGGAAAGTGGCAAGAGGAGATGGGGAGAGACAGGGTAGGGTAAACTATCTCATGTAGAAGAAGCAAGGGGAAGTGGTTGCAAGGGAGGGGAGAATAGGAAGGCAAAAAAGGCAAAACCACATTCTCATTGAATTTGGTTCAGGGAGAGAATGACATACATACTAAATGGGATATCTTAACCTGCAGCAGAATAGGGGGAAGGGGGATGAGAGGAGGGATGATGAATGGGAGGGCATCCTTGGGGGGAGGGGAGGTTGGAAGTATCCACTATAGAAGAGGGACAGGATCATGTAGGGAATGGACCAGGTGGGGGGTGGGATGAGTGGGAGAGAATTATAAGCAGCCTTGTACAATATATCTACTATGATGTTTTGCATAGCTAGACATGTACAACATATACTGAATTACTTATCTCCCCAGAGGGAATGGGTGACAAGGGAGGAAGAAAATGGATCTGAAATTCGAGGTCTTAACATTAAATGTTTCAAATATATATAAATACTATTATTAATACTCTTTTGCTTGTAATAGGGAGATAAGATGTGCAGGCATTGGGACATAAAGATTCACCTTCCTTTAATGGAAAAGTCAAAGGGGGTATGGGAGAAGGTATGGGAGAGAGCAGACTGGAGGAAGCGATATCTTGTGGGACTGCTATTCTGGGAGGTTGGGTAGGGGAATAGCAGGGGGAAAATGATTGTAACTCAAAATCTGGCAGAAATGAATGATGTAAAACAGAAGTTAATAAAGCATTTGTTTAAAAAATATATTATTGAGAATTTAACCAATAAATTGTAGTGGATTTGGACCATTACCCCAGGCAAGTAGTCAATAAATGCTTATTAAGCACCTTTTATGTGCCAGATATTATACTTAGTGCTGGAGATACAAAGAAAAGGAAAGTCCTTGATCTCAAGGAATGCCTACTCTAATGGGGGAGATGGCATGCAAAACAAGACAAAACAAAAAAATATATAAATACAAGATAAACAGAAACATTATCCACAATGGCCTTTATATGGCAAGGATACAGAAAATTTAAGTACCTTTTTAAAATAGATGTTGAAATACCAAATACAATCACCAAAACTACACTGAAAATTTCAACAATCATAACAATAAAATCTTTCAAAATACAGAGATTTAGAAGAGGATATCAAATCATATGGGAACAAGATGAATTACTGGTCATCTCTGTTGTCCCATCAGCTATAGGAGTATACTGAGGGTACTTCCACTAAGCAGAGGATGAGCTAACATTCTAATTTGTTTATTCCTTTACATTAAGCAAGTGTTTTATGGGCATTTGTGTTGTTGTTGTTTTTTTTTTTATCTACATGAACTATTAATTTCAAAACTTTGAATGTAAGGGAATAACATGATAGAGCCTTGTCCCAAGACCTCATCCAAAATAGATGAAAAGAGCCATATCCACTGACTGGGGGAAAAGCTGAACAAATTGTGGTTTTATGAATGGAATTGACTATTATTTCTCCATAAAGGAATATGTATATTGAGAATTCAGAAAAAATAAGATAGTATGACTTTCATGAAATAATACGTTGTGAAATAAGCAGATCTAGAATAACATTGTTCACAGTGACTACAATAATGTAAATAATGTAAATGAGAAGAAGATGAAAGCAAAGCCAGACTCTGAGTGAGTGCAATGATCTTTACCATCTTTACTCTGGGGAATATAGAATGAAAGGCATCTACTTTCCTTTGTGTGTGTGGGAGGCTCCACATCCCATCAGTCATTGTGTCAGTTGTTTTGTTTAATGGAGTTTCTTTGTTACAACATGGTGGGGGGAGGGAGTGTGTTTCTCAGTGTTTTGTTTTATTTTGTCTTTTTGGAAGACTTGGTATATACCAAAATTACTTTGCTGCTAAAAACAAAACCCATCAGTTAGCCTTTTTTTTAAGATGGAAAAAGACATGTATGTCATTTTAAAAGATCTTAATTTTAACTTGTCTAGACACTAACCTTTCTGGCCCTTGGTTGTCTCTTCTATAAAATTAGGAGATCAGATTAAATGAACTCTAAAGGTTTGCGCTGTTCTAACATCTGCCATGTCAGCTATCTTTGTAATTCTGTCACAAATCCCTGTCATAGCCTTTAGGAATTCTTGATAGCAGTGAATGATGTCAATGGCCTGTACTGCAAAGGGTCTCAAATAAAGTTTCTGACTCTTCACCTGTGATTCACCTTCCTATATATGAACCACTTGCAAAGACCAAGGTTGTATTTTTATCACTGACAGGAAGTGCTACCAATGGTTAAGGAAATGGAATAATTTCCTAGATCTCTAAGATTTGTGGCAACCTATGGAAATTGCACAGATCTGAGAGAGAATGCAGTCATTTCATTGTTATTTTATTTTAATTGCATTAATTAATTTGATGTAAAAAATCAAATCTACAGAGCTACTCAAGTCTGAATTCTTGAGCAAGAACACTACACCTTGATTCTTATCACAATTTATTTTTTATGTTTTCTATTCCTGCTCCCAACTCTCTTGTTGGGAGAACTGTAATCAAGTCAATGCTAACCCTGCGTCTGGGAAGGTAATGCAATTGCTTGCCTGGTTGGCCTATTCATCAGCCTTAAGACATTCTAGACGCAAGCCCACTTTCCCAGGTACCATTGCTCTGTGTGAGTTAATTTCCCTGCTAAAATGGATGCTCCTGGAAGTCAGGGATTGTCTCTCTTTTAAATTTTTAGCTCCTCTATTTAACAGAGAGCCTGGTGCATAGTACTTGATTAAAATGCTTTTTTCTTCCATTTATTCATACACTCCTATGGGGAAATGACTCCATTATGCCAAGGTCAGGTAATGAGGGCTAAGTTAAATATAAAAATTTCAGAGAAGAAGTCCTGTTTGCCAGAAATGAAAAATGGATAGCTACTTTGGAAAGGAGGAATTCCATTCTAATTCTTACTCCTGAGATAGTGAGTTTCTAGGGGAATAGTTTTCCACTCTCTGATAAAGCTAGGGGGCTTAACACTTTCATTCACTGGGGAAACAAAGCCTGTAAAAATGATAGAGTTGGATAAGAAGGTCTCTAAGGTCCCTCCCATCTCTAGACTTCAAATCCTGTCATATCCAGTGATGTCCAATCCAGGGTGAGCACAACACTATTAACACATGATCCTTCTGGCTATAAAGGATCATGTTGATGGTTAAGAAATGTTAGGATACAACATATTTCCTGCCTTCTCAATAGGTAGAGCAGAAGTGGGAGGGAGGAGGGAGGAAAAGAGGGAATTCAAAACTGAAAATGAAAAATTAAAAAATAAGTTACCAAAAGCATTTCTCTGGGTAAAGACTCAAGGGAGTGCAAATATCAAAGGTTGTGTCCACTGAAAGATGTAGTAGCTTTGTCAATTTGTTTTAATGGATTTTTTGTTCATTTTTGCTATGGGGGAAGGCTCTACAATGACAGGTATTGCTAAAAAAATTATCCTGTAATTCAAAACAAAAGACCTCAATGGAATAGTTTTATACTATATATATAAATATATTCATATATATTAGTATATATGCATATATATGTGCATTTGCATATATACAATGTATATACAATATAAATACATTAATTTCTTTGATATAATAATATATTGGTGTGAGATAGACATATAGATTACAGCAAATACATTATTCAAAAAGAAAAATTAGAAAGAGGCAGGCAATACCGTGGATAGAGAGCTGGTCCTGGAGTCAGAAGATCTTTGCACAATTTGAGTACTATTGTCTGACCAAACAGTTCCTAAGAAATGTTCTAGCTCTGCAAAAGAAATGCAACTAGAATTCACTGGACACATTATAAGAGTATCCCAACTCTGTCACTTACTGTTTCATCCTAGGTAAGTGACATATCCTCTAATGACCAGATAGATAATAGGAGAGCAAATTTTCAAATACAACTTATGACATTTATTAATCAAAGTGTCTAAAAGTTGTGATTTGTATCAGTGGAGGAAATATCTGCATTAGGAAATCAAAGTTCTTTAATTTATTGAAGAATTTACCAGGTTGAAAAAGCATTGTAAAGCAGAATGAAATCCTTGGCACAAATTCAGAATTTAGTGGTCAGACTACTTTTGATGAATCCTCTTCGTACTTAATATGACTGATCCTTGGAGAGCAGGTGTTTTGTCTACTGGACTATTCTAAAAACTATTACAACTTGGCAGTATCTACTGGAACCTTCCAAATCAAGTGTCACCCTGGCCCCATGATGAAGTTCTAGATTGGGGAAAAAAATATACTCTTAACTATTTCCATTACTCCTTATTCTCCTCCCCTCAGGTAAAAATATTTGGTGCAACAGCTCTGAGAATATACTTTTTTTAAAAGTTACTGTCATTTAAAAGGTGATTTCCATTTATCTATCTCTACCACTCTAGACATCAAGGATCACTTAGAAATAAAATATATGAAGATCCATTGTTATTTTCCTCATCCCTTTCTCCTTCTCCACATCTTCTTTCCCTAACCATTTGATCTACGCCCTGCTTCCCTCTTCCCCCACCAAAACACAGTAAACTTCTTGTCTTAATAAACAACAATTCCTCCTGAATAATTAAGTTACCACTAACTAATTCCTCGTTTTAAACTGTCACTTAAAATAGCAAGTTCTTCATCATGTGGTAGATGTGAGCAGTAAATCTTCTCTTTGTGCTAAGCCACATAACAGGTGATTTAATGTGGTTCATATTAGAAATGAGAGTTGAACCAAAATGATTGTTAAGATAACTGAATGAATGGATTGTTTGTACCATGATCTTTTAACTTAGAACGTTTGAACATGACCTATTTTGACTAATTTTTACTCCCAGGAAAAGTTTTTCTTTCTTTCTTCATTTCTCCCTAGTAAACTAACTAAGTTTAATAACTACTTTGAAGACACAAAAATTTAATTAAGACACTAACTGAAAGAGTAGGAAAGAAAGAAGTCCACAGGATAAAAAGAGTGACTTTGATTATTATGTAGTACATATACACCCTACTTTATGCTCCAGGTGCATTATTGATTATGAGTAGAGAAAATAAAAAAATTTTTATCAATTTAATCTCATTTAAAAAGCACAAGAGGATATGCTATTTAAAGGAATTCTGTAGTAGAGTTCTTTTTAAAGCAAATAATCATTTTGTAATTTCCTGAGAAAAGCTCTGGCTTTAAATTCAAAAGATTTGGTTTTCAGACCCTGATTGTGACAGTTACTAGTTTTGTGACAATGAGTAAGTTGTTTCAAATGTATGGTCCTCAGTTTCCTCGTCTGTAAAATCAAGGGTGTTAGATAAAATCAGGGCTTCTTAAACTTTTTCTACCCATGACCTGAGAAATTTTATCACCTGAAAAATTTTTACATGCATCTGTGTATAGACATATAAAATTGATATACAAATCAAACATTTATTGATAAAAAATAATAAAGTAATTTATTTAAAAACAATTCTTTGGTATACATATAATTTTACCATTTATTAAAGATGAAAACAAATTTGCATACTAATGAGATGGATGTGCTCATTCATTTTTGCATAAAAGAATTATATCTTGGCAGAATACTTGATACTGCAGGACATATAGCATCTTTAATGTTTTTCAGAGTCAATCAATATTTTGATTTTATAATTGCCAATGCTGAGAATGCTGCTTCACATAAATTCATAATACAAAATAGCAGGTCTGTTTAGAGCCATATCAGAAATTGTTGGAAATTTTGTCCTAATCCCAAGTCAAAATTCATTTAATGATGTTGTAATTACAGTTAAAAACACTACAATTCATAACATGCAATAGTTTTGAATCTGAGTCAAGGTGTTACATTGGCTACATTCATTAATTTTGTGTGGTGTGATGGCATGTACAGTGCAAGGTACACATGTTGTGTGTTCAGAACCAAAACTGTAGAGAAGCTGCATGAAGCAATACAGGAAAGCACTGCCAGAAACACTTCAGATTCATTGAGCATTTGATTTTGAATTAATGTTTGACCATTGCACATTTAGAAACCTTTTATTGTTGCCAAAATTTTGGGACCCCTACATTCAGTTACGCAACCCCATATGGAGTCAAGAACCACAGTGTAAGAGAAACTGGATTAAATAGTTTCTAATGTTATTTTCTTTTTTTTTACAGCTTCAAAAGTTCATGAACTTTAAAATATGTTTTGAAAGGTTGTAAGCTATGTTTTATTTGACAAAATGGCTTTCTTTAGAGATATGACCTTAATATTATGATTTTAAGAGAAACATAAAAAATCAATGTATCTATGCTGGCAGTGTTTGTTTATTAATTGGTTTGGTTTGAAGAATATTACTTACTGTGTGTAACAATCTCAATAGGATGAAGAGCTATTAATGTTATATAACAAGTGATTATTCTGGAAATGCTGATTATATGGAAAACTCCACTTTTCCCTCAGAGAGGTAAGCCAGAAGAATTATTTTATTTTTTACATTGTCTACAATTATTTCCTTTTAATAGTATTTTATTTTTTCTCAATTATGTCAAGATATTTTAGCATTTATTTTTATAAGATTTTGTATTCTAAATTTTATCCCTCCTTCCCTTCTCTTCCCTCTTCTGAAAATGGTAGGCAAATTGGTATATAGATTATACATATGTTATCATGTGAAACATATTTCCATCTTAGTCACAGCTGTGAAAGAAGAAGAAACTGATCAGAGGGGAAAAACACAAAAAAAGAATAAAGTGAAAAAAATGCTTTATTCCACATTCAGAGTCCTTCTGTTCTTTATATGAATGTGGATAACACTTTCCTTTATGAGTCTTTTGTATTTGTCTTGGATCACTGTATGGTTGAAAAGAGCTGCATCATTCGTAGTTTATCATCACACAATGTTGCTAATACTATGTACAGTGTTTTCTTGGTTCTGCCCATTTCAGTTTGCACCAGTTCATATAAGTATTCCCAGGTTTTCTAAGTTCTACCTGTTCATAATTTATTTTTGCACAATAGCATTCCATTACATTCATATACCACAACTTGTTCAACCATTCCATTCTCCAACATGGATATTCCCTCAATTTTCAATATTTTGCCATCATGAAAATGATCATCATTAAAATAGCTCCATTTCCCTTTTGTATGACCTCATTGGAATATAGAATTTATAGGGGAATTGCTGATCAAAGTGTATGCACAGTTTGGATGCCCTTTGGGAATAGTTCAAAATTGCTCTCCAGAATGGTTGTATCAGTTCACAACTCCACCAGCAATGCATCAGTGTCCCAATTTTCCCACATCCTCTCCATCATTTATCATTTTCCATTTTTGTCATTTTAGCATATCTGAGAGGTATGACGTGGTATACCTCAGAGTTATTTTAATTTGCAATAAAAAGTGATTTAGAGCACTTCTTTATATGACTACAGATAGCTTTGATTTCTTCACCTGAAAACTGCCTGCTAATATGTTTTGACAATTTATCAATTGGGAAATGACTTGTATTCTTATAAGCTTGACTTGGCTTTCTATGTGTTTTTGAAATGAGGCCTTTATCAGAGACATTGGCTGTAAAAATTATTTCCCAGCTTTTTGCTTCCCTCCTAATCTTATTTGCATTGTCTTTTCTTGTGCAAGCCTTTATAGTGTAATGTAATCAAAATTATACATTTTGCATTTCATAATGTTCTCTATCTCTTATTTGGTCATAAATTCTTCCCTTCTCCATCAATCTGACAGGTAATCTAATCCTTGCTCTCCTAATTTGCTTATGGATCACACTTTATGTCTAAATCATATGTCCATTTTGACCTTATCTTAGTATGCAGTATAAAATATTGTGCTATACCTAATTTTTGCCATACTATTTTCCAGTTTTCCCAGCAGTTTTTGTTAAATAGTGAGTTCTTATGCTAGAAGCTAGAGAGTTTGGGTTTATCAAAAAGTAGATTACTATAATCATTGACTACTGTGTCTTGTGTACCTAACCTATTCCATTCATCTTGCACTACATTTCTTAGGCAGGACCAAGTTGTTTTTATGATTGTTCCTTTATAATACAGTTTTAGATCTGGTACAAATAGGTCACCTTCCCTTACATTTCTTTTCATTAATTTCCTTGATATTCTTGATCTTTTATTATTGCAGATTAATTTTGTGGTTATTTTTCTAGCTCTATAATTTTTTGGTATTTTGATTGGTGTGGCACTGAATTAGTTTAGGCAAAATTGTCAATTTTATTATGGTGGCTCAGTCTACCCATGAGCAATTGATGTTTTTCCAATTGTATAGATTTGACTTTATTTGTGTGAAAAATGTTCTGCAAATTTTGTTCATATAGTTCCTGAATTTGTCCTGTCAGGTCGACTTCCAAGTATTATGTATTGTTTACAATTATTTTAAATGGAATTTCTCTTTCAATTTCTTGCTGTTGTGCTTTGTTGGTCATATAAAGAAATGCTGGTGACTTATGTGGATTTATCTTACATCCTGCAACTTTGCTAAAATTGTTAATTATTTCAAGTAAAATTTTAGTTGATTCTCTAAGGTTCTCTAAGTTTCCTATCACATTATCTACAAAGAGTGATAGTTCTGTTACCTCATTGCCTATTCTAATTTCTACTATTTCTTTTTTTTATTGCTATATCTATTCCTTTTAATGAACTTATTAGTTGTTTCTATGATCTGTTATTTGACTCATCTATTCTTTGGGATTAGATTCTTTAGTTTTCAATTAATTTTTCATCTTTCTTGCCACTGCCTTCTGTTAAATGTAATGTTTAATGCATTATGATACAAAAAGAATACATTTGATATTTTTACATTTCTGCATTGATTTTGAAAGTTTTATGCCCTAATTATTAGAATTATTATATGGTATTAGGAATCCCCTTAATAAAATGATTTTTCTGTAAAACTTGGACTCAGTCAAAAGGTTACTCCCTAGGACCTAGAAAGCTATATGTGACCTCAAGACTACAGGTTCCCCACCCCTACAAATACATAGTCAATTTTTGTGAAGGTGCTTTGTGCTGCTGCTGAAAAGGTATATTCTTTTCTGCTTCCATTCATTTTTCTCAAAAGATCTATAATATCTAACTTTTCTAATATTCTATTTACTTCCTTAGTTTCTTTCTTGTTCATTTTTGGATTGATTCTTGATGTCTTCTGTAGAGTTATACGTTTCCACTTTCCCAGGTCTAACTTTTAAGGGGTTGTTTCCCTCAGTTATTTGTACTTCCTTTTCCATTTTGTCAATTGACCTTTTTAAGGAGTTACTTTCTTTAATGGGTTTCTGTATCTCCTTTTCCATTTCACCAATTTTACTTTTTAAGTGTTTTTTTTTTCTATTTCCCAGCTATTGACTCTTTTTTCATAATTCTGTTGTGATACTCTCATTTCTTTTTTCAATTTTTTTCAATTTTTCTTCTACCTTACTTATATGACTTTAAACTCTTTTTTGAGTTCTTTCTGGACTGGAGACCACTTCCCATTTTTCTTTGGGGTTTTGCCCATAGGTATTTTGATATCATTGTCCTCTTCTGAGTTTGTGTCTTGGTTTTCCCTGTCACCATACTAAGTTTCTGTATTCTTTTATTTTTGTTGTTGCTGCTATTGATTCTCTCATATTTTTTGTCTTTTCTCTTTCTTTTAAATTTGAGCTCTGCTACCAAGGTAGCAGGGGCACTATGCCAGGCCTTTTGTGCCAGGCCATGACTATTTACTTGGTGCTGCTCTAATGTTGCCATAAGGCCCACAGGGGATCCTTATATGGCTTTGTGTGTGCTGAGACTTGGAGGATTTTGCTGCATATCCCAAGGGTATACTGAAGCATGCAGCAGTCTGGCCAATGGTGGCTGCCTGCTTGCTTAGGCACTCTTAGGGTTGATGGTTACATGTTTTCTCAGGACTACACTAACACAGCTGGAGGTCTGGCTGTAGGAGATTGCCTGTTTGCTCTGGCCTATACTGAAGCAAGTGAAGGTTCTCAGAGTTAGTACCTGCCCATTCCTTTGGCTATGCTGAGGCACGTGAGGGGTCCTAGTGCTGGTGTTTGCCGATTACACAGCACTGCAGCTCAGGATCTACTGCTACTTTCCTGACGTGGGGCTTGCTTCTGGCTTGCTGGGATGCTTCTTGTCCTGGACTGCACTCCCCTTTTACCAGAGTGAGGCAGACCTTTCCTGCAGAGCTTCCAAGTTTCTTTGGCTCAAATATTGTTTCATCCCATCTTTTTTGCTGCCTCTGCTGTTCTAGGATGTGTTTGGGGGTGCTATTTTATGATTATATGGAGGTGAATATTGGCAGAGCTATGGCAATTCATTGCTTATTCCACCATCTTGGCTCCTAGAAGTCCCAGAAGAGTTACTTTAAGTAACAATTAAAAAAAAAAAAGAAAATAAATTTGAAGCAAGTGTACTCTCTCTTTGATTCTAGTCCTTTTTCTAGTATCAGTGTTATTTGGAGAATCTATTTTTAAAATTTATTTATTTATTTTTAGTTTTCAACATTCATTTCCAAAAGATTTTGATTTACAATTTTTTCTCTCTCCCCATCTTTCCCCTACCCCCACCCCAAAATAGCAAACCTACTGAATTCTCTTTCCCCCAATTTGTTCTCTCTTATATCCTCCCCCATTACCCCATAAATTTCTAGTAGGGCAAGATGTATTTCTATACCCCATTCCCTGTATATCTTATTTCCCAGTTGCATGTAAAAAAATAATTTTTTTAAACATTTGTATTTAAAACTTTGAGTTCCAGATTTTCTTTCCCTTCTTGACCTCCTCACCCACCCCCACTGGGAAGATAATCAATTCAATATAGGTTGTACATGTGTAATTACCCAAATCATTTCCATAGTTATATTGTGAAAGACCAACTATATTTCCCTGCATCCTATCTCTTCCCCACTTATTCCATTTTCTTCATTGACCGTATCCCTTTTTATTTTTATTTATTTATTTAATTTTGGGGTTAACAAGCTTATTTTAATCAAACAAACATATATCATTTACCTAGTTCAGGGGAAAAAGGTCAGCACCCCGAACTTCAGAGTATACAGACAGATCAAACAGACAGGCTTCCAAACTGTCCAACCATTATATCAATACAAAATCACAGTTACCTGAGAGGGGAAGCATCAACATCTGGGTTTTCAAAGCCGGGGGGCTCTCAATGGCTGCCCAGAGTCTCATCTGGTCAAATCACACAACACTTCTCAAAGTGAGCCCCCAAAGCAAAGCCTCACATCAGAGATTATATAGCCTTCTCCTGGGTTACAGAATGTCACAACCCTCTTGACCCACTGCCCAATCACACAGCATCAAGGTGTGGTCATTCCTGAAAACCAAGCCTCCTACCACAGGCTCCATGTGACCACATTCAGCCTATTAGAGGGCAGAGTATACTTTCAAATTAAAGAAGGTTCTCAGAGTCACTTAAGTCAATCAAAGTCT
>WOXC01004516.1:0-24748 GCA_011680675.1 Gymnobelideus leadbeateri | reverse complement strand
CATTTGTAAGGATAAATTATCTTTTCCAATAATCTTCAGCATTTGAATGAGAGAATCTCTTTTTGGGGCAAATCCCAATCCATGCCTGCTCATCCTATGTGACCCTTATCCATGTCTTCCAAAAAATTGGTCAGCACTCACTGTCTATTCTTCATATTCTCCTAACATTTTGTATATATCATAGGAATTGTCAGTTTTCCTTCCTGCTAAATGATCTTTCTTTCTTTCTTTCTTTCTTTCTTTCTTTCTTTCTTTCTTTCTTTCTTCCTTTCTTTCTTTTTTTGTACTCTGGGCATTTCGCTGATGTCATGCTTTATGCCACTTCTTAAATATGTTATCGATGTTCTTTTGTTTTTGAACTAGTCATTTCCCAATAAATCCTCCATTCTAATACAATACTTTCTCTTGTGATAACTAAGTGTAGTTAAAGTCAAGCAAGCCAACACATTGACCATGTCGCCATGTGACTACATTTGTGGAAGAAGCACCCCCATGGCATCATATATACAGATTGCAATTGAAGAAAAAAAAATCCAAGTGTTTGTTCTTTTCATTGTAGAACATCAAGATATTTGGGAATGGCTATGTGGCATAGACGATAAGTTTCCAGGCCTCAAGTTAAGACGACTCATCTTCCTGAGTTCAAATGTGGCCTCAAATATTTGCTAGCTCTGTGACCTTGGGCAAGTCACTTAATCCTGTTTGTCTCAGTTTCCTCATCTAGAAAATGAGTGGGAGAAGAAAATGGCAAACCACTCCAGTATCTTTGCCAAGAGTCAGATATGACTGAAAAATGACTGAATAACAGAAAGACTTAAGAATATTTTTAAATGCTTAGAGTAGTGTTGAGATCACTTACATTAGTAATTTGGTTTGGATGGTATTTTGAAGAATATAAACTTGAAATCTGTTTCCTATAAAACCTTTTAAAAAACTTAATGATATCTGTCACTTTGGTAGCAGGACCACAGATGTACTCTCTGAGCATGGAGTGTGGGTTCAGACCTGCCCTGAGGACAAACTGAAATAATTAGGAAGATCTTTTTTATATGTTTATTAGAGATTAATGACCGGATTTGCCTTATAGAAATTATTTTTCTTTCCAGTATTAAATAGCAAGAGTGAAAGAGAAAAGACAGAAAATCAGACCTTTTAAGAGTGAAAATAAGTAATGGTCCACCATCTCTATAACAATGATATCATACACCTAAAATGATAACTTCATAATCACACAACCATCTTATGTTATGAATGGTTATCTCATTTGACATAAGCATTAGAGAGCTATTTAAAAACCTTGAATACAGTACATAATTTGTATATCTTTAAAAGTATGGTATTTATTTTTGTTTTATTCTTACAGCCATTTGTGATTATCTATTATGATTATTCTCCTTTTCAAAGCAGTTATCAGACATTGCAAAATTATTGAAAATTTATCACCCATCACTGTTCCTTGGCTTTCTTCCCATAATTGATTTTTAAAAATCAGTCAATACAGCCAAATTTCTTTATATTCTCTTACATTTTTCTTTATTGAAAGGATTGATTCATATTTGAGGAGGTGGCGACTGTGGTTCATAAAGGTTTTCTTTAAAGACACATATTATAGCACATACACACTTATATACGCACACAAAACAAAAAAAAATTGACACACTAGAAAAGTTACCAGGTTGTCACAAGTTCTTCTAGTTTTACTACCATTACAGATACATTGAAGATTCTTTAGAAAGCATTAATTTCAAAATGGGGGATCTCAACACTTTATAGAGGCAAGAATTGCCTTAAGATTATTTGTCTTAAATTTTCTCACTATAACCCCTTCACCCTTGGATTTGAGATATTGAAAGGCATTGAAATTCTTTCACTAACTGTGTGATCTTGGGCAGGTGTGTTCATTTTTCCTCATCTTTAAAATAAGGAAGTTGGAATAGAGAAGGTTGGGTCAAAAACCTTTCAGTTATAAAGTTTTCTAATTCTATGAAATATCATGTGAAGCTTCCTCCCTCTCTCCTTTCCTCCCTCCTCCTTGCCCATCTCCTTCTGATCCTTCCTTCCCTCCTTCCTTCCTTCCTTCCTTCCTTCCTTCCTTCCTTCCTTCCTTCCTTCCTTCCTTCCCTCCTTCTCCCCTCCCTTCTTCCTTCCCCCTCCTTCCCTCCTTCTTTCCTTCTTTCCCTCCTTCCTCCTTCCTTCCCCCTCCCTCCTCCTTCCCTCCTTCCTTCCTTCCTTCCTTCCTTCCTTCCTTCCTTCCTTCCTTCCTTCCTTCCTTCCTTCCTTCCTTCCTTCCCCTTTCCATATTTTTGCTTTCTTTCTTACCTTAGATACTTACTGGTTATGAGACCCTTGTAAAGCCACTTAACCTCTGTCTGCTTTAATTTCCTCATTTGGAAAGTAGGGACAACTATAGTACATACTTCCTGGGGTTGTTGTGAGCATGCAATGAGATAATATTTGTAAAACATTTTACCAACCTGAAAGCACTATGTAAAAGTTCAATATTATTATCTCCTATGACATATTTCATCTTCCACAAATGTGCCTTATTCACCACATTTTATATATAGATGAAGAATCTGAGCCTTGGAGAGGTGAAGTGGTTTGCCCCATGTTATCCATCTAACAAGTCAGATCTCAGATTTGAACCCAAATCTTCTGATTCCAAATCCAATATGCTTAATTAAGCCTATGAAGAAATGCATGAAGTAGCATTCCAAAGAAAAATGGATTTTCAGGAAAGAGACTTGATTTCAAAACCTGGTTCTATAACCCTTCTGGCTAGGACCTTTGAATAATTACTTAATGTCTTTGAACTTCAGTTTCTTCATTTGTAATATGATAATACTTATACTTGCTGTGCATGAATCACAGAAGGGTGAGGAAAGCACTTTGTAAATACCAAATCCATAGAAATAAGTGTTGCTGACTTATTCTGAATATATTATTTTCAGGAAAGGTTTGTATCTCACTATCCCTGCTTAACATTCTGCCCCCAACAGGCCTCTGCCTATTTAAAGGAGACCAAAGTGATAGATGAGCTGACACATCACCAATGTGGATAAGTTGGAGCCAAGGGTGTATGGATCAGCAGAACACAATTCATGTAAAGCCTTGGGACATTCCTTCCAGCAGCTTTATTGCCATGTGGCCCATAAAGGAGACTGATTGACCTAAATTGCATCACATTTTTCTGATGAAGAAAAGGAAATCATTTAAGAAAGTTCTCCTAAATTCGAGCCTGCTCCTTATTCAATCACAGAACTCTCAAAGTTTCTTAAAAAAAAGGTTTAGAGAATTTATAGTGAAGACGTACTTTAGGCTCCAAACTTGTTACAAAATTTCCCACCTGGCCTGAGATGGGAAATAGGATTATCCTTATTTCACAGATGGAAAATAGGGGTAAAAAAAGATTAGATGATTTGACAGAATTGAGAAGGAGGATGTCATGTCCTGGTCACCTGGCACACAGTTTATACACCAGGGCATATGAGAGAAAGAAAGGAGCCAAATTTAGTAAGATCTCATTTGTTGAAGCTTCAATATTTCCTGGAGTTTGGGGGACCCAATGGATACAGAACTAATCATTGCAATTGTTTCTTTTTGATCATTTGGGGACAACAATTCAGGGGAAAATGTGGCAGGCTGCAAGCTGATGTTGATTCTGTTTTTGAAGACCTCTAGGAAAAGATATTCCATAACTTTCCCAGGCATTGGAGAAGTCTGTCCCAGCCAACCCCAGCCTGATCTCTCAAATATGAATTAATAGTTGGGTATGTGTGACCATGGGCAGTCACCTTGTCACTTTAAATTGAGTGGACAGAAGGACTAAAGAACCCAACCAGTCTAATAAAGTTGCATCAAAAGGAGACTTGGAATATATGTTAAGGGAAGAATTTGCAACTAGCCAAAGAGAAAATATAATTAACAGATGGAGTGTAGTCATTCCCACCTCATCCCCACTGTTGCTAGTGACATATGTGTTATTAAGCAAGATAAAGTACTAGCTGGTTAAATTAAAATTACAAAAATTACAGAATAATAAAATCTAAATGTTAGAAAAGATGTCAGTGATGTGCAATTTTAAATTCTCCTCTTTGCATGTCTAGTGGGTGGTTCTCCTTCCCTTGAATAAACATCTCTAGTGAAAGGTATTTCTTTATTTCATATGCTAACCTAGTCCATTACTGGACAGCTCTAAATGCTAAGATGTACTTGACCTGAAATCAGCCTCCTTTTAACATTTACACATTGACCTTAAGTGTTCCTGTGGAACTCCATGCAAGAAATCTCCTCCATTTTTCCTATACAAGCTCTTCAAATAGTTGAAGACTTCTATCATGGGGAGATTTTGGTGGTGGGGATGCAGTACTTGCCTCAGATTCGGTTCTTTTGTTTCAGAGGCAGAATGCTACAGTAGAATGTACCCTGGCTCTGGAGTCAGGGGATCTTCGTCCAAACCTTTCTCCTGGTATTTACTATGTTTGTGACTTTAAACAAGTTCCTTAACCTTTCTGAACCCCAGTTTTCTTTTCATCTGACCTCTGAAGTTCCTTCTGTCTCCAAATCTATGATTCTATAAGCCACCAGAGGTTTCCTTGGCTTCAGCATTGTTTAGCACTAAATTAAGGGGCAAAGAACCTGGGTTTTAGGTCCAGTTTTACTATGAATCATTGAGTGACCTAAGAAACTCTTCTTAAAACATTCAGAGCCTCACTTTCCTTCTCTGTAAAATGGGGATAATCATACTTTTCCAATCTACTTCTCAAGATTATTGGGAGAAAAGTACTTTGTAAACCTCAAAACAGTTATGTAGTATGAATAACTACTATTAATATCATGGTTATAGGGCCAGAAGGGGCCTTACAGGTCTTATTTGATACCTTATAGGAAATAAGTAATGGAGCCATAATTAAAACCAACTCTCTGGCCATCCCCTCCATGGCCACCCCAGTCATCTTACCACCCCAGAGAAACCATTGCCTTGGTGTGTGCTCTCCTGATTAGTCTCCAGACTACTTTTTCAGGAAAGGCCCCAATCATGCTTCACCTTATTCCCAATTTTCTAGCTATCTCCTCCACAGTTTAAGCAGCCACCTTACTGTGTCCTCCCTCTGCTCATGGAATCACCAACCATGATCTAACCAGCTCTGATATTATTTCTAGATTAGGTATCTCAATCTACCCTCCCACTCATCATCCTTCCAAGGAACTTTCCAGACCAAAATGTTCCTCCCTGCCCACCACTCATCCTTTGTGTATTATCTTCCCTATTAGAAATGTAAAGGTAATTGAAAGTAAGACTTTTTAAATTTTTTTCTCTCTAGTGCTTAGCAGAGAGGTTGGAATAGAATAAATACTTAATAAATGCTCTTTCAGTTTCATGAATTGGTTCATTCATTCACTCATTTATTTATTGTTATTACAAACCCAATCCTATTTTCATTTCATCATGTATGCAAGTAGGTGTAATAAGTTAATGGAATAATTGATATGAAAGTTCTTTGAAAAGTACAAAGTTTTACAAAATAGAAGGGACTATTAATTTTTTAAACTTTGATGGCAAAGACAAAATATAAAATGGTCTTTATGCTTCTTCTGTCTCAGAAGTCTTATAATGTCCTCTCTCAGAGATCTGGTGATGTCCATGAGCCCAAGTCAGTTATGAAATTTCTCAGAAGTTTCTCCCTCTGCACTCATTTTGTCTAAAATAAACCTGATTAAAACCTGGGACATCTTATTGAGAATTTCTCTAGTCCTCAGTTCAATCAAATATAGTAAAGAATTCATTGTTGTACTTATCTGAAAATTCAGAAAACAATTAACTTTCTAAATCATCCAAATAGTCACCTCAGTACTGTTGCTAAGACCTAACTGAAGACCAACATTTTCATCACCATAGACATCTATACTTCTCCCTAGATTGTTTTGTGGAAAGGGCGCATTAATCAACTGTGCTATGGAACCTCTCACAATCATGTGACTTCACAGGCCAAACACCCTTGGCCAGCCACCAGTATCCAAGTTGTACCTTCTTATTAACATATAAGATCCTCAAGGACAGGGATTGTTCCTTGTATTCAAAGTCCTAGAACTTAGCACAGTGCCTGGCTTGGTATATATACTTAATACATGCTTTTTAGTGCTTCATGATTTCAACAAAGGAATATTACAGGGGAAACAGTAGTGAAAGGAATACAAAGGGATTTGGGGACTGTGGAGGACTAGGACAACATTTACTATTGGGTGAGTAGGGGAATTTGTTTTGGGTACCCGGTTCAAGTCCCATTTGGGGTAGTCTGTCTTGGTAGGTAGGGAGGGGAAAGGGGCACATGAATCCCCTGTGAAATGGTAGGTTATGAGGAAAGAGTGCCTTTCAGTGATGTTGGTACCTACAACAAAATCTCCTTTCACTTGATGCTAGTTCTGGTTTTTTCAGGTTTCCTTCAGTGCCTCCTACATACTGATTTTTTCCTCCCTGGTTCACCATGCCCTGGATGACTATTCCTTCTCATCTACTTTTGACTCTGGACTTTACTATTTACTTTTGGACCTTGGCCAAAGATTCCAAAGCAGCAGTTTCCTTAATTGCTTTTATTCCCTCCTCCTAGTCCCTACCCCCTTGTCCTATCTGCTTTCAATAGGAGAGTGGTGGGGAAGAACAACTTACTTATTGGCTTAAAATCATTCACTATTCTATATTAGCTCTTTAGTTTAAGCCTGATTAATTATAACTTCCATGTGCACAAATACATCAAACCATAAATGAAAAAGAAATGTGTTCTTTTGATTCTACCATGTAGGATCTCATCCTTCCCACTCTTCTTCAAATTGCTTAATTCTATGGTTCTTGCCTCTATAATCTTTTTCCAACTCCTTCTGCCTCTCCCTCCCTCCTCAATCTCTCTATGAAAAAAATGTATATATACAAAAGTGTACATATATTTTTGTATCTGTGTGTATTTTGCATCAAATCTTCCTAGACATTGTTCTTTAACATCTGAAAAGGTTCAGTACTTATGTTTGATCTCTAATTTAAATCTCCCTTTCTGGAAGGATAATACTGTACTAGCCCCGAGTGCAAAATAACCTAAGTTGCTTGGGAGAATTGGAGTTGAGGTCTAATGTAGCATTGGGGGAAGGGAGATAACTATTGGGAGATATACCCTCTGACATATTAAAGAGTAAACCTAGTATCCCAGGGTGGTGATGTTTCCGAGATGAATCAAAATAAGCTCTACTTTAATATGCTTTGTTTGAGGTCAGGAAGCAAAAGGCAAGAAATAAAGAACATACTCCATAAACCAAGAGATATATTTTTTTTGTTTATAATATTGTTACTGATGATGGTAATCACATTGCTCTGAAAAGAAAACAGCTTTCCATTTCATTTCATTGTCTTAATGAATAGATCTCCATTTATGCCACTACAAAGTAGTTTCTGGGTATGGGCTCTTCTCTTTCAATGTAGTTAGAATAATGGATGATCTTTTCTGCAATTACTGGGGAGTAATTAAATCTGTGGATTTTGCTGACAACTTCTACCAGCCAAGCACTCAGCCTTGTTCCTGGAGGTTTATTATATCAACTGGATGGCAGTTTTCCTGCATATCCTTGCCCCAGAGGAGGGGTTTCAGACTTGATGGTAGACAGCACCTTTTGAAAGGCAGTCTGGGAACTGCTGAGCAGAGATTAAGGAGGAAAAAAAGGGAATAGCCATATTGGGATATATTATAATAATATTAGTATAGTGGACAAAAGTGTTAGCCTGGGAGTCAGGAAGATGAGAATTTAAATCTTACCTACAATACTTGCTAGCTGTATGATATTGGGCAATCACAGACCAGGGAATGTGTCCAACATGGTTACTGGACCTGGAGTCAGGAACATTTGTTCTTGGGCAAATCATTCAACCTCTCTTAATTTTTATTCCCTTATTTGTCAAATGGGGATGAAAATATCTGTATCACCAACAGTCTTAGAGAGCTTTTATGAATATCAGTGATAAAGTGCTTTTAAAACATTAAAGTTAGGGGCAGCTAGGTGGTGGAGTGAATAGAGCACTGGCCCTAGAGTCAGGAGGACCTGAGTTTCAAACCCAGTCTCAGACACTTGACACACTTACTAGCTTGGTCAAATCACTTAACCCCAATTGCCTTGCCTTCCCCCCTCCAAAAATCCCCAAACATTAAAGGTATATAAATGTCAGTTTCCATCATCACTCTTATCATTATGGAATGGGATAGGATCTATGATTTTGCTAGTTTAAGGAGCCCCCAGGTGACGAAACTCTCTGTATAAGTAGGTCATCACCTTCTTTGCAACTATAGTTTTAGCAAGTTGCCTAGAACACTTAGAAGTTTAGTGACTTGGGATGGCTAGGTGGCGCAGTGAATAGAGCACCGGCCCTGGAGTCAGGAGGACCTGAGCTCAAATTTGACCTCAGACATTTAACACAAAAAACTAGCCATGTTACCCTGGGCAAATCACTTAATCCCAATTGCCCCTCTCCCCCGTCAAAAAAAAAGAAGAAATTAGTTGCCCAGGGTCACATAGACAGTATAAGTTAGAGGCAAAGCTTAAACCAGGTCTTCTTGACTTCAGGGCCAGCTCTCTCTATCCATTCTTTTGCATTGCCTTTCATTATTATTATCCTTCAAATATATTACAGCCGCATATTACCTGCATCTAGGGAAGGTTTAGAATTGTAAAGGGTGTAGGTATGAAAGGTGTCTACCAAGGGGAGCTTACCTAAGCCTATCAGGAGTGGGGAACCTACAGCCTTGAGGTCACATGTGACCCAGTTCACAGATCAAATTCTGTGAAGATTGGATTCAGTCAAAGGGCTACCCTTGAGAACCTAGACAGCCACATGTGATCTCCAGGTCAGAGGTTCCCCACCCCGGGCCCCAGATATTCTGTAGATGGTTAACCCAAATATTCTTAAACTATTATTATATTAGAAATTTGGTCTCATGATCATAGGGTTTAAAGCTGAAGGGGACCTTCGAGGTAATCTACTGTAATGCAATGTAATGAAATGAAATGTAATTTAAAGTTTGTTGCTGAGTTAATTATGCTTAGACTTTTAGGTGGAAAAAGTTACCAAATTACCTTCTGACTCAGGCTTCTGAGACAAGTTGTTGCTGAGTTTTGAATGTGGCAGTATGTGGTAGACTAGGGAGATAGATGTATACTATAGAGAAATAGACTTAGCCAGACTAAGGTAAAGTGAAGTTATCTGCACTGAAACTTTTACACTCTGCAAAATCAACCCAGAGAGAAAAGATGGGGGAGACACAGAAACACACACACACACACACACACACACACACACACACACACACACGCACGAGCATGTGTGGACAGACAAAGAAAGAGAGGACAAATCTCAGAATCGTTTCAGATAAGGTAAAGCTAAAAATATGGCTACTGCAATTGCTTCTGTTGACTAAGTCACACTGAACAGAAAGAATAGTTTGGAAGCAGAAGATCATAGAAATCAACCAGTGGTTTAACTAATTTAGCTGATACATTGTGTCCACTGAGATATCAGTCATATATTTTGTGGATCAACTCAGCTAGTGGAAGCATCTATTCAACATGGAATCCACATCTATCAGGAAACATTTCTGAACAGTTCCTAAGCCAGAAAAAGGACACACAAGTTTACAGGTATAGCTTTGTGACATAATTCTGTCCATGTGGGTTTTCCTTACTCAAGTGCCTCCTTGGCAGATTTTTGTGTGTATCTCTTTTCTCCCACAGATACTAACTGAGTCCATGGGTGGGAGAGTATGACTCAGGTTTATGAATGGATTTTCCTATTTATTCATGTTTGTTATTTATGTGTTTACTTTTAATATATGTGTGTACCTGTGATGATATTATTATTACTACTAATAATAATTTCATTTGAATGTGACCAGTAATATAAATAGAAACATATTAATAAGGGCTCAAAAACTAGAGTATTAAGTAGGGAGAATTGTTCTTTATATAACAAGATTACGCCAAGAACCTTGAGAGAGTTTAAGTGTAACTATGTGATGGTGGTCCTTCTCTGGGAGTCTAGACCTGCCAATACGAAAGCACGAAGGAGTGAGAAAGCAAATCAAGAAGGAGAAAAAGTAGTCAGTTATACATATGCACACAGGTGAGTGATGTTGGTTACTATATAGTAAATGGCAATCCTATGCATTCTTTATACTAGTTAACTAAGGCAAAATATTGTCTTTCTTTTTGTGCTGGTTTATAATAAAATACACACTAGTCAAAGTTACTTAGTTACCATAGTGATGGAAATTATTTAGATTTAAAAATCAGATCAAGTTTTTATTTTCAAAGCATCAAAGAACTAGATTTCTTTAACTCACCCCTTTGCCTTTAGTTAAAAATACTCATAACCCTACACTTAGAAATTTACCCATTGCTACTCTTGGCAGTTTACCCCAGTGCCACATGATTTTCTTAATTAGAAAGTTATTCTGAATGCCTAATCTAACTTGATGGATTTACACTGTCATTTTGGACTAGATGACCTCTGAGGTCTCTTACATCTCTGACATTCTGTGAATATATGACTACAGCTGTGACCTCTACTTTCTCTACCTTCACTCATTTTTCAACTCTTTCAATCAGGTGTCTGACCCCCTCACTAAACTGAAATTACTCTTTCCAAAGTTATCAGTGCTCTCTTAATTGCTAAAACCATTAACTCAATTTCTATCCGTCTTAACATCTCTGCAACATTTGACATTCCTTACTGTTCTCTCCTATGTGCTTTTTCTATGAATTTTCATGATACTACTCTCTCTTAGTTATTCACCTATCTTCCTGATATTTCTTCATTTCTTCTCAGTCTCCTTTGATGGATCATCATCATTATTCCACCCAATAACTGCATGATCAATAACTTACAGGACTTTTTGAATGGGATGCCCCATGGACATCTCAAATTCAACATGATCAAGACACCATTAATGTCTTTCTCCCAAAACTCACCCCTCTTTTAAAATTCCTTATTTCTTTCAATGATGTTATTACACTTTTAGTCATCTTGGTTCACATCTTTATAATCATCTTCTACTACTCATGCTTCCTTACTGTACACATAAATCTGTTGCCAATTCATGTCAATTTTGTCTCTATAACCTTTTTCACCACCATTCCCTTTGTTCCATTCACACATCCACTAGCCTTGTTCAGGCCTTTATCACCTCTCACCTAGATTATTAGACTAGTCTCCTAATTGGACTCCCAGCATCATATCTCTCCTCTCTTTAATCCATCCTTTGTGTAGTTGCCAAAGTGTTATTCCTAAAGCCCAGGTTTAACTACATCATTCCCCTGCTTAATAAAGGTCACTGGCTTCCTATTACTCCTCTCTTTTGCATTTAAAGTCCTCCACAACCTTGCTACAACCTACCTTTCTAGTTTGATTATACATCAGGCTCTAGGCAGTCTTGTTTCTAGCTAAACAGGTTTTTTAAAACTCAATATCCCATCTCCCACCATTAAGCTGATGTCATAAAAGGTCCTTCATGCCTGGGATGCACTCCCTCCCTCCATTTCTTAAAATCCTTAGTTTCCTTCACACACGATCTCCTACGTGAGACTTATCCTGATTCCACTCAGTTCAGAGTGCCTCCTTGAAATCACAATCACGTTGAGATTTTACATATGTAATTATATATGTACCTGTTGTCTCATCATAAAAAACAAAAAAAGCCATTCTTCTTGAGAGCAAGTACTGTTTCACTTCTTCATTTGTATTCCTCAGTATCTTGTGCAAGGTCTATTATATGGCCTGTTTGTTTGTTTTTAATTGATTACTTGGTCATTTAAATTCTGAGATTTGGTTTCCTGAGCTATAAGATTAAAATGGTTATAATACTTGTAGTTGGGATGAGACTATTTTGTAAACTTTAAAATGACATCCAAACCTAAATAATTATTACTATTATAGTGTGTATTATATGGCCTACAAAAGAAGCAAAATCTAAGGTGACTTAAAGGTTAACAAAGAAATACCTAGCGGTATAAGTAGACTGCAGTTTATTTTTAACATTTTCTTGCATGCTGCTTTGAAAGGAACATGTGGAATTTATTATACACATAAAAAGTAAGCTGTATGTAATTGGGATTCGCACTTTCTATTCCATGTTGTGTATGAAAATCGTTTGTTTTTGTGAATTTCTGAATAAAAATAAAATGTTAAAAATTATATACAAGAAATAGAGTAAAGGATATTTAATATTTCAAGGGATCTGTGAGTTCATCAATGTGAGTATTATTTCCAATGTCAAATACTACAGCTCATTCATGTTTTTTCATCCTATGTACCTCTTCTTCCTATCCCCTGTTCTTCTAAAAGATATACCAAAAGCCTTCCTTTAAGGTCTCTGGATGTTTATATGGCCGCTACTGCAGTATAGAGGCTGCCCATCTGTTATTCTTCACTCACTATATGATTTACTTTCTGTATCAAATATCTCACTGATGATACTTTCTGTTCTTCGTGTGTGTGTGTGTGTGTGTGTGTGTGTACAACTAATTACTAGTAATACCATATGCTCATAGATTACCCTTTTGAGGACTTTGATTTTGATTTGTTGGAAATTGTGGTATTTCATGGTTTTTAGCAATGTCACACTGCTGAAATAATGTTGGTATTTACAAGTAGTGTTTTTCTGTCAGAGAGATACTAGGATTCTGAAATCACTTAATCATTTCCCAAATGTAACCCAGCCTTCTCTCTCCCTCTTATTCAGCTCTGGTCCCAGTTCATTGTTCATCTATATTATCTATCCATCATATGTATAGACTAACTCTCTTAACTGTCTGTCTAATTGCACATGCATACTATGGATATTTTTCATCCATTTGCTTTTTACTGTCCAAATGGTTAGGCCTTGGGATACTTATGAATCTCATTTGGGAGAATGCAGTATTCTATAAGCTTGATGAAATCAGAATAAAGTCATTTACAAAGAAAAGAAATTTCTTCCACATTACAGTGGTTAAAGGCATGTACTCCTGAGATATGGAAAATCCATGTAAAATATTTTGGCCCTCCCTACATACCAGAAAAGTCTGATTTCCACCCCCCCCCATTTAATGGTGTGTTTAGATGACTTTATTATAAAATTTGGGTTAAATATATGGTCACAGACGCTGTGTCACTTGTTGGACTTCATGCAGCTTTAGCAAAACTCTTCCAAAATCCTTATTTAATTTTTTTGTAGATATGAGATATTTTAAAACCATAATGGGGAAAGTCCTGATGGGGAAGGGATAATTGTATTCTAAATAATCTTACCATTGTACTAGATGATACCATGATGCCTACAGATTATCTTTTGCCACTTCAAAGAACTATAAATCCCTCCCTTAGTCTATCTTCCCTCAAATTACTTCTCTTCCCTTCTCCTCTTTTCCTGTTGAGTGAAATGTATTTTTGTACCCAACTCTGTGTGTGTATGTATATTCTTCCTTCTTTTGACCAATCCAAATAAGAGTGAGGTTCAAGTATCAATCTCCTCCTCTGAATACCTCCTCTTTATTTGTATCGATAACCTGTTTATGAGATAGTTTCTCCTAATTTTCCTTTCCCTTCCCCTCTCCTGGTGTAGTTTTCTTCCCCTCTCCTTCTGCTTTTTTGCAAAAATTGTCAAGAAATAGCAGAACCACTCTCAGGTCTTCTCTAATTGATCAGATCCTGGGTCATCCCGGCTCCAGGGCTGATGCTCTTACTCACTGCACCACCTAGCCGCCCCAGTATTTTCTTTTTTTTTCTACATGGAAATTCTGGAGTTTGGTTATGATGTTCTTAGGACTTTTCAATTTGGAGTTTCAGGAGATGACCAGTGGATTCTTTCTATTTCCACTTTGCCCTCTGGTTCTAAGATAATCTGGGCAGTTTTCTTTTGAGATTACTTGAATAATATATCTAGGTTTAGGTTCTCTCTCACTCTCTCTGTCTCTGTCTTTCTCTCTGTCTCCGTCTTTCTCTCTGTCTCTGTTTCTCTCTCTCTCTCTCTCTCTCTCTCTCTCTCTCTCTCTCTCTCTCTCTCTCTCTCTCTCCCTCTCTCTCTCTCCCTCCCTCTCTCTCTCTCTCTCTCTCTGTCTCTCCTTCAGATAGTCCCTTGAATCTTATTTTTCTCCCTTGATCAACTTTACACATCAGTTATTTTTATGAAATATTGTACATTTTCTTTCATTTTTTGGTCTTTTGACTTTTTAAAATATTTCTTATTGGCTTATGGAGATATTGGTTTCTATTTGGTCCTTTTGAATGATGAGAAAGCTTGTTGCCTGGACAAAGTTTTCTACATCTTTTGCTAAGCTATTAATATGCTTTCCAAATCTTTTTTCCACACAACTAATTTCTTTTCCATTTTTTTCTCAAGTGTTATCATTTCAGTGCTATCATATCATAAAAAATTCCAACAACATTATTTTTAATCTTTTTTCTCTTTCTCTTCAGCTCTTTCAGGAATTCTAGTTGAATTTTTGACTAGGCTCTATTTTTCTCTAACACAATGGAGATGTTTTGTGCTAATTCTATTTTTTGAGTTTGAGTCTTGAATTCCCCTATCACCATAAGAGCTTTTCATGGTGGGATTTCATTGTTTGCTACATTCTTAATTCGAGATTTGGGACTTTATGTTAAGGTTCAACTCTGAGGTACTTCTGGAGGGAAGGTCTGGGCTGGGGATAAGGAACCTGTATCCTTGCTAGGTCCTTGGGTAACTGCCTTTTGACTGAGGCTTTGTTCTGTGAAGTTTGGCTTCAAAGAGCTGGACTTTAGGACCTCAAGGCCACAGGTTCCCTACCCCTGACTTTGAGCTGATCCTGTGACCACTTTTTATGGTATTGTTTTATTATTCTGAAATCTCAAGGATAGGCTGGGAACATGCAAGCTTTTTAGTCCTCTCATAGTGATCTGACACAGGGCAAAGTCTGATTACTATGCCCTTAGTTTCAGCTCTCCAATTTCATGACCAAGGTTTGGATCTGATCAAGAGTAGATTGATGCTTGATTCAGCTCCTATGAGTCAGCTGGAATGCTCTTGGTTCAGAGCGGCAGAAGTGTAAGCTCCTCTTTGGTCTGGGATTCTTAGCCTGTTTATTCCTCTGCATGCTGGGTTAGATGCTGGAAATGTGACCCTTCTCTGCACCTGGAGTCTGAGTCACACTGCCATTGCTGTGACTGCAGGCTTTTGAACTTCCTCTTTTCTCCTTACGCCACCTAACACTTCCCTACCAGAGAATGCCATTTCCAGGGGAGTGCAAGTCCACTTCTCAGTCCTTCCAGGAGCTATGATCAGGAATGGGGTAGAGGGAGGCAAAGCTAGCAGTCAGCACATGCCTCAGTGCCCTGGGATGGGTCTAGAGGTCCCCCTCTATGTGTCTAGGACTTCCTCTTGTTTTGATACTCAGTCTCTTTCTGTGTGTTGGACTGCAGCTGCACAGCATGCTCCTAGCCTAACCCTCTGTTTCCCTGTGCTGAGCTGGGCTAGACAAGTTAAGCAGCTCTTGACAGCTTTCTTTTCTTTGGTGTGGTTTTCTCAACTGTAAAATGGGGACAAAAGAGCTAATATTTGTAAAGTGTTTAGCACAGTTCCTCACACGTCTTAAACACTTAATTAATGTTTGCTTCTTTTCCTCAGTTCTAGAAGGTTCCTGAGAGGTCATTTTGTCTAAATCTCATTTTACAGATAGGAAAATTGAAGCTAATGGAGATAAGTGACTTGTCCTGGGTCACAGAGTCAACAAGTGTCAGAGGCAGGACTTGAACCAAAGCCTTCCTGACTCTAGGTTTAGCACTTTGTTTCCCATGCCATATTGCCTCTACTGCATGGATTATTACTCCTGAGGTCACACAGGTAGTAAATAGTAGAGATAGTCCTTGAATATATATATATATATATTATATATATATATATATATTTTATATATATATATATTCAAGGACTATCTCTACTATTTACTATTTACTATTTATATATATTTATATATATTATATATTTACTATTTATTCATATATATATATATATCCTAGGTGGTTCACTAGATAGAGTGCCAGGCCTAGACTGAGGAAGATCCATCTTCCTGAGTTCAAATCTGACCTCAGACAGTTACTAGTTGTGTGACCTGGACAAGTCACTTAGCACTGTTTGCTCAGTTTCCTCATTTGTAAAGTGAACTGGAGAAGGAAATGGCAAAACACTAGATCTTTGCCAAGAAAACCCCCAAATGGGGCCAGAAAGAGTTGGTCACAAATGAAATGAGTAAACAACAAAAATCCTCTAGCTTCAAATCCAGTGCTTTGTCATAATAATTAAAGTCCATTTGTTAGTCATTAGGCAAGTATCTCAAATTTATAGTATCAAAAATTGTATTGATATTTGTAGATAGTCTAAAAGCTGCTTCATTCTTCACACTTTCTAGGTCCCTTCCTCTCACTTGACTACCATTGCTACAGCTGTAGGAGGGGAATGAAAAAAACAGAATACCATCTATATTTCCCATTTCATAGTGTAGCACCAAGGCAATATTGACAGCGCCAATGGTCTCTATAAATATACCTGCATAGTGCTCATTTGCAAAATATAACAGACTATTCATTTAGAAGACAGAAACAAAACATTTATTCAGACACCAGAAAACTGAATCCCAAAACCAGTAAGCTGATTCCATCATAGTAGCAAAGAAATTAATGTCATAATAGCACAGAGAGCCACAGCATCCTTAAGCCTTCCCAAAAACCAACATTTACTCATAAACCTAACTGTCCATCAGATGCATCCTCTCCTTCCAACCATGTCTAGCTGCTCTGACTCCCAGGTTTCTGTGGGATCTGTTCCACCCTTCAGCAAACTCCTCCCACCACAAGCTCCATGTTATTACATCCAGCCTATTTAGGGAGCAGGGTATATTTTCTTTCTTTCTTTCTTTCTTTCTTTCTTTCTTTCTTTCTTTCTTTCTTTCTTTCTCTCTCTCTCTCTCTCTCTCTCTCTCTCTCTCTCTCTCTCTCTCTCTCTCTCTCTTTCTTTCTTTCTTTTTCTTTTTTCTTTTTTTGCTTTTTGGAGGGCAATTGGGGTTGACTTGCCCAAGGTCACATGGATAGTTTTTATGTTAAGTGTCTGAGGCCAGATTTGAACTCAGGTCCTCCTGACTCCACAGCATGTGCTCTATTCACAGCACCACTTAGCCACCCCAGGGTATATTTTCAAAGCAGGAAAGGTCTTCAAGTTCCCTTATGCATATTAAGGGGCAGCGAAGACCTTCAAATTCCCATTACCATAACACATGGGTTGCCATGACCATATAATTCCTCACCTAGTGACCAATTTAGAGCACCTTGGTACCCTAATTCTCTGATTACAAGCTATAACATGACAATTCAATCTTATTAATAAGAAAAAAAGAAAATTAAAATCTTTGATTGGAGCAGCCATTCATTACCGGAGATACAGTGGTGATTGATTTGGTGGTGATGATCCTCTTCATACTTAATTAATCTAGTCCTTGGAAAGTAGATATATTTTCTTGTTAGGACTATATTCAAAGTCTCTTAAAACCTAACAAAATTTGTCCTCTGCCTGCATAGTCTTCAAGAAACTGGGGTTATCTCCAAGCCACCATGAAGCATTAGAATAAGGATTTTATGCAGAAAATGCAATACTGATTTTCCAGGACAATGACTGATATGCTGGAAGTGGCATAACATAAATCATGAAGGAAATGTATTTTTGGGAAAATATGGGAGGGTGGAGTTGTCAAATAGAGTGAAAAACAACCTGAGTGCTATATTGATACCCATAAAATTTTAAAACAGTTTGAGGTATCCAACATTTTTGGCATAGTCTCTCATAGGAATTTATGATAAGACAGAGTAAAAGTAACAAAGAAGAGGAAGTCATAGATGGGCTATAAATTAGAATATAAGCTCCATGAGGGAAAGCATTACTTTACTTTTTTCTTTACAGACCTAATGTTTAGCATAGTGTTTGGCACATATTAACTATCTAATAAATTCTTGTTCATTAACTGTGATCTATAACAATGGACATATAATACATTTATAACAGACTTATGACATTGGGAAGATGTGCCATTTTGAAAGGATTTCTTTATTCTCTTGACTCATAGTTCTTACTCAGTGTGCCTGAGACATTATATACATGTTACACTTCCTCTCTTTTCCCTCCATACCTTAGTACTCTAACCTCACATTACGAACTATAATATGACAGAATAAAATATTATTAAAAAGAAAGAAAACAGGGGCGGCTAGGTGGCGCAGTGAGTAAGAGCACCGGCCTCGGAGTTGGGATGACCCGAGATCAAATCCGGCCTCAGAAAATGAGCACCCACACATAAATAATGACTAGCCGTGTAACCTTGAGCAAGTTACTTAACCCCAATTGCTTTTAAAAAAAAAAAGAAAGAAAGAAAGAAAACAAATCTCTATTTGGAGCAGCCATTCATTCCCAGTAATATAGCAAATTCTGTCACCTATCATTCTGTGCATAATCATAGATTTAGAGGTAGAAAGGATATTAGAAGCCATCTAATCCAAATGCCTTATTTCACATTTGAGGGAACTGAGACTTTGAAATGTAAAACCAGTTTCTTAAGGTCACAGAGGTAGTAAATAGCTAAGCTTGGATTTGATACCAGCTCTTCTGACTCCAAATCTATTCTTTTCATTGGATTATTCCATCCCTCTGTGGCAACCCTTCTTTTCAACTTTAGAAAGGTCCTTTCTAGCCTGTGGCTTCATTTCTCTCAAAGCAGGCGATGATTATAACTCACCCCCAATTTCCCGCCCTCACCTTTCATGGTTATATAGCACACAGGCCACCATTTTCTCAGGTGAAGCTAGCAGGTCTCTACAGAGTTCTGTAATCCTTTATTGGCATCTTTCATTATAATTCAAAGGCAAAATACCCCCTCAGTCTCTATCTTCTTTTTCTCACTAAAACAACACCCTTCTTCTCTTTTGCTTTGATTCAGTTATTTTTCATGTTTCACCTATCCTTATACATATCTCTTGTATATTTTCCAAACAGAAAATGAAGGAGAAAGGTACAGATATCCTATTACTCATTTTAGACATAGCCATCCATGAGAATATGTTGACTAGGATATCATTATGGTCAAAAGTCTAGTCATTCAGCAACTGCCAATTGCTTGATTCAGCATAATTATTTCAGTGAGAAAGAATGATAAAACTCAGGGCCCATGATCAGAGCCTTCTTGGGCAGTTTACCTCCATCTGAACCAATACATGTGCTTGACCTTACTCCCTGTTATTTACTAAAAAACTGGCTGGAGAGGTATGCAATTTTTCATATACTTGAATGAATGTATACTGCTAACCAATAGAACTTCAGGTCCTCAATCTCCCACTACTCCCATTATGTCCCTCCCCTCCAAGTAATATAAATCAGCCTTTGGGCTTTGATGTATCATAGTAAGAGAGATTCACTTCTTCCTTTCCCTTTGTTCATGAAAATATAACCTGAAGTACCTCCTTCACATAGCACTGTTCTGGGCATCCTCAAAAAATACTAGAAAGCGCTAGAGTCAAACAGCTGCAGGATGTGATCAGGAGATTTATTTATCTGACTTTCTTTTATGAATGTTCCCAGATGAACAAAATCATTTGTAACATTAACGGAAATATAATTTGTGTGGAATGGCAAGAAAGCAGAGGACAGGTGGCCCAACATGCCCAATATTTGGCCCAGATGTTAGCAATTAAATATAGTGTTGGCAGCCAGGGTGTAAGTAGACAAGGGATTGATATATACATGGATGAAAATATTAACTGGAGTACTTCTACCATCTAATACACATTAATCTGTACTTGAAGTAGAGACTAAGGAACAATGTATTTCAACAATTCAATTCAACAAGGTTTTATTAAGTCCTTGCCTTGTGCCAAGTATTATACTATACACTGGAGACACAAAGACAAAACTAAATTAATCATGCCCTACTCTCAAAGAACTTACACTCTATTGGGAAAGTATACATAGATAAAGAAATGCAAAATACATGCAAATTTAGCACAGCGTGAATGGAACAGAAAAGAGATGGGGGAAACAATTGAGGTTTATTATGAGAAGAACTAATCTATTTTCAAAGGACTGTTTGGTCATTATGAGAAAGCATTCATGGAATACCTGTTCTAGTATATAAACCAATGTATAAGTGAACAAACCACTAAAGCCCTAATCTCCTACCCTTCATGAAGCTGATTCTCTAACACAACTGAAATGCAATGCAAACTACTGAATGAAATGGTGAATTTCCCAAAGGGGAAGATGAACATATTCACTTTGGCTGAGGTAGGAAATTGCTATTAGATATTAACTACTGGTGCTATTTGCTAGTTCCTAGAAGAATAAGGAACTATATATCACATAAGAAGATTATCACCACTCTTACTCCTCTGGGATCCCTTAAGCAGATTGTGTGGAAGACCCTTCAAAGTGCTTGGACTTGATGCTTTGCCTATATATGTATCATGCCTATCAAACAATTAGTGAGTGCATTGAACAGGGGAGTCTCTGATCAATGAAATTAGAACCCAATCAAACTGGTAAATTTATGGGTGTGGACTTTGTTGAACCTTTAGAGGAGGGTTCCTCTAGAGAACATAGATGTGCAAATTGGTTCCCTGTTTAGAGGACAAATCCTGGTGGGTATTTAATGGTTGCAACTACTTCCAAGATGATTGGCAGACTAGGATTCAGGAGATGATTCTGTTTGGAGGAAGCACAACTAGCCTATGATCTATAAAAGAGAATCAACAAATTAGCTTTACTTTTTTCATGCTTCCCTTTTTCTTTATTCAGAAAATAGACCAGGCTGAAGCAGCTGGGTCCCAGGGGTGAGGAAGAGGGAGGGAATCCTATAAATCAGTTCTCTCTCTCTCTCTTTCTCTCTCTCTCTCTCTCTCTCTCTCTCTCTCTCTCTCTCTCTCACACACACACACACACACACACACACACGCACACGCACAACTGTAAATATCTTCCTGTGGAGGGGCACATTTCAGTTATATATGCTTATCTCTATTTTTTGTGCATAGGTCCAAGACCAGATATTCCAAAAAGTCAACTTTCTCAGGCTAAGAGATAGTAGCAGCTGGGGCAGCAGATAGCAGTCTTGCACAAAAAACATTGCAGAAGGAGGCTTATACATATTTCCACGTGGCTTAAAAAAGCAGTTCATGAACCCACCTTCTTTGCCTTTCTGAGCAGCTTGATCTTGGATTCGAGCCTTCTCTCTGGAAAAGCAGATTTTCAGAACATTATGGCATGGGTGGGTGGGGATTGCTATCTGGGTTATCCACATTACAACATTATTTTGGGGAATGATCAATCTTCCTCACATATGTCCTGAATGATGGTCAACCTTTAATGCTACAGCTGAAAAAAATCTGGACTTAAGAAAGGAGAGTTGTTATTTAGTATTTTAAAATAGTGTATTTCCTTCATGGGAAGTACAAGGTCTTTCAAAGTTTTATGAAGTTAAAAAATGATTTCTTAGACTGTTGGAACTAGTGTAAGTGCTTTGTATATTTTCTATATCTATTTATTATCTACTGTGACTTCTTACATTTTCTGTGTAGTGAAATAAAAACTGTCCTATGTGACGTATATTTATTATCTTAAGCCCTTGTACAGGATTTGCGGGCTCCCGTTATTTTCATTTAGGTTGGACATAAGTTCTGGTTTGGATATTTTCCTGGAATTATCTCTAGGACAGTGTCAATATGAGACAGAGAGAAAAATCTTTTGGAGTCATCCCTGAATGGCTGTCCTCATTTTGTGTGAGTTACATATTATGCCAGTAAAGATACAATAGGTTTGCAAAATGTTGTGTCATAAATATACCTAGAGGGGCAGCTAGGTGGCACAGTGAATAGAGCACCAGCCCTGGAGTCAGGAGGACCTGAGTTCAAAACTGGCCTCAGGCACTTAACACAAAAACCAGCCATGTGACTTTGGGCAAGTCACTTAACCCCAATTGTCCTTCAGAAAAAAAAAAAAGCAAAAAAAATAAAATGAAATAAAATAAACATACCTGGAAGATCATCTCCATGACAATGGGGATTGGATAATTTAATAAATGTAAAGTATTTTAGAAACTGTAAAGTGATATATAAATACTAAGTATTTTATTATTATATTATTATTATCATCAAGATATTGAAAATGGCAGCTTATTATATATCTATAGATATACATACATACTTATACATGTATTATATTCTCTATCTACATACATATAATTCCTGCTTGTATATGTATGTATGTATGCATATGTATATGTATATACACATATATAATTAATATTTTGCATATTATATATATACCATATAATATATACTAAGAACATAATGCTGCATATACAATAGTTTATATTCTCTGTGTTCAGTAGGTATTTTATATGCATAACAGAAATTTTGTATAGTTTTCAACAGATGGGATATAAACTAACAGGAGGTGCTAAATTTTTTTTTTCATTATGTATTGGTGAGAGAGGATAATAATGTTAGGAAAAACATATTGAGGCTAAAAAACTAAATAAAACATTTTTAAAACCCATTTTAACATCTTGGGGGAGGAGGAGGAGAAAAGTAAGTTTGAGTGCCTCAACATCTGCTCTTAGTTGTGTCACTTGTGAAAATTTGCTTGTGTCAGGTTAAAAGAATTGGTTTCTAGTTGAAATATAACTACCTCATTTTTGAGATCCTGAGAAAAGATAATTGTCAGCTGGAGACATTTAAATGGAAGGAAAATTTAAATATAGGCCATGTCAGCAACAAGTTCAGGATCTAAGGGTAAAATATGAAGCCAAATGGGAAACATTTTTACCTTTAACAAAAGGAAATTTTCTGTCTTTGAAGTCCTGATCAGCTTGCCTTAGAGTAATGTTTTGAGGTTTATAGGGTACTTTCTTCATCACATCCCTGTGACTGTTATGGGATCATGGACCTGAACATAGAAAGCACCTTGGAGACCATCTAGGTCACCCTTTAATTTTATATACAAGGGGAACTGAGGTAGAGCTGGATTCAGGATCCAAACTCAAGTTTCCTGACTCCAAGTCTAGCCCTCATTCCATTGTACCCTATCTACTGCTTCATTAGTACAGAGGATTGGACTGTTATGTAGGCTGTTTGACCTAGAAGGTCTGAGGAATTCCTCTTTCAAGGTAATAAAAAGAACACTGGATTTAGAGTTGGTGGACTTAGGCCTGAACCCCAGCTTTGCCACATAGTAGATGTATGACTTTTAACAATCTGTTTTTCTTCCCTTAGCCTCAGTTTCCTTATATAAAATAAGAGATTGTGTTAAATCACCTCTAAGGGTCTCCTCTAACTCAAAAATTACTTGTTCCCAAATATTCATATACCATCTTTTGGACCAACAGCCTTTTGTGTATATTTCATATTTACTTATCTCAATGTACATGTTTCTCACCAAAGCGAAGTATGTTCATTGAGAGCAGGGACTGGTTTTCATTTTGTCTCTGTGTAATAAGACATTTTGAGACCCACCCGGGAAATGTTAATTTGAGACATTGAACTATATTCCCTAGGGGACCCTGAGAATGACTTCTTCAAAAACACAGTGCTTGGCTCATATCAGATAATTAATAAATATTTGTCTAACTGAATCGAAGTACTAACTTTTTCCTTCCCCAATTAAAAATATGCTTAAATTTTATACAAAGACTAAATGACTGATATCTTTTCCACCCAAAGAACAGGTTTGGCTGAAGAAACACTTGATGGAGTCAGAGAAGAAAGGGCATTGCTAGAGACTGGGGAGAGGGGAAGGGTAAGCTTGCCAAAAGGGACGTCTCAGCACAAATGAGTGTATCGTGCCAGCCTCATGCAGACTCCTCAGAAGACTTCAGAAATGATGCTGTTTTACTGTTTGTCCTGAATTTCCTCATTCCCTGAAGGACAATCTGATAGAGGCCTTTGGAATAAGAGATGGCATTTCATTTTTTAATTGTGTTTTAAATTGTTGAGTGCTTTGTTTTCACAAAAGCTGGAAGACCTGGCAAGAGCCACTATTATTCTTGGGCTAAGAAGCAAGAACAGATAACTTTAATGTGATGTTTGGTTGGGAATAACAACAACAGAAAAGGCCAGTGTTATTTTGAGTGGGAGATAAGAGCTAGAGCTGCTCCTATGGTAAACAGCCGGCTGCCTGCTGCTGCTGCATCTATCTCTCTGTATCAGTCTAGCCCTGATGCAAATACAGTGCTGATGTGTGCTGCCATCTGGTGGTACCATTTGAGACCTGCAGTGTATTTTGCTCAAGACCAGAGAAAAAGCAGGTAATAGAGGGGTTGGTATAGATTTAGAACTGGAAGGAGTTTCACAATCCATTTAGTTCATTTCACTCATTTTGCAGATGTAATGACTGAGTGTTAGTGAGTATTAGTGAAGACCTGCTGATTTTACCTTTGCAATATCTCTCTAATGCACCCCCTTCTCTGACACTGCCACCACCCTGATACAGGACCTCATTACTTCATGCTTAGACTATGGCAATAGTTTGCTGGGGTGGGTCTGCCTGCCTCAAGACTCTCCCCACTCTATCAAATCTTCCACTAAGATATTAAAGTAATCTTACTAAAGCACAGATCTACTCATCCTACCCCCTATTGAATAAATTTCTGTGACTTTTTATGTCCTCCAGGATCA
>WOXC01004515.1:17500-70656 GCA_011680675.1 Gymnobelideus leadbeateri | reverse complement strand
AGGAATAGTAAGCAGACTAGTACAAACAACTACCAACCAGCTCTGGAGGAGACACACACACACACACACACACACACACACACAGAGCCATGCACTAGACAACACAATGATTTGAGTACTGAAGGCAGAAAAAGTGGATTTTTATTGATTAAACTTCATCAAGAAACTCAGATTCTAGAGCAACCCTTACTCAAAACACATATCCCATCTATAATATTCTTATCAAAGTATCTTTGTACAGTGATGATCAAATTACTTGGAAGAAGCTAGAGTTTTAATTGGTTTTTATTTTGTGGCAGCAAAGTTTATACAGATTAATGTGTGTGTGTGTGTGTGTGTGTGTGTCTTTCATTCAAGGGCATATCGAAACCTCTGCTTGAAGACTTTGCATACAAGAAAACTTACTGTTCCCCTAAACAGCTCTCCTACATTTGTACAGTTTGTAAACATTGCCCATTGGTCCTACTTCTAGAACGCTCTCAAACTAAACAGATCAAATTGTTTTTCTCATGATAACTCTTCTAGTATTTTAAGACGGTTATTGGGTACTGCTTAAGCACTCTTTTTTTTTGGAAAAAAAAAGACTAAATGTCAGTAGAAATTTCCTCATGACTATAAATATCATCAAATTACTTTTCTCAATATATATTAGACAATAGTATTTTCCCCAAAAGTAAGTTGATACATAAAAACATGTATCACAAATATACCACTAATGCTCCAGAATTATATAGGAATCAGATGAGAAATGAGAATTGAAAGTTAATCTAGTTGGAACTTTTCCCTTTGCAAGTGAGAAAAGTGAGCACCAGAGTGATTCAATGATTTGCCCAAAGTTAGAAAAAAAGGCACTGGCAAAGTAGGTATCTCCCAAACATAGAACAATATCTTGCATACAATAAGTTATTAATCTGCATTTCAAAAATGCAGGCAAAAATAGTATTAGAGTGGTTATTTTCCAAAAGGAGAAGGCAAATTCATAAATTATGCACAATTGAATGTATGTATTTGTTATATGCATTTCAAAAATAAATCTCATCATATCTCTTCCCTGAAAAACAGAAATTATTCCTCCCTATGCACTTTCTTATTTCATATTATCACCATCATTCTTCCATTCACCCAGTTTTGAAATCTTGGGGAAATCATTAACTCATTGAGTTTTCCTTTTCCCTGTCCAGCATCATACTTTCTGATCTTACCAGATCTGTTGTATTCTAATAGGTTTCCCTCCTCCATTTCCTGGCCTTCTTCCAAATCACTATACATGCAGCTGCTATATTAATGTTTCTGAAAGTACAGTTCTAACTACATCAGCTCAAAAGCCTTCATAGGCTCCCTAATCTTTACACCAAGAGATACAAGAAGTACATTAGTTTAGGTCAATAGATCTTGCAGCTTTACTGGTACATAGATTTCTAAAATGTAGAGTGTGCCCTTTGTGTGTGGGGTGTGTGGGGTGGGGGTAGCAGTAGTAATAGAGGAAATGTTTGGAATTCTCACAGATAAAAGGCAGGCAGCTGACAATTGCTAGAGTGCTAGAAGACTTGACAGTATATGGAAGACCTGAATTTGAATACTGCTTCAGATACTTAAAGTCATTTAATTTCTCTGTACCTCAATTTCCTCATCTTTAAAATGAGAGGAGTGGTCCTCTAAACCAATTCTAAATTTATGATCCTTTCTTCCCTTCTTAAGATATTCTAAGGTCTGTACATTGTATTTACACACTAATCCCTTCCCACAAAAAAACCTTCCATACTACAGTTCAAAGATCTATAGAATAGAGAGCAATCATAATTGTTCTTTTATGGAAACTATTTTTCTCATTTATAATACTTACATTACTATGTAAAATTTCCCAGTTCAGTACAATACCTACAGTTCCACCAATATAACTTAGGTAATCCATTAAATCCCTATATTTCCATTGACCCAAAATTCCTTTTGCTTTGATTATACTGCTTCAAAATTTATTGCCTCTCCAAAACAATCTCAAAAGTCATTCTACTTTGATTGCATTGTATTAAAAGCAAATAATAAATATTCTGTATTTTCCTAGTACCCACTGAAAAATAAGGCTCCTCACCTTTACTCTCCTTAAAGAAAGTCTTAATGACCTAAATTACCTATTGAAGCTAGCTTTGCTATTATATAGTCTGTTGCCACTGGTCAATATTACTTTCATGACACTGTAGCAGCAAGCACCCCAGCATCCCCAGAGTGGCTGCCAACACAGGTTCTTAGATCTGCTTTTGTAAAGGAAAGCAACTCAAAATCAGTTAACAAGCTTACTTTAATAAAAAAAAAAACATATATTACCTAGTTCAGGGGGAAAAGGTCAGCACCCCAAACTTCAGAGTATACAGACAGATCAAACAGACAGGCTTCCAAACTGTCCAACCATTATATCAATACCAAATCACAGTTACCAGAGGAAAGCAACATCTGGGTTTTCAAAGCCGGGGAGCTCTCTACAGCTGCTGAGAGTTTCACCTGGTCAAATCACACAACACTTCTCAAAGTGAGCCCCAAAGCAAAGCCTCCCATCAGGGTTTATATAGCCTTCTCCTGGCTCAGAGAATGTAACAACCTTCTTGACCCACTGCCTAATCACAAAGTATCAAGGTGTGGGCTTTCCTGAAAAACAAGCCTCCACCACTGGCTCCATGTGCACTTAAGCTAGGGGTAGGGAAGATCTTTAAATTTGCATTTCCATTACAGACACTTACAGTGGTATTTTTTAATTTTCATCCCAATGGATTCTACTATCCTATATTCTATATATAGAAAAAAAAACATACTAAATCCTTCCACGTATTGGGTTTTGGAATTTAAAACTTTCTGTCATTGCAGTAAGACAGGACTAAACAAAATGGAGTGTATTTTTAAAATAAAATATACATGCAAAACATTCAAGTATTTTTTTTTTCATTTTGGGGTTGAGAAAATAATAAATTGAGAAAAATATCAGGAATAGCCTATTTTTTGAAGAAAATATAAAATCTATGTTCACTTAGAGCTTTGAAATATCATGGGCTCAGAAATCTGTTATTTTACATTGGTTCGTTCATATTGATCAAGAAAATTCTATTGATCATCCACTATATGCAAGGGCTATTCTAAGTACTAAAGGAAAAATAAAAATCTGGTATGACCCCTCCTCTCAAAGTGTTTCAATATAGTAGGAGCATAAAAAATGTCTACACAACAATGATGCAAATGAACAAAAATGTTCAAGAAGTATAAAGCTGTATGAGTTCAGCTAAAGGAATTATCCCTCTTAGATATAAGTATGAGGGAAAACTTAGTCCAATAGGTAACATATGATCTGAACTTTGAAGCATGAGATGTATTTCAATCAGAAGAGAGAGGGTCACGTAGAGATTCAAAATAGAGAATTGATTGAGCAAAAATTGGAAAGACTGGTAAACATGAGGAAAGTAGTGCACCACAATAAGTGCATTTTGCTTGGAGCATAAAATGTATAAGGTACCTTGGTGCCTCTTGGTGGAAAGAATTCTAGATATGGATTCACAGCATTTGGATTTGAAGCCCATCTCTGCTACTTATTCCTTCTGCTATCTTGAATAAAATCGTTCATTTTTTTGTATCCATTTTCTCAACTGCAAAATGAAGGGATGGGGCTAGACAACTTCTGAGGTCTGAGAGAGAGAGAGAGAGAGAGAGAGAGAGAGAGAGAGAGAGAGAGAGAGAGAGAGATTTAAATGTACATATATGTATATATGAAAAGTGTGAAATGAAGGCAAACGGGTACTCAGTTTCTTGAAGTCATTGCTAAGAAGCATATTGGGGGGGGGTGTGGATAGACCATAGGGAATCACTGAAATTGTTTGAGTTTGAGAGTGATATGATTATATCTAGGCCTTCAAAAGATTAACCTGGCAGTGGTATGTATATGGGGTGGGTTAGAAAGAGCAGATAAATGAAATAATATTGGTTAGGAGATTATTTCAAGGAGTCCAAGTGGAGGTAAGGAAAGCCAGGACTAATTCCAACAAAGTGTAAATAGTAAGGATGGGAGAGATGCAGGAAATGGTGATTTTTTTTTTGGTATAGTGGTTTCAGTGTGACTTTTTGTATAATTGCTGATTTGCCAGATAGCTTTTTATTAAGAAAGAACTGTTCATGGATGGCCAATGTCCTTTGTATTCAAAATGTTAATTTAAATAAATTATTTTGTGAGGGGTAGAATATAAGCCTGAGAGAAATTCTTCTTTCTAAATAGAATAATGTTCTCTTTCACAATTGTCTTCTGGGTCATACAAAAAAGTTTCCTTTCACTGTCTAAAGTGAATTTCCTGACATTTCATCTCTACTTATATTTCCTTTAAAATAAAAAAAAAGATAAAAAGTTAATAAGACTCAACTAACCATACTAAATCAGTGCTCATAGGTATGGAATCTGATAGATAGACTTTGGAAAAATGGAACAGCAACACCCCTAAATGCAATCATTTTGCAATTTCTTTTTCCTCCAAGGAAGTTGTTGCCTGAAGTAATTTTACTGTTTCCTACAAAAGGAGGATACAATAAAGTATCTATTTGCATTTTCATGGTGCTTATTGAGGCAAAAGTGAAATCTTAAAGTCTATTCCTGAAACATGAGCTCCTAAGGTCCCTGACAGTTAACATACTTCCAAAATTTATTTCATTTCCGTGACCTCTATTTCCAGACTAATTTCTAGCTATAATCTATATTTCTCTCCATATCATGCTGTGCATTTCCTTAATTAAATTGCTGTTTTATTCTTCTAAATGAAGTTCACTGCTTACCATTTCACTTACAAGTGAGCCAATTTAATCATGAAAGAAAACAATTCAAAAGAAATTTGCTAGATCTATTGCTTTTAAAAAGTGTGACTCAGCTTTCTAATGTTGATACATATATAAATATATATATATATATATATATATATATATGTTATACAAAATTTATTTTAAACCCTGCTTCTAACATGCTAGCTATGTGCCCAGGGAATAAGTCATTTAATCTTTTAATGACCCAAGTTAATTCCAAAGCATATAAGTTCCAGAAAAGTTTAACAATCTAATGTGAAGTGTTTTCTACATCAATGAAATCACATATAAGAATCAGTAGGAGCATAAGAAACAGGAAAGACTAGACTAAGCACATGTAATGAGTAAATTCAGTAAAGGCAAACTGAGGTACATAGTCCAAGCAAAATCAGTTTATTAATAGTGATGTGTATACTGTAGACATTATAAAATATTTGGGAATCTACCTGCCAAAACAAACCTAGGACCTATATGATCACAACTACAGAATACTTCTCACTCAAATAAAGTCAGATCTAACTAATTGGGAAAACATCAATTGCTCGTAGCTGGGTTGAGCTAATATAATAAAAATAATTTTACCCAAACTAAATTATAAATTTAGTGCAATACCAATCAATTTACCAAAAAACTACTTTATAGAATTAGACAAAATAGTAACAAAATTTATTTGGGAAAAAAAACTGTCTAGAATATCAAGGGAATTAATGAAAAGAAATGCTAGGGAAGGTGAACAAGCTATACCAGATTTTAATCTGTATTATACAGCAGCAGTCATCAGAACTGCTTGGTACTGGAAGAGGAGTAGAGTAGTGGATCAATGGAATAGATTGGGTACATGAGACCCAGCAGTTAATGAGTATAGTAATCTATTGTTTGATAAACCCAAAGACCCCAGTTTTGGGGATAAGAATGCACTATTTAACAAAAATTGCTGGGAAAACTGGAATATACTACGGCAGAAACTGGGCATAGACCATTATCTAACACCTTATTCCAAAATCAGGTCTAAATGGGCACATGATCTAGGTATAAAGGATGATACTGTAAGCAATCTGGGAAAGCAAGGAATTGTTTACCTGTCAGATCTGTGGAGAGGGAAAGACTTTAGGACCAAACAAGAATTAGAGCGTATTATGAAATGCAAAATGGATAATTTTGATTACATTAAATTGAAAAGCTTCTGTACAAACAAAACCAATGCAAGCAAGATCAAGAGGGAGGTGGGAAATTGGGAAAGAATTTTTATAACCTATGTCTCTGATAAAGGACTCATTTCTAAAATATACAGAGAATTGAGTCAAATCTATAAGAATACAAGTCATTCCCCAATTGATAAATGGTCAAAGGATATGAACAGGCAGTTTTCAGAGAAAGAAATTAAAGATATCTATAAGCATTTGAAGAAATGCTCTAAATCACTATTGATTAGAGAAATGCAAATCAAAACAACTCTGAGGTACCACATCTCTCCAGTCAGATTGGCTAAGATGACAAAACAGGAAAATGACAAATGCTGGAGAGGATGTGGGCAAATTGGAACACTAATGCATTGCTGGTAGAGTTGTGAACTTATCCAACCATTCTGGAGAGCAATCTGGAATTATGCCCAAAGGACTATAAATAATTTCATACCCTTTGACCCAGCCATACCACTTCTAGGGTTATATCCCAAAGAGATCATAGAAGTGGGAGGAAGACCCATATGTACAAAAATATTTATAGCAATTCTTTTCGTGGTTGCAAAGAACTGGAAACTAAAGGGGCGCCCATCAATTGGGGAAGGGCTAAACAAGTTGTGGTATATGAATGTAATGGAATATTATTGTGCTATAAGAAACGAGGAGGTGACGGATTTCATAATTACCTGGAGAGACTTATACAAACTGATGCTGAGCGAACAGAGTAGAATCAGAAGAAATTTGTATACAATCACAGACATACCACATCTGTGATGACCAACTATGACAGACTGGACTCTTTTCGGCAATGCAGTGATATAAGTCAATCCTGAAAGACTCATGAAAGAGAGAAATGCGACATCCAGAGATATAACTAGAAAGAACTGAGCTTGAATCCTGATGGAAGCAAACTAAATGATCTTTTTCTTTTCATTGTTTGGTTTTATTTCTTCTTTACCATCTTTCATCCCACCTAGTACAATACACCTTTGTAATTGGAATAATGTCTAATATGAATGTATTTGAAGATCCTATACTTGACTATATGCTGTTGTAAAGGGAAGTAAAGGAAATTTGAAAATCTAGGAACTATGGAATTGAATCTCATTAACTGAAACTAAACTAATAAATTAATTTAAAAAACAAGAAAAAGAGATCATTATGGTAGTTTTAAATACATATCCAGTTCCAATTATGTAGTTGATGGAAAGAAGCTGCTTCCAAACACTTGGTAGACCAAAGCAAAATTTTGATGCCTGTGATGGTCCTCCTATCTCTCAGAAGCAAGTTCCATGCACCAATTCTATGGCTCCCTCCATTTTAGGTGATCTGAACATGAGTTAAACCTCATTTCATATGTAATTTGGATAGGCATTGTGGATTCACAATTTAATACTAAGAAATGAAGAGACCTCAGATATCAGATACAAAGATAGCAGGTTGGATTTAATTTTTGAACTCTATAATTCAATTTGATGAAACCAAGTAGCCCAATTCCTAAAACATTCATCTATTATGCAACAGTGTTCTTCAGTTGATTCCATATAATAGTGTAGCATAATCTAAGATAACCCTACAATGGGATGAACAGCAAAAAGATGCAAAATATGCTTTAAGTAGGCTACAGCAAGTTACCAAGGATGACTCATTCACAATAAGTAATAACAAAAGCATCCTCAAGGACAAGTGTTATCAGAAAAGAATATGTGGGTGGGGGCTAGATGGCACAGTGAATAGAACATTGCCCCTAGAGTCAGGAGGACCTGAGTTCAAATATGGCCTCATACTAGCCATGTGACTACGTGCCAGAACTTTTGTTAGGGTTGATGCATTGTATTGATTAATCACTGTGTCTAAAGGTAAAACCTAATCCTAGAGGAGAATGAAAAGATCTTTGTTCTGGGTAGCAATTGTATTATTTGATGAATGCCATTCCTCAGCTAAATGATAAAATGTATATGTTAAGACTTGCTTTTTAAAATTTGTTTGTTTTTATTAGGTATTAACTCTCATTAGTTCTTTCATAGATATTATGAATTTTATCCATCAGCTTTCTACCTTACACAAGATTATCCTGGGAAATTCTATGAGAGTACCATTAATATTTTTTTTTCCATTAAAGCCTCCTCCTTTGAGGTATAAATCCATTTTTTTCCAGAGCATCTCAAGCCACACAGCACCTAGCATAGTGGTACCAATTGACATGATACATTCCTTATTATTTTACTGTCAGAAACCATCATATCCCCAGTAATGATGTCATTAGTCCAAAGTGACATATGATTAATTTAAGTTACTGATTCAGGGTCTTTTGTGGCCCTATCTACTAGCTGAAGGACTGATGACTGATAACTATTCTTATGTATATGTCCAAAAAGCTTTGCTTCACTCCATAAATTTAAATCTCTCCTATTGTCATTTCCTATACTTCCTAATTCAAACCTTAGCTCTGATTGGCTTATCCATTAAGCTAACAAAGAATTCCAAGTAAAAGTAGAAAAACAAAGATCAGGTGACAACAGGAACAAGAAATTCTCTGGATTCCAAATCCAAGTAGTAGAGGAAGGAAAAGAAATTCAAAACTGTGTTTAACCCAAAGAATTCCATATGTAAATGATATGGCATTCTTCCAGAAATGCTGGTGAAATGACAGTCTGACAGTATAAAGTTTTGCTCATTTAATCAAGATAAGGAGAGTTCCCCATTCCTATCTTATGGCTCTACCCTCATTTCTGACTCTCTGAACTTCACCACAACAATTTACTTGTGTTCTCACCTTGCAATTTTCCTCAGAGCTTGGGGGCCTTTTTTAGTCTTGAACATTCATCCACTATACTATACCACCTTCTCCCTTGGTTAGTTCTTTTTAGGACCTTCATTTATGTCACAGGCCGGGTCAAACATCTTTCCTCTCCCAGTTGTGCTTCTGGCTTGACTAACTTGACCATCTTTTCCCTTACCCCACTTCAGCTGCTTTTTACTTATTGTCTTCCTTGATTAGTATGTAAGCTCCCTGAAGGCACAGTCTCTTTCATTTTTCTTTCATTTAGGTACCTGATACTTATCACAGTCCTTGGTATATAAAAGTACAAATAAGTACTTAATAAGTGATTGTTGCCATTCTCTCTTGCTCTTATATGTGGGGCCTATCTCAGACCTAGAATTGAAGGAAGAGAAAATAAGACTACACAGTGTTTGGGATACTTATTCTTCTCTATTTGAGAACCATTTTAGCAGCAGGATGTTCCTATGGATGCTATATTATTATCATTTTATAGGATTTAGAGTTGGAAGGAATCTTAAGAGATTATTTATCATGAAATAGTACAGCATCAGAAGAATCATAATTGCAGATGCCCCAGAGAGTAATAGATGATTCATGGTGCATGTCAGCAAGATATCATACAAACATATACATATATAAGTATATGTATACATATGTATGTATGTATATATGTGTGTGTGTGTCTGTATCACCAAAGAAAAAAATAAATAGACCCTTTGACCTAGAAATACCACTATTAGGTCTATTTCCAATGTGATTAGGGAAAAAGGAAAAGAACCTAAATGTTCTAAAATGTTTATAGCAACTCTCTCTCTGGTGGTAAAGAATTAGAAATTGAGGAGATGCCTTTTAATTAAGGAATGGTTATACAAGTTGCGGTGTATAACTGTAATTGGATACTACTGTGCTATTAGAAATGATGAGCTGGTTAATTTTAGAGAAAAAAAAAGATGTAAAGACTTGCATCAAATAATGAAGAGTGAAATGAGGAAAACCAGAAGAATGCTGTACAGAAACAGCAATATTGTTCTAAATGCAATTGTGAATGACAAAATTATTTTGAGTATTATGAATACTCAAATAAGCTACAAATGACCTATGAGGGAAGATGCTATTCATATCCAGAAAAGAACTGATAAATAGAAGTATGCAGAGTATGGTCATACGCACATATCTAATACATGTATATACACGTGTGTGTGTGTGTGTGTGTGTGTGTGTGTATAGTCTAATAGTAGCCTTCTCTAGGGTAGAGTGTGCTGGGAGGGGGAAAACATTAAAGGTGCACAGCAGGGAACAAAAGAAAACTTAGAAGGAAGAACAGAAAACCAGGATAGGTTTGAAAATGATGTATAGTTTTTATTATATAATTTTCCAAAAAAGTAAATAGTAGTAAATTCATGGTTTTATAGTGAATTTATATCGAATGGACATGGAAATGTTCTCTTTTTTGTCTTTTCATATTTAAGTTCAAAATGAATAAAAACCTTTATAAAGTGGATCACATAGATAAATCATGCACAAGAAGTGCAATAAGAAACATGGAAATGTATCCTTGGCAAAGGAAGTGGACATTTCATGTGAAGAAATAATATTTCTGAAGTATTTAAAAAGACATGTTAAGAACCTGCAGCCTGAATTAATGAAAAGAGTACCCAAACCAATGAGATGTTGGACCCAATTGAGTACATAAGTATATACCTCATATTGGTGATGTGATGATCAATAGAAATATTGCTTCTGGCTAGGTGGCACAGTGAATAGAGCACTGGCCCTGGAGTCAGGAGGACCTGAGTTCAAATGCAGCCTCAGACTCTTAACACTTACTAGTCATGTGACTTGGGCAAGTCACTTAACCCCAATTGCCCCTCCAAAAAAAAGGCAAAAAAGAAAGAAAGAAATATTGTTTTAGAAAATATTTTATAAAATGTTTTGTAAAACATTCCATGTCATACAAATCCAGGTAGTGTTACATAATCTATAATACTAAAATTTTAGAAAGATAAAACAGGTCATTCCTGTGAAGTCAAGAATGAGCAGCTTTTCAGAAGACTGCTGCTGTGAATAGCTTAAAGATTCTGATCACATAGTATAGTGAACTCTCTATTTATTCAGTAGTAAACTAAAGCAAAACCTTCACAGAAACCAAAGTACAGCATTCACAATGATATAACTACTTACTACTAAGGTGGCCTCATAGTTTTAAACAAAAGATATCATTCAGTAAGCCCTTAATTCAATCATGCTTGAGGAGCAATCATCCTTAAAGGATACAAAGTACAAAGATCTCCCACCCCTAGGTCACATTATCTTAATCTCACCAGTCAGAAAGTCTTCTTTCTTCTTGTTTGGAGACTAGCTTCCAATCCTCCTTAACTCAAACATCCTTAAGGAGTAGAAAGGACAAAGTAAAAAGTTCTTCTACCCCTAGGTCCCTGTAAATCATGATCTTAGCAGTCTTCACTAAGTACCCATATTGGCTAGATGCTGGATCCAAAATTCCATGGTTCTTCTTCCATGCTCCCATCTCTTGCCTGAAGTCACTCAACCATCACCTGGATTTACAGGCAGGCAGCTCTCAACTCCTTGTCCAGCTCTTGGTCTAGCTCCTAGTTCCGCTCCTCATCCAGTTCTTCATCCAGTTCTCCTTCCATATTGAAGCTCAGTGACCAGTCCACCTCAAACCATTCACAGTTTCTGTTTCAGGGAAGACAAAGCTTAACAGAGCCACAACATTCATGCACATTGCCAGCACTATGATTTCAATTCATTTTCTGCCTGTGAAATCGACACAAGTCAACAGACAGGGTGCATCTGTCTGACAAAGTAACACAATCAACAGATAGAGTCCTTCTATCTGACAAAGTAACACAAAGAGCAGACAGAAGGCTTCTGTCTGACAAAGCATACAAATAAACAGACAGAATGCTTCTGTCTGACAAAGTAACACAATCACAAATCAACACTGAACAGAGTGCCAGACACCACAAGTGTTCTCCTCAGTTCTGCTCAATCCCAGCTGTGCTCAGGCTTTATATGTCATCCTGTTCTACCCACCTATTACATCCTTCCTGTTCTAGTCTTTGGCAAGACCCTCCCACTGTGGGTTTCACAGGTTCTGTTTCCAACAAAGACTTAATATAATCACTGGCAAGGCTCAAAGACACTTGAACTGAAACAAGGTGCTAAATACTTGAATAACTGAAACAAGGAACTAAATACTCCTTTTATTTGCCATTACATTTGCTATCATATATAGCTATCACTGTATTTACTTATCTAAATGGGAGTCATATGCTATGTGTGGGTGGTTTTCAAAGTATTTCTCTGATTCTCTACCCTAATAATTTTCATATCTTCACCACACAGACACACTCACACACAACCATAAAGGATGTTATGATTTTCATACCCATGAAAAATTACTGAATTCTCATTGGAGCTATAGTCCATTTATCTAAAAATTCAGAATTAATGGAAGACAAGAAATATGATGATGTGTTGAGGTGGGGACTCTGCCCACCTAAAAACTGTTGCAGTTTCATGATGTGTTGTGGTGGTACAGTCTCAAAGAATTCAGAGTCAGACCACCTCTGGTAGGCATTTATTGAGATTGACACCTCTCATGAAGTGGGCTAAATTCCAAGTGGAACCAACAATTTCAGAGAAAGCAAGACAAAATTTTATAGGGTAATGATGCAATTACATAACAGAAATCATGAATATTAAAAAGGCAGGAGGGTTTTGCTAAGGGATTAGGTAATGGAGGAGGGGTCCCATCTATGGTTTGGTGGTTAAACATTCTGGTCATTCTGCCCTCCAACTGGCCAACTATTGTGGTCCTGCCTGGTTAAGACAGATAGTTAGATATTGTGGTCCTGTCTTGGGCTAGATGGATGGTGTGATTGTGATTAAATACAAGAACATACCTGTTTCTGTGGGAAAGGTCTGAGAGCAGTAACTAGGTAGGAGTAGCTAGGTTCCCATCACATGGACACACCTTCTGTTTCTGTGGGAACTAAGAGTTCACGAACAAACCTGTTGTTCTAGTGAGCAATGAGGCATATACGAAGAAGTTGGGACATTGGTGGGCGGGTAGGTACAGTGGGCTTGCTGTTCAGTGGAGCCAGGCCTATAATAAAGTTAGAATACTGGGTCTAGGAGCAGCTTTATTAGGATTCCATCAATAAGGACAGAGTCAGGTAACAAGCACTTATTAAATACTTTCTATAGATCAAACACTGTGCAAAACTTACCCTGTGGAGACAAAGGCAAAAATGTTTCTTGCCATCAAGAAGTGGGAGACATTGTATAAATGTGGGTTTGTGTGTGTGTGTGTGTGTGTGTGTGTGTGTGTGTCTGAGAGAGACAGAGACAGAGAGAGACACAGAGAGACAGAGAGAGATAGAGACAGAGACAGAGTAGACAGAGTGACAGAGAGACACAAAGACAGAGACAGAAACAGAGACAAAGAGAAAAATCAACCCATCAAGGGTTGAACAAGGATGATTGGTGTTTTATGAAGCATTGTAGCAAATAGAGTTCACCTGCTTCATAGAACATCAATTCTTTAAAGAATATATTGGTGTTTTTTTCAAACAAAAGAATATTCTACCAGCATCCCTCATCCTCCTACATAGCAGATATTGGGGGGGGGTGAATAGAAAGACAAAAGTAGCAAATCAAATTAATATATTTTGAAAATCTGAAAATATCTGCTATATATTATACCCATGAACTTCCTATCTCTGCAAAGGAGTGGTGTGAGGGTCTTTTCAGATGTAGTCTTGGGAATAATTCTGGTTTCTAAGTTCATAACATTCACTTTTGGTTTTTTTATGGTGTTTTTTTTTCTGTTTACATTGTTATGTCATTGCATTTATATGTGTATGTACATATATATTTTATACACATGTATATTTATATTATTTTTTATGTTTATTTGAAGGGCAGCTAGGTGACACAGTGGATAGAACACTGTGCCTAGAGTCAGGAAGACATGAATTCAAATCTTTTGATTTGAATTTGATTTGAATTTGAATTCAAATTTGATTTGAACATGAATTCAAATGCTTACTAACTCTGTGACCCTGGTCAAGTCCTTTAACCCTCTTGACCTCAGTTTCCTCATTTATAAAATAAGTTGGAGAAGGCAATGGCAAATCACTCTGGTATCTTTGCAAGGAAATCCCAAGTGGGATCACAAAGAATCGGATATGTCTGAACAACAAAATTTATTTTCATGATCCTACTTACTTTGGTCTGCATGATATCATATAAATATTTTCATGCTTCTCTTTATTCATAATATCCATCATTTCTTACAACACAGTGATATTCCATTGCATTCATCTACCACAATTTGTTTAGCCATTTCCCAATTGTTGAGTATTTACTTTGTTTCCAAGTCTTTGCTACCATGAAAAATGTTGCTATAAATATTTTTGGTGTACATAGGGACCTTCCTCTTATCCATAAATTCCTTAGACTATTAGTATAGTAGTGGAATCTCTGAGTCAAAAGGTATGGACATGTTGTCACTTTATTTTTAGAATTCCAAATTGCTTTCCATACTGGTCTTACTGATTCACTGCTCCACAAATAATGCACACCAGTGTATATTCCTACAACACCTCCAACATTGATTCTATCCATCTTGTCATTCTTTGACAATTTACTGAATGTGAGGTAAAACCTCAAAGTTGTTTTGATTTATATTTCTCTCTTTGCTAGTGATTTGCAACATTCTTTCATATGGTAGTTTGCCAACCTTCTTTTGAGAATTATTTGTTCATTTCTTTTGGCCATTTAGCTATTGGGGAATGGCTTTCATTCTTACCTATTAGTAGTTGATTACAATTCTTGGGAAGAATCTGTATTTTGTGTTCTAATATACTTACTTCAGGTTTTGTTTAAATACATTATTTGTATCTGTTGTCCTGAGAATGCTTTTGCAACTAAAAAAAAATGATTGTTTATATATCTATATAAATCCCTCAACTAATAAATCCCCTAAAAATAAAACCCTTTATATGATTTCATCCATGTTTATGTAGCAAAACATTGATCCCTCTTTTATAAACCATGCAGCCCATTGTCATTTATATAACAATAATGTATATGATATATTATTATCTATATTTTACAGGTGAGACTGAGGTTAACTGAGGTTAAAAGATTTATATAAGACCACATAGTTATAGTTAATGTCTGAGATTCAGTTTTACATTTTTCTGACTAAGCTCATTGTTTGATTTAGTGCCTATCACCTAGTTGCCTGGCATTGAGGTTCCTGACAATCAAATTGTATCATTTGAAAGTCTCATCTTCATAGCATTCCTGTTCTGTCACAATAACATTTACAATTAAGTGAAACTGACTATCACCAACCATGAGTTGTTAAACCGATCCAATTATTGAGGCAGAACAATTTCACTTCTCAAGTATTGTAGATATTGTGCTTGCTTCTAAGCATCTTGTTTCAAATATGGAGGAAATAAAATGTTGAAGTGGAAAAGAGTAAACAATCAAGTGTTAAGATGTTAATTTTGTTAGAGAAATTGAAAATGTGGGCAGAACTTTATCTCTGAAGATCAAAAAGAGGAAGGGCTTTTAAAAACGTATTATTTGATTTAAACAAGTATGGCAATTCTGTAGTTGCTTGTTCACTCACTTCTCTTTGATTGAAATTGCTAAGGTCCAGCAAGTCTGAACTATTGAATATGATCCCAAAAGACTAAAGTTAATCCACTTATTTTTTCTTTTAGTGGGAGCACAAAACAATCAAAAGAGGAATGTTTTATAACTGGAACTATGTTTATATACACTCACTAATTTGATTAAAATTAGATAAAAATGAGTGTATTTAGACAAATTAATTTTATTTTACTTAAAAACAAAATCTGTGGGGTACCAAAATAACTACGTTTTACTTCTCATAACATTTACTGTCAAAGAGACCAAAGATTATGATTCTTTAACTCCAAGTTTAAATGTCCCTTTGAGGTAGCCAAAAGATGTCTACTCTCTCAGCACATCATTATCAAAACTAGTATATTTGATAGCTGATTACCTTGGTCTAGGTCTTCTAATTCGTTTCCTCCACAATGGTATAGTTTCAGTTGGGTCTAGACCTGATTGTGTATTTTTTAAGACTTGTAATTACCCTAATTATCTGCTCCAGTGCAATGGTAAAATGTTTCAACACTTCGCTTTCTCCCTTGAGGGAAGTACTTAGTTTCTAAGAAGTTGCCATCTGTTTCTTATTTGAATACTTACTGTAGGTGAAAAATCCATTTAAGCTTCCAGAGTTATCAACTTCATCTGCCAGGAATTTTCCATTCTTGTTGCACAAACAATCCATAAATGATGAAGTGAAAGAGAGACTTGGGACTACACTGATGCCCATGACTACAAATACAGGCTTTAGAGATGAGTACTATCTCCTGCTCTTTTTTGGGGGGTTCTTTCTTCCATCTCTCCACATTTCTGTTTCATTTTCTTTTTAACACCACACATCTCTGATCAGTCAGGCTTGGCAATAATGGGAGTAGAAAACATTAAAAGACTGCAGCCTCACATCAGAATTCTCTAACTAGGCAGACATTTGGAGCTGGGGGAGGCAATATCCAAAATTATTGAATATTAGATAGCACAATTTCCACTTAAATATATCCATTTTTTTCAATGAAAACGTTCTACTTTAAGTCAATATAAGCAAGGCTAACATGATAAATTCACTCCAATTGACACAAACAATAATTTAATGCAATATGTATAAATGGGGTCCAATTTGAGTGGAAACCTGTCATGTACTTCAGACATGGGCACCATCTGTCACCATCACTAACAGTTTGCATTGACCCCTGATATAAATGTTCCAGACTGCTTGTTGCATATGGAAGTGAATTGTTTACATATAAAGTACAATGCTTTCTGTTGAAAGTTAAATATACCATAATATCTATTATATTTTTAATTTGTTTTCTTTTTGTTTTGGTAAAAAGAATATATTAGACTGATTTTTTTTAAAAATCTAAAACTTCATAAAAAATTAAGTACTGAAATAATTTGAGAATTGTAAATGAGAATTACAGATCAATTTTGGAAATGTTCAAAAATTAAATCTAAGTTTATCTCAACCATGTTTTGACATGAAATAATATCTCTTCCTGACAGATAAACACATAACTGATTTGAAAAGAAAAATCACCAGAGGAATAAAACTTTCAAAAGCAAATAAAATAGAAAAAGTAGAAAAAAGTTTCAAATCCAGAAAATACCAATTTATTATTAGAAAGTATCAGTTGAGGGGCAGCTAGGTGGCTCAGTGTGTAGAGTGCTGGCCCTGGAGTCAGAAGGACCTGAGTTCGGATCCAGCCTCAGACCATTAACACACACAAACAAACAAACAAACAAAAAAAAAAACCTAGCCTTGTGACCTTGGGCAAGTTACTTAATCCCAATTGCCGTCCAAAAAAAAAAGAAAGAAAATATCAGTTGAAAGCCTGCTATTTGCTTTGTATGGATGTTTTAGATGTCTATGACATGAAACCTAAAACAAAGAAATATCTTCAAAGTATTCACAAGAGCTACATTGGCAAGAAATAAATGTTGGCAAAGAAAATAAATGTTTTCAGTAAGCAAAAGCAGATTTTTCCCCAAAAAATCTAAAATATCAAAAAATTAACTTGACTATTAATGATATTAATTAATTAAATTCCATTGACACTGGTCGGGGGTGGCTAGATGGTGCAGTGAGTAGAGCGCCTGGCCCTGGAATCAGAAGGATCTGAGTTCAGATCCGGCCTCAGACACTTAACGCACACAAACAAAAACCTAGCCGTGTGACCTTGGGCAAGTTACTTAATCCCAATTGCCCTCCAAAAAAAAAAAATTCCATTGACAGCATCTCCCTCAACCTCCTCTCCCTTCTGACTAGGATTGGAAGTTGGACTAACAAATTCCTTCCAATGCCTTCCTTTATAGAGAGTAGAAACTGGAGTATCAGTTCATCTCACTTTTAATCTACTGTCTAACCCCATGGAACAAGATGTTTCTAACCTAGGTACCCCCTGGTGTTCCCACTTTCACACCATTCCAGCACTTGCTTCCTTTTTCTGTGTTGTCCTCCCTTTTAGATTGTTAGCTCCTCGAGAACAGGGACTATCTTCCTTTTTAATAATTGTATCCTCAGGGCAGCTAGGTGGCGCAGTGAGTAGAGCGTCGGCCCTGGAGTCAGAAGGACCTGAGTTCAGTTCCGGCCTCAGACATTTAATGCACACACAAACAAAAACCTAGCTGTGTGACCTTGGGCAAGTTACTTAACCCCAACTGCCCTCCAAAATGCAAAAAAATAAAAATAAAAAAAAAGTGTATCTTCAATGCGTAGCACAGTGCCTGGCACATAATTGTTGCTTAATAAACATTTTAGGGGTTAGATTGGATATTCTAGGGTGTTATGAAATTTCTAAACGTAAAAAGGCTTTTTCAATAGAACAGAAACTTGTACACTATAGATACTAATATGGATGAAAAGATGATTGGTGAACCATATTCAAAGCAACTTTGAACCCTTCCATATTCAAATAATTTGGTGGCACAGAGATTTTTCTATGTCTTTAGAACTTTGTGATCAATTAATTGAGAAATAATAACAAATATTTTCTATTTTGCCCTGAAAATTGACAAAAGAATAAGATGCATTTTGAAATGCTCGTTTGCATAGGCAGTAACATGTTGCCAAAATTGATGGCAATGCCACATCAAGAGAAACTTTCAATATAACTGACAATTTTTAACAAAATGATGTAATGTGTAATGTTTGCATTGAATTCTTCAATAATAACATAGCTCAATCAATGTCAGATTGATATACAGTTCCACTGACACTAGTTAAAATTGTGCCTCTCATACAATTGGGAAACATAAGTGTTTCATAATTATTTGTATTGAGAAATATGAATGAGGTGATATATGTTGTTTTAAAATGTGAGTAAACACCGTATTAAAAACAGTATGATAAAAGAAAGACCCTATTTGAAATTGTATATTTTGGGATCAGAGCAAAGTTCACTTCTATATACTAGCAAAAACCTAATGGAGCTAAAAGAATTGCCTTAATGATAACAAAGATTAAGCTAATTCACTATATTACAATATTTTCCCCTCAAACTTGCATTTTGGCAAAACTTTTTTGATAAACTGAATACTCTAAATAAAACAAAATGGTACTAAAATTTGTACTGAGTTTCAGAAATATAAACTGGAAAAGTTATTTATGAATAAATTTTACAAAATTATTTTGATCTATTTACCAATTTTCAAAATGCCTGCCCGGAAAATGAAATAGAAGAGCTGCTAGTCATTTTGACAAATCTACAAAAACAAGTTTTATTTGATTTTTAAAACTTCTAAATAAGAAGAGATGAAGAATATATTTAAAATGGCCAAATATGCTCTGTTTTTTTTTCATTTCTGCCTACTGGTTTCCTTTAAATCCCAGCTAAAATTCCATCTTGTCCCCATTTGTGTCCAATCATATAGAAACAGAGTCATAAATTGACTTAGTTTTAACATGTAATGTTATCCATATTTTATTGTACTTTTATTTTTTTAATATTTCCCATTTATGTTCTAATATGGTGGGAATATTATAGGCTTCTCAATTCTACTGTCTTTCCTCTTTTAATTGCTTCCTACTCATCCTGCATATACCTTATAAGTACATTGTTGTTTACATAATTTCTCCCCCATTAGATTTTAAGCTCCAGGAGGGCAGGGAATGTCTTTTGCCTTTCTTTGTATTCCAATCCTCCACACTGTTACTGGAACATAGTGGATATTTAATAAATGTTTATTAACTAACTGGCTAACCCATCTTTCTGTACTTCATCAGTACAAGAAAAGTTAATGGATTTAATTGTCCTGTGATAGTATAAATAGGAATATCATATGCTTTGTCTATTGGTGAATCAACATAGTTCTTGATTTATCAAACAAAACAACACAAATTTTACTATTTGAACAAATTATTTTGTTTGAATATTTTCTGTTATAGCTATTATTAAAAGATAAAATAAGCATCTGGGTTAGTGGTTGAAAACAAATTACAGATGACAACATCATAACTAACACATTCTGAAAACCACTGTATTTGGGGTGGAGGAAGCTTGTGTCACATTAATATGGCCTGTTTTTTTTCTAACTTGCACATAAGAAAAATATAAAGTATTTCATCAATAAATACTATATATTTATGATGTACACTGATTAAAATGATTAATTAAATTTATCTGAATTAAAAAGCAGAGAATTATATGTGTAAATTATTTAATGAAAGTGTAACTGACAATATTTTGTAAATAATTAAAATGAAATTGCATTAAATTGAAATTAAATTAAAAATTTGGAAGTCATTCATTTCCCATGATTTTGGAGCTATAGCTAGGGTAGGGTGTTCTAGGGAATCAAAAACTGGAGGACTCTGATAGCACTTGAACTATTTTAGAAATAGTTGTGCCATTTCTAACTTTTTTTTATCTATTTAGCAATAATTAAAATAGTAAACATCAATGTTTTTTAGACTCATCCTTACAAACTCTGCTCTTTCATAACCTTTCCTCTACACACACACACACACACACACACACACAGAGTGTTGTGGTATACTAGGGTTTCTGTCCCTAAAGAAGTCTCACATCTAACTTCCTGTTCCCTCAACTATAGTGCCCTGGGTGCAAATACTCCTAGTTTTGGCTCTGCAGGTCTCTTGGATATATTGACAATAATTCAAAATTTTCCATTTGATAACTGAATAGCATAATGGATAGGTCTCTAGACCTATAGTAATAAATAGCTGATAACAATACTGAATAAGATTGTTAAGAGAAAAGCTTTTGTAAATTTGAAATCAATATATAAATGCAAGTGATAAATTCACCTGTGTTTTTTTGGCTTTATTTTATTTTATTTTTTGGGAGGGCAATTGGGGTTAAGTAACTTGCCCAAGGTCACACAGCTAGTTGTGTGTGTGTGTGTGTGTGTGTGTGTGTGTGTGTGTGTGTGTGTGTGTGTTAAGTTTCTGAGGCCGGATCCGAACTCGGGTCCTCCTAATTCCAGTAACAGGCGCTCTACTCACTACATCACCTAGCCCCCAGCCGCCCCAATTCACCTGCATTTTTAAAATTAAGGTTATTCTTAGTGATTAAAAACTGGGTGGTGCAGCGAATAGAGTGCTAGGCCAGTAGTAAAATGTATGAGTACAAACTTACTAGTTTGTCTTTAATTCAGGACAAACGACAACACCTGGTAAACATCTGAGATGTAAGACCCTGGGAAAATAAACTAGCCTTAATTTGCCTCAGTTTCCACAACTATAAAATATTACTAATAGTACCTGCCTCCCAGGGTTATTGTGAGGGTCAAATAAGATCATTTTTTTTAAATTTTTTTTTAAACAAATGCTTTATTAACTTCTGTTTTACATCATTCATTTCCGCCAGATTTTGAGTTACAATCATTTTCCCCCCGTTATTCCCCTACACAACCTCCCAGAATAGCAGTCCCACAAGATATCACTTCCTTCATTCTGCTCTCTCCCAAACCTTCTCCCATACCCCCTTTAAATTTTACATTAGAGGAAGATGAATCTTTGTGTCCCAATGCCTGCACATCTTATCTCCCAATTATAAGCAAAAGAGTATTAATAAAAGTATCTATATATATTTGAAACACTTAATGTTAAGAAACGTCGAATTTCAGATCCATTTCCTTTCTCCCTTGTCACCCATTCCCTCTGGGGAGATAAGTAATTCAGTATATGTTGTACATGTCTAGCTATGCAAAACATTATCATAGTAGATATATTGTACAAGGCTACTTATAGTTCCCTCCCACTCATCCCACCCCCCACCTGGTCCATTCCCCACATGATCCTGTCCCCCTTCTATAGTGGGTACTTCCAACCTCCCCTCACCCCAAGGATGCCCTCCCATCCATCATCCCTCCTCTCATCCCCCTTCCCCCTATTCTGCTGCAGGTTGAGATATCCCATTTAGTATGTATGTCATTCTCTCCCTGAACCACATTCAATGAGAATGTGGTTTTGCCTTTTTTGCCTTCCTATTCTCCCCCTCCCTTGCAACCACTTCCCCTTGCTTCTTCTACATGAGATAGTTTACCCTACCCTGTCTCTCCCCATCTCCTCTTGCCACTTTCCTCTCTCACCTCATAATTTCATCCCTTGAGTATTCTCCCTTCCCAACAAATTCAACCTATGCCCTCTATCCATATATAACTGTAACCATATACACACACATTCACATATGTATTCATATGACCACACACCCTTCTTCCATTATTTTCATAGTGAGAAAGATATCATCAGTCACTGTTATTGCTTTTCCATATAGGAATGTAAATAGTTCAACTTTGATAAGTTCCTTTTGATTTCTTTTCCCTGATTACCTTCTCAGGCATCTCTTCCCTCTTGTGTCTGGATGTCAAATTTTCTATTCAGTTCTGGTTTTTTCCTCAAGAATGCTTGAAAGTCCTCTATTCCACTGAATGACCATATTTTCCCCTGAAACAAAATACTCAGTTTTGCTGGGTAGGTGACCCTTGGATTCATTCCCAGCTCTTTTGCCCTCTGGAATATCATATTCCATGCCCTTCGATCCCTCAGTGTAGAAGCTGCCAGGTCCTGGGCTATTCTGATTGTGTTTCCACAATATTGAAATTGTTTCTTCCTGGCTGCTTGTAGTATTTTCTCCTTGATCTGGGGGATTCTGGAACCTGGCTATAATATTCCTGGGAGTTTTCTTTTTGGGATCTTTTTCAGGAGGTGATCAGTGGATTCTTTCAACCTCTATTTTGCCCTCTGGATCTAAAACATCAGGGCAATTTTCCTTGAGAATTTCTTGAAGGGTGATTTCTAGGTTCTTTCTTTGATCATGGCTTTCAGGTAGTCCAATAATTTTTAAATTGTCTCTCCTGGATCTATTTTCCAGGTCAGTGGTTTTTCCCATGAGATATTTCACATTGCCTTCTAATCTTTCATTTGTTTGGATCTGCTTAACAGCATCTTGATTTCTCATAAAGTCATTAGCTTCCATTTGCTCCAGTCTAACTCTGAAGGAATGAATCTCCTCAGTGAACTTTTGAGATTCTTTTTCCATCTGGCAAATTCGACTTTTTAAGGCATTCTTCTCCTCATTGCCCTTTTGGGCCTCCTTTGCCATTTGAGTTAGTCTATTTTTTAAGGTGTTGTTTTCCTCAGTCAGGCTGTTGAACCTCATTTCATACTTTTCCTGCATCCTTCTCATTTCTCTTTCCAATTTTTCCTCCACTTCTCTTATTTGATTTTTAAAGTCCTTCTTAAGGTCCTCTATGGCCTGCAACCCGCTCATGTTTTCCCCTGGGGCTTTTGGAGCAGGACTTCTGACCTCACAGTCCTTTTCCCACTCTATGCCCCCAAAATAGGAGTCTAGGGTTGCATTTTTCTGTTTCCTTTACCTTGGCATGTTGCCACTTAATTACTTGACTTTTGGGCTTGTTACCACACTATGGTTTTAAGGCCAGATAGAGGAAATTTCGTCCCAAACGTGTGGGGGGCAAGTTCTGTTTCTGGCAAGCTGTAAACCCACCCACAACTTCCACCCTAGATCACAATCCAGATCCAGAGAGGTTAAGGCAAGAGCGATTACCCCCCAAGACTGATCGCTGGATCTCCCTACCGTTCGGCAGGCCGGGAGCTGGAACTGCCTCTGAAAACTACAAAATGCCGTGTCTCCTCATCGGCTTCTAGCCCCCAGGGGAGGGAGCCGACGCATTCCTCAAATACGGGTCCCAAAGTCCATAGGATACTAACCTCTTACTTTGTCCTAGGCATGTCTATGTTGATAATTCTGGAGTCCCCACAGTTGCTGGTGTTCTGGGGTCCCTCCAGCCGGCTGCTGGCCCTGCCGCCCTGGGGCTAAAGCCTCGGCTCACGCGGACCTGGGCTCAGCTGGGCTCAGCTCCTGCGGTCTGCGTGCTGCCAGCTCCCAGACTGCTGCGCTGGTCCTTCCTGCAGGGCTGCTGGGCTGTCCTCAGAGGGACGTTAGCTTCTCTGTGTCGTTCTGTGGGTGCTGGCACTCCAGAAGTTGTTCAGAGTCCCCTTTTCATAGTTTGGGGTGAATCTGGGGGCAGAGTGGCTTGGATGAGCTGTTTCTACTCCACCATCTTGGCTCCGCCAAATAAGATCATTTTTGATAATGTTTATGAAGTGCTTAGCACAGCATCTGGAATATAGTAGACACCTAACAATGTGTGCTCTCTTACCCATGTCCTTCCATTAAAAATATCTAACTCATAGGATCATACTCAAGCTTTAGATCTAAAGATCATCTTAGAGACCATCTAGGCTTAACTTTTTATTTTACTGGTAATGAAAATGAGGTCCATGATGATTTTGTGACTTAGGTGACAATAGTAAGTGTCAGAGTCAAGATTTAAACTTAGGTTATCTGGACCAAATATAGTACGCTTTCTGTTATACAACACCATTTCATCTGGCTCCTTGTTCATCATCCTAGTGGCTACATTCCCATTAAAGGTATTATCATAAACTAAAACCTAACAGAGTATCTTACATATAAAAGAGCCTGAATCAATATTTCTATGGAACATGAAAATTATTTGAGCACTTAACTTCTCCATGTTATATGACTAAACAAATAATTGTATATTAATGTAATAAAATATTACTGAACTTTAAGAAATTATGAAAGAGGTTATTGGCCAAGATGGTGGAGTAGAAACAGCACTTCCAAGGTGTTCCCTCCCACATCACTTCAAAATCATGTGAAAGGGGACACTGAACAACTTCTGGAGCTCCAGCACCCACAGAACAACACGGAGAAGCTAACCTCCCACTGAGCACAGCCCAGCAGCCCTGCAGGGAGTGGCCAGCACAGCGCTCTGGGAGTGGCCAGCAAAGCACTCTGGGAGCCGAGTCCAGGCCCATGTTAGCCACGGTTTTAGCCCCAGGGCAGCTGGGCCAACAACCGGCTGGAGGGACCCCAGAACACCAGCAGCTGTGACAACTCCAGAATTTTCAACACAGGCATGCCTAGGACAAAGTGAGAGGTTAGTGCTCTGTGGACCTTGGCACCAGTATTTTGGGAACGCATCGGCTTCTTCCCCTGGGGGAGAGAAGCAGCTAAGGAGACACAGCACAGATGCCATTTTGCAGCTTCAGTGGCAACTTCAGCTCCTGGCCTATGAATTGTAGAGAGATCCAGCAATCAGTCTTGGGGGGTAATCGCTCTTGCTTTAACCTCCCTGGATCTGGATTGCAGTCTGGGGTGGAAGTCTGGGTATCCAGCTTTCCAGAGTGTGTGGAGGCTTTGCAGAGGCCACCCAACTAATACCTCCAGAAGTTGTGAAGACCCCAAAGTTTGGGACAGAAGCTCCCCTGTCTGGTGGCAGAGTCCTACTGTGGCAACAAGCCCAAAAGTCAAGTAATTAAGTGCCAACATGCCTAGGCAAAGGAAACAAAATAATCAGAAAAATGAAACATTAGACTCCTATTTTGGTGGCAAAGAGGATCAAAGCAGAGAACAGGAGGAGGACTGTGAAGAGAGAAATCCTGCACCAAAACCCACAAATGAAAATATGAGCAGATTACAGGCTATAGAGGACCTTAAGAAGGATTTTAAAAAACAAATAAGAGAATTGGAGGAAAAATTGGGAAGAGAAATGAGAAGGATGCAGGAAAAGTATGAAATGAGGTTCAACAGCCTGACTGAGGAAAACAACACCTTAAAAAATAGACTAAATCAAATGGCAAAGGAGGCCCAAAAGGGCAATGAGGAGAAGAATGCCTTAAAAAGTCGAATTTGCCAGATGGAAAAAGAATCTCAAAAGTTCACTGAGGAGATTCATTCCTTCAGAGTTAGACTGGAGCAAATGGAAGCTAATGACTTTATGAGAAATCAAGATGCTGTTAAGCAGATCCAAACAAATGAAAGATTAGAAGGCAATGTGAAATATCTCATGGGAAAAACCACTGACCTGGAAAATAGATCCAGGAGAGACAATTTAAAAATTATTGGACTACCTGAAAGCCATGATCAAAGAAAGAACCTAGAAATCACCCTTCAAGAAATTCTCAAGGAAAACTGCCCTGATGTTTTAGATCCAGAGGGCAAAATAGAGGTTGAAAGAATCCACCGATCACCTCCTGAAAATGATCCCAAAAAGAAAACTCCCAGGAATATTATAGCCAGGTTCCAGAATCCCCAGATCAAGGAGAAAATACTACAAGCAGCCAGGAAGAAACAATTTCAATATTGTGGAAACACAGTCAGAATAGCCCAGGACCTGGCAGCTTCTACACTGAGGGATAGAAGGGCATGGAATATGATATTCCAGAGGGCAAAAGAGCTGGGACTGAACCCAAGGGTCACCTACCCAGCAAAACTGAGTATTTTGTTTCAGGGGAAAATATGGTCATTCAGAGCACTTTCAAGCATTCTTGAGGGAAAAACCAGAGTTGAATAGAAAATTTTACCTTCATACAAAAGAAACAAGAAGAGGTTGAGAAAGTAATCAGGGAAAAGAAATCAAAAGGAACTTATCAAAGTTGAACTATTTACATTCCTATATGGAAAAACAATAACTGTGACTGATGAAACCTTTCTTATTATGAAAATAATGGAAGAAGGGTGTATGGTCATGTGAATACATATGTGAATGTGTGCATATATGTTTACATGTATACATGGATAGAGGGCACAGGTTGAATTTGGTGGGAAGGGATGATACTTAACGGGTGAAGCTAAGAGGTGAGAGAGGAAAGTGGCACGAGGAGATGGGGAGAGACAGGGTAGGGTAAACTATCTCATGTAGAAGAAGCAAGGGGAAGTGGCTGCAGGGGAGGGGAAGAACAGGAAGAAAAAAAGGCAAAACCATATTCTCATTGAATTTGGCTCAGCCTCCCAACTACTGGGATGTTGGTGCTCTCCTATTCTGGTGGTGTATTTAAGTGGTTGTATTACTTTGTTCAGAAATTTGGAGCTCTGTCTGTTGGGTTCTTTCTTGGATACTTACTACTTTCTACTTATCTATAATTAAAGGAAGGTTGCTGTGTCCTTTAAAGTTGTCTTTCCTTTAGAAAAGCAGATCAAAGAATCTGTTTTAACAGCCCACCCTGTGTGCTAGTGTGGTTGCTATTACATGTGGTGTACTTGGCAGGATCTGCACAGACTAAAGGAAAGTGTGGGATTTTGTGGGACCAGGATACTAATAGGCCCAGTTATTGTGTTGCTTTTTGTCATCAACCTGAGAGAAACAGAGTGAATTGTTGTAGGAGTTGTTTCCACATTGCCCAGAGCAAGGGCCTTGGGAGATAACCTCTTCTTCTTCCTACTTACCCCACTAGCACTCCTGAAGAGAGACAGGAGCAGCAGCTGTGGGGGGGAAGCATGCTTATGGTTGGAAGAGATTGCCAGAATCAGAGCCAGGGCTCCAGTGGAGTAGCCCCACCCCATTTTTGTTAGATATGTCGAAGCTCTGAAAGTGTGCTGTGCCCAGAACCCAGACCAAAGCAGTACCTCCCCATGTAGGGTTTGATTTGCAAAATTTCTCCCCATCTTTCCCCTACCCACCACCCCAAAATAGATATCCCACTGTATACCCCCTCCCCAATGTGCTCTCTCTGATATCCTTCCCCATGCCTCCTCTGACTTTCCAGTAGAGCAAGATGGATCTGTATACCCCAGTGTCTGTATATCTTATTTCCCAGTTGCAGGTTAATAATAATAATAATAATAATATTTTTAAACATTTGCTTTTAAAACTTTGAATTCCAGATTCTTTCCTTTCTTCCCTCATCACCCACCCTTATGGAGAAGATAAACAATTCAATATAGGTTGTACATGTGTAGCTACACAAAACATTTCCATAGTGGATATAGAAAGACTGATTATATTTCCCTCCATCCTATCCCACCCCCACTTGTTCTATTCTCTACTTTACCCTGTTCCTTTTCAAAAGTGTGTGCTGCTAACTACCCTCTCCCCAACCTGTACTCCCCTCAATCATCCCCCCTCTTATCCCCTTCCTCCCTACTCTCCCTCCTACATTTAGTGTGTATATCACTCCCTCCCTAAGCTAAATTCAATGAGAATAAGGTTGACTCATTCCCTTTTGCTTCCTGTTCTTCCCCTCCATTGTAAGTTTTCCCTTGCCTCTTCTATATGAGATAATTTACCCCATTTTGTCTTTCCCCATTTCCTCTCATTATATTCCTCTCACCTCTCATTTTCAACTCTTAAGTATCATCCCTTCCTATTCAATTGGTCCTATGCCCTCTGTCTATGTATACCTACCTGTACACATATATACACACATATATACACATATATACATGTATTCGTACTCCCTTATACTCTCCTATATAGACATATATGTGTATGTATACATATATGTATATATGTATATATATATACACATTTATATTCCCTTCAACTATTCTCATATTGAGAAAAGTTCCATAAGTTATAATTATTGTTTTTCCAGGTAGGAATGTGAATAATTCAACTTTGATAAGTTCCTTATGATTTCTTTTCCCTATGTACCTTCTCATACTTCTCTTACTTCTTGTCTGAATCTCAAATTTTCTATTTAACTCTGGTTTTTTCCACCAAGAATGCTTGAAAGTGCTCTATTTCATTGAATGACCATATTTTTCCCTAAAACATGATACTCAGTTTTGCTGGGTAGGTGATTCTTCGTCTTAATCCCAGCTCCTTTGACTTCTAGAATATCATATTCCAACCCCTGCCATCCCTCAGTGTAGAAGCTGCCAGATCCTGTGATAACCTGATTATTTCCACAATATTCAAATTGTTTCTTCTTGGCTACTTGTAATACTTTTCTCCTTGATCTGGGAACTCCTGAGCCTGGCTATAATGTTTCAAGGAGTTTTCTTTTGGGGATCTTTTTGAAGAGGTGATTGGTGGATTCTTTCAACATCCATTTTGCCCCGTTTCTAAAACATCATGGCAGTTTTCCTTGAGAATTTCTTGAAGAATGATTTCTAGGTTCTTTTTTTTATCATGGCTTTCAGGTAGTTCAATAATTTTTAAATTGTCTCTCCTGGATCTATTTTCCAATTCAATGGTTTTTCCAGTGAGATATTTCACATTGCCTTCTATTTTTTCATTTGTTTGGATCTTTTTAATAGTATCTTGATTTCTCATAAAGTCACTAGCTTCCATTTGCTCCAATATAATTCTGAAGGAATGATTCTCCTCAGTGAGATTTGAGATTCTTTTTCCATCTAGCAAATTTGGCTTTTTAAGGCATTCTTCTCCTCATTGTCTTTTTGAGCCTCTTTTTCCATTTGAGTTAGTCTATTTATTAAGGTTTTGTTTTCTTCATTCAGGTTGTTGACTCTCATTTCATAATTTTCTTGCATCATAATAATTTCTCTTCCCAATTTTTCCTCAGTTTTGCTGGGTAGGTGATTCTTCGTCTCAATTCCACCTCCTTTGATTTCCAAGCTGCCAGATCCTGTGATACTCTGATTGTTTCCACAATATTCAAATATTCTTATTTCGATTTGAAAATCCTTCTTAAGCTCCTCTATGTCCTGTAAGCAGTTCATATTTTTCTTGGAAGCTTTTGGTGCAATAGTTCTGACTTCATTGTCTTCCTCCTGTTCTATGCTTTGATCCTTTTTGTCCCCAAAATAGGAATCTAAGGTTTGACTGTTGTACTTGCTTTGCTTCCTTTGATTAATCATATTGCCACTCAATTACTTGACTTTTGAGTTTTTTGCTACAGTAGAACTCTGCTTCCAGAGAGGAGAGCTTAATCCCAAATTGCTGGGGTTTTCACAGCTGCTGGAGCTATTAGTTGGCTGCCCTTTCTGAAGCCTCCATTGGCTCTGCTACCTGGTCACCCACTGTCGGACCTCTTCCCTATCCAGCAATCCAGATCCAAGAAGGTTAAAGCAAGAGAGATTACTCCTCATACTGTTTGCTTGGTCCCTCTACAATCTGCAGGCCAGAAGCTCTGAAATAGGCACAGAGCAGCATCTGCCACACCTCAGCTGCTTCTCCCTCCAGGGGCAGAGTTTGGACCGCACTCCCGGGCCCTCTGTTCCCAAAGTCCACACTGACCTCTCACTTTTTCTTTGGCATTTATAGGTTGATAATTCTGGAAACTGCCATAGCTGCTGGTGATCCACTCTCCTGAAGACCCTCCAGCTGTGGCTAATTGGGCCACCCTGGGGCTAAAGCCACGGACTCACAGGGGCTGAGTCTGCTCCCAGTTTGCTGATATGGACCCTTCCTGCCTGCCCACTGGGCTGCCTTCAGAGGGAGATTTGTTTCTCTCTGTCACTTTGTGGGTTCTGTAGATCTAAAGTTTGTTTAGAGTCATAATTTATAGGTATTTGAGGTAGGTATGGGGGGAGTGCATAGAGTTTTCCTTCTTCTACGCTGCCATCTTGGCTCTATCCCTTATTGTACTTATTTTTTAAGAGGTTAATGCCTTCCATTGGCCTGTGTAATGAACATGTAAGATCTTGGGGTCAAATGTAATGTTAATGGAAGAGGAGGATATTCACTGTCTGTTAATAGGCCTATTTGACCACATGGGTATACATCCTGAGTCACAATACAGCCTTTTTTGTGGGGGGAACTTGCCTAAGGATGACCTTGCTTACAGGGAGGCTTGCTTATAGGAAGGCTTTCACATCTTTTGGTACTAAGCTAATTAGGCACTGAGTCAGCAGGGTTGTGATGCCTTCTGGCTCTAAGCTTATGAGTTGAAAACTATATATACTCAGGAGTTGGTATTTTACAGGGGCTCATTCATGGGAAGGATCTTTTCATTTCCTGGACAGGACTCTGAGTAGCTGTTTGTTAAGAGCCTCCCAACTACTCAGATGTCGGTGCTCCCCTGGTCTGGTGGTGTATGTAGGTGGTTGTATTACTTTGTTCAGACATTTGGAGCTCTGTCTGTTGGGTTCTTTCTTGGATACTTTCTTCTTTCTATTTACCTGTAATTAAAGTAAGATTGTGGACTCCTGTAAAGTTGTCTTTCCTTTAGAAAAGCAGATCATGGGGCGCCTAGGTGGCGCAGTAAGTAAGAGCACTGGCCCCAGAGTCAGGAGGACCCAGGATCGATTCCAGCCTCAGAAAATGAGCAACCACGCATAAATAATGACTGGCCATGTAACTGTGAGCAAGTTACTTAACCCCAATTGCTTTAAAAAAAAATAGCAGATTAAAGAGCCTGTCCTAGCAGGCCATCCCGGGTTTGCTAGAGTGCTTGCTAATACAGAAGGTGCCAAAATTAAGAGAGATTTGGAAAGGCTTCCTCTAGAAGATAGAATTTTAGCTGGTATTTAAAGCAAGCCATGGAAGTCAGGAGACAGAAATGAGAAAGAAGAACATTCCATTTTCACTGAATTGAAGAGTGTGGGGGAAAGTAAAGTATAAGAAGACTGGAAAGGTAGGTGTGGGCTAGAATTTGAAGATTTTTGAATACCAAACAGAAGACTTTTTAATTAATCCTGGAGATGATAGGGAGCCACTGGAGTTATTGAGTAGGGGTTGTGACATTGTTGGACCTGAATTTTAGGAAATTTTCTTAGAAGACTGAATGGAGGATAGAATGGAGTAAGAAAAAACTTGTAGTTGCTAAATTCACCAATAGGCTACATGGTAGCCCAGCAGTGAGGCAATGAGAGCCTGGATCAAAGTGATGTTACTATCAGAGTAAAGAAGGGTACATATCCAAAAGATATCTTGAAGATTAATTCAACATATTGTGATCAATATTAAGGAGTCAAGGATGAAGTGAACAAAACCAAGAGAAGGATTAAACACTAACATTTTAATAGTAAGAAACTTTGGAAAAATTTAAATATCTGTGATCAGTTCAATGACCAACCATGATTTCAGTGGATCGACACTTCCAACAGAAAGGTGATGATGGACAAAGAATGAGATGTACAGTTTTGTAAATGGACAATGTGGGAATTGTTTTCTTGACCATACATATTAGTTAAAAGATTTTTCTTTTAAATAGGGGTAGCATAGGGGGAAAATCAAATAAAAGCATTTGTGTATATGTATCTGTATATCTATGTATATGGGGGTGTGTATACATATACATATACACACATATATGCACATGAGCATATATATAGTGTATATATGTGTGAATAGAGAGAAAGAAAGAGAGAGAGAGAGAGAGAGAGAGAGAGAGAGAGAGAGATCAGACACTGTGAAGGGCTACTAGAAAATATAAGACATGCCACCTTTACTACAGGACTATAAAATCTAGTTGAAGAGGTTAGACATATACATTGGATAAAATAATTTGCATTACAAGGCAGTATTTTATAACTGAAAAGTGACTGACGGAAACAATAAAAAAGTAGTACTTGATGGAATTATAGCTAGAAATGACTTTAGAGGTAATATAATCCAACTCTCAGATTGGAACTATAATCCATAGAGGTTAAGATCACATAGGTATTAAGTAGAGATTTTTCCCCTGAGGACAGAACAATTAACTAAATGCTATCATAATCAAGGAAGGCTGACCATCTTCATCTCCTTATCTTGAAAGGGATGTTGCCTTAAGCAAAATTGTTGTAGAAAAGAACTGAATCCTTTAACTGTGAAATTTGTGACTGAATCTCTCATGTGATGCCAAACAAAAGAAGGAAATATTTTATGGGGCAGGAACTTTGAAAGATCAACTAAATTTAAGAATCAACATTCTGACATCTTATTCTAAGAAGAATGTATATTATGCCTGTCAAACAAAAATGATTTTGTCTCAAACAGGGATTTGTTTCATAAAGTGAATATGCAGAAAAGCTTTAATACCAAAAGACTGATTAATACAACAGCTACTTATCTAGGGTCTAGGCATTCATATGCTTTCTCTGAAGCATCTTAACTTGGAAGATTACAATGGATTAGAATGAAAATTTTTTACTGATTATATATGAATAGGTAAATTTCAAGCTGATTCCTTTTGACTGTTGGAGGACATGTCAGATGTTAATGAACAATCTGAATTCAGATTTACAATTTATTTACAAGAGAAGTCAAGTTAAATTATTTTGATTTATTCACTGTCATTCCAACAGATGACAGAAGTGTCCCTTAAAAGGAGGTGTGGCCAAATCATATAAACCCATTAAAAAGAGACCTCCTTCCTTTGAAGAACAGTGATATCATTTGCTCACAGCTTGATTTGGTTTGATAAACCTTCCCTGACACCATAAGTTATCCTGGTATCCTGTTCTTGATCTAGGTTTTGCTCCTCTTCACCAACTCCTAAGCATATGGCCTGTTCTATTAATCTTAACTCTTCCTCTTGTTATCTCTACTGGTAGAGGAATTCTTTCCACTTACTCTTCATGACCATGGCCATGGCTTGCTACTCTCCACTTTCAGTGTAGTACTTTGGTAACTTCCAACCCCACTTGCTTGTGATTCTTAGCTAACTGGATAGGATAGCAAAAATCACAGATCTGGAAGAAAAAGTTTAATGGATATTTAGTTCAACCACTCTCATTTAAGAGATTTTTTTTAATGAGGCCCCAAAATGTTATCATTTGATCACTGTCACATAAGTATTAAGTAGTTGGAATCTGAACCCAGGTCCCCATCCTCCAAATGCAATATTCTTTCCACTCTACCATGCTACTGCCACCTAACTCCTGACTTAAGGATGATTCTTCATTCCCCCACTTTCTGCATGGAGTAATTGAAAGGAGATACCATTCTGCCAGAGGTCACATAGTGATTCAATGATAGAACAGGAGGCTTCTATCCCCTGTCAGTTCTATCTGCCAAGAAAACAGTTTTTAGTAATACTTGACTTTGTGATATAATGACATAAAACAGATACTTCAGGTTTAGTTTCTATTCTTTGTCTGACTCATATAGAGACATTTTGAGTCAAATTTAATTGTGCCAATAATTAGATCCCAGATTTAGAACTAGAAGAGAGTTCAAATGGCATGAAGTCCAAACTCTTTGTCTTTTTTTTATGAGAAAAAATCACTTTAAGAGAAATGTTATGTGACTTATCAGGGGTGACACAAGGAATAAGTGCCAAATTTGTGGTTTGAACTCAAGGTCCTCTGATTTTAAATTCATTTTTGTTATTATTGTTCTTTTACCCCTACCATACAAATGACTGACTCTGTGCAAATTAAAGGGGAAAAGGTACAATTTGAGTTTATGTTCAAAACATATAATTTTGGTATTTATTATTGTGACAAAAATATGTGCTTACTATTTGAAGTTTTAAAACTCTTTGTTTTTATGTGTCTTTTTTTTTCATGTAATGTTAGGGTCAAAGAATTCATTGCTGGGCAATTAACATAGTGCTGAGCATCTCCATTCTTAAACTGATTCTTATATATCAGTCCTAGTCATTGCTAAGGCTATCCCTGATACCTTTTTTCCAGCATGTCAGAACCTGCCAAAGCTTATACTATGTTGGCATAGCCTTCAAGAATCCCAAGTGATTTCACACAGTGAAACATCCTGGTAGGACTTTGTAGAATAACACTTTACTTTGGTTACTGATATCTAAGTCATTCCACAGTAATCCATATATACATAGTCAGACCATGAATTTGCCTATCAGTAGGACATGGAATATAAATTTGCAAATAATTTCAAATGTGTATCACTCCAAAGAGCAATTAAAAGGTTAAAGGATCAATTTGAACAAATCTTTTGATAATCCCCCAGTTCTTTAACTTTTTCTGTTATTTTTTTTAACAATATCCTAGGAAAAGAATGAAATGTTTTTCATTCCTTGGTCTTTCCTTGTTTAGCTTCCTTATGTTTCTTTTATTTGGAATGTGTAAGTTAAAATATTCTGTTCACTTATTTCCCCCAGAAATGACTCTAGTCTTTCTTTTGTTGAGGGTCCATTAATAAATAATTTTTGGACTGTGTTTTGGTTGGATCGTTTTGGTTTGGAGCTTGAAGTTCTTTGTTTTTTGGCATATCGTGTTATTCCTTTGCCCAATTTCTCATAAATGTAGAAAATATTGAGCTATTCAAATTGATGCTCTTTAATATTTAAAAGGTTTAATCTGTCTAGTTGACATAATTATTGTTTGAAGTTTCAAGGGTGGTTAGATCAATTGGTTTTTGGTTATCTTTATTCAAATGTTTTAGGTAGTTTTCTCTTCAATTTTGTTTGTTTTTCATTTGTCATGTTCTTCAGTGAGACCTTTGATTCTTAAGTTTCATATGTCCTGTTTTCAACGTCAGTTACCTTTTGACTTGTATAGAATTTATTTTTTCTATTATTGCCTTTGATATTATCAAGTCTAGGAAATTGCATGGCATAAAGTCTGGAGTACCTCCAATAATTCCAAATTATTTACTATTACAAAAGCTCATTTCAACAATACTACTATTGTTCTGATATTATGTAGTGTGGGAATATAAAATAACCATAATTTTGGTAAATTCTAAATAGACATACTACATGTTACCCAAAATAATTTTTATAAGAAGTAATATAAAGAATATTATTAGGAATGTGTGTAAGACTGGAAAATGTTACAGTTAGAAAGAAGAACATAGATTACATAGGCAACCACATTTAGATCTGTGATTTCATTAATATAGGGAACTCCTAGTATCAAAAATACTTCCACTGATATAGACAGACAGCCAGTCTATAACTTCTATAGTCTTAGATAAGAGTTAATTTTGGCACTGAGGCTGAAAGCGTAAATAAATTTGGGCTTCCATGGAGTCTTGCTCTAACTCAATTTTATTTTGCTACATTAAGAAGTTAAGTGATTTGCTTGTGGTCACACAGCTAGCTATATCAGAGGGATGACTTGGACCCAAGTCATTTCTCCAAGGTCAACTGTACCCAGTATACAATGCATTGCTTTTCCTATAAAGGGCCTGGCAACAATCAGTTTTTCACTCCTCATTTGAAATGGCCAGGGGAGGGAAATGGGAGGGTTTCAAGTTTATTAACTGCCATTAGAGGACCAAGTAAGGACCCCCATAGCCAGAGAGTGAAACAAGGGCCTTCAGGATCACTTGCACTCACTGTAAACTATTCAGGGAATAATTTGTTTCTTGGGATTAGGGCTCAATGGGAGTTAAAAATATTTAAGGCATAAATGTATGTCTATCTATATCTACAAAATGAAGGTATTTCATATATTAAGATGATTTTCTATGAAAGCTTCATAGGAAAATATGAACGATCATTGCATCAGATTACATGTGAGTGCACATGGTGAAGGGGTTGGGACATAGAAGAAAGTTTCGCTATCTGAATTGGAGATATTACATATGCTAATGAAATTATATACTAACTATAGTAAAAGAATCATGTAATTGTTTACATATCCAGACTATTTCTCTGAACTTGTTTTCTTATTGGATAAATAGTAATATCTGTCACATAAATAGTAAAATAAATAAATAGCACAATCTGACAGCATTTATAAAATTTATAAAGTTATGACATACATTCTTATTTGAATTTTACTACAATTGTTTTGTTTGTTTTTGTTTTGGCCATTATGTTTTTTAATTAAGAAAATATTTTCAGTTCCAAATTCTCTCCCTCCCTCTAGCCTCTCCCCCAACCTACTGAAAAGGGAGAGATATAATAACTATTAGCCATATGATATCCATATGAATATAAAACATTTTAACATATTATTCTTGTTGCCTCACTAAAAAAAATTAAAGAAAAATAAGAAAGTGGAAAAAAGTATGTTTCAGTCTGCACTCAGTCCATCAATTATCTGTCTGGAGTCGGATGGTATTTTTCCTGATGAGTCCTTTGGAAATGTCATGAATCATATTGAGCAGAGCACCTAAGTCTTTTACAATTACTGTTATAATATTGTTTTTACTATGTACAACATCTTTCTAGTTCTGCTCACTTCACACTGCTTCAGTTCATGTAAGTCTTCCCAAGTTTTTCTGAAACTATCTTGTTTGTCATTTCTTGAAGCACAATAGTATTCCATTTCAATAATATAATACAACTTATTTAGTCATTCCTGAAATAATGGGCATCCCCTGGGTTTCCAATTCCTTACCATTACAAAAAGAGCTCCTATAAATATTTTTACATGAGTTCTTTTCCCATTAAAAAAATCTCTTTAGGGTTCAAGCCTAGTAATTGTGTTGCTGTATCAAAGTATAATCAGTTTTATCAGTATAAGTGTATTGGGTATGTTCTGTAGATATTATGATTGCAAGTCCAGAAGTCTACCTACTATTACATGTTGCCTCCAAAAGAACAGGGTGGGGATAGATAATCTTTATAATCCCTTTGGATTTGAAAATTGAAAAAACTATTGGAATGATAGATTTAAGACTGGAACCCAAGTGTTATTATCATTTCATCACTCATTACTGTTTACAGCAAGCACCCTATTGTTCTCAGAACTAACATCCTATAAAGGGGGTAATCATGGAACTCTAAGCTACACCATGTGCTCTGGCTATTGCATCCCTAATAGAGATCATGTATGAAAAGTTGAGCTAGTCGAGGCACTTCCAGTGGGTTAAGGATCCTCTGGTATATCACTGAAGAACTTGGCACTTTGGAAAGGGGTAATGATCTTTTATTACCTATGGTAGTTTCAGGTGCAAAGGGGGAAAGGAAACTTCATAGAAAACTTCAAAAAAGATGATTGGTTACTCAGCCAGAAAGAACCATCTACTCAAAAGGTGAGAGAGCGAGAGAGAGAGAGAGAGAGAGAATTTTTATTCCTTCTCTCTTCCCACCTGCTAAGCAGCCTTGAGGCTCAGTCTTGGACCTTCTCCCATTCTAGCACCCATGATGGCTGCTCTTACATGAAAGTGGCCGCAAGTGTTGGTCTTTGACTGCAACCACCCTTGTTATAGGTAAGTAAATAAGCAATCTTGAAAGATCCCCAAGTGTTTCAGAGTTTCAGGGTTCCTCAGACTGGAATTTGAGAGCTTCTGGTTTCCTCCAGCTGGCAGCAGGAACAATTTCTGCAAGTATACCATTCTTTGGGTAGGTGATCTTCACCTACTTCACATCCTTGGTGTGCCTGACTGACGAGAACATATGGGCCTTGAGCTAATTTCTCAGGAAGGATAGACCTGAGATAAAAGTAAAATGCCTATTTAGCCTTTCCATTATATTTTCCACGTTTAATGCTTTACATGTCAACCTCCTGGGAGAGTCTAATAGGAGAAATTGGTTATTATGTTTTAAATCTTTGTCCATGCCCACTAATTTTTAAAGCAGTTTTGTGTGTGTGTGTAGGAATAGCTATTTTTATGAGATCACAGCTATGTGCCCTGTGTGAATGTATACATGAAAAAAGACAATAATTAAGTTTAAAATTTGACCCCACACCCCAGCACTTTAGAATCAGCTGATTTGTCTATCAATGGTAACACAAACTACAGAAGGAGTCCTATACAAATCCCCCAATCCCACTCTTGCACGATTTTCCTGCTGAAAAGACAGGCCACAACTCCCTCGACATTCTTCTCTACTAGATCTCCTGACCTCCTTTTGTATACCTACTGTACAGTCGGAGTATGTGCTAATAAAATGCAGGTACTTTCTTCTTCCCTTCCTCCATGCAAGCTCCCTTTTGAGTATAATCTCAAAGAAACCTAATTGTTGATCAACACAGCACTGCTACACTTTCATATAACTAAACTACAATGTACTTGAGTATCTTTTAACCAATCTATTTTCATGGAGACCCTGTACCTGAATCAAACCTCAGCTAAGCAATTTCCATTCAGACTCTGGAGTAGAAAACCATTCTTTAGAGACCAAGCTCCATTAGGACCAAACCCAGAGCTTCCCATATTTGGGCCTCTTTTTGAGAGAGAGCTGATTTGTTGTTATAATTTTATGAGCAACTATGTTTTCAATAATTTCTCCAGTTTCCTAGCTTTATGTCTTTTATACTACCTCATACTTTCTTTGTCTTTACTTTCTATATTTCAAGAAATTTTGCCTTAATCATCCTTAAATTATCTAGGATGAAAATCTTGAAAATAACATTTCCCTCCTGCGAGGAACTAGATTGGAGTAAGATATAAACATGTTTTCTAAGTTTTCCATTTACCTTCCTACTGAAATAATGAGACATGTTGTATGTATCTGGTTGACTAAATTCTCAAATCCACAGGAGTTGTAATCAAATGTAGAAAGTAAAGTTCTTTTTATAAAAGGTCAAATAGCTAACAAGCACAATTTGGAAGAGTTCTAACAAACCGAAATTCTTAATTCCTAATTACAAAAGAGTTGTTCAGTGATTTTGCAGATGTGTCTGATTCTTCTTGGGCCCATTTGAAATTTTCTAGGCAACAATACTGAAGTAGTTTGCAATTTCCTTCTCCTGCTCATTTTATTAGTGAGGAAACTGAGGCAAAAAGTTTTAAGTTACTTGCCCAGGGTCATACAGATAGTAAATATCTGAGGCCAGATTTGAACTCAGAAATATGTCTTACCAACTCTAGGCTTAGCACTCTATTCACTTTGGACTCAATAAACACTTATTAAGTACCTACTATGTACAGGTACATAGTAGCAAAAAGGTGGCACAGTGGATAGAGTGCTGGGCTTGTATTTGAGAAGGTGAATCTTCCTGAAATCTGGCTTCAGACACTTAATATCTGTGTTACCCTGGTCAAGTCACTTAATCCTGTTTGCCTCAGTTTCTTCTTGTTAAATGAGTTGGAGAAAGACATGGCAAACCACTCCACTATTTCTGCAAGCAAACCCCAAATGATGTCATGAATATTTGGACAAGACAAGACTAATCTAATAAAACAGCAAAAAGTCAACAGATGGCAAGCATTAGAACGAACAGGAAAGGCTTCTTGTAGAAAATGGGATTTTAACTGAAACCTGAAGGAAACCAGAGAAGCCAGGAAGCAGATATGAAGGAAAAACATTCTAGACACAGGAAATGTAGACTAATTATTGCCAAATTAGTTGGGGAGCAGCTAGGTGGCACAGTGAACAAAGCACCAGCCCTGGAGGCAAGAGTACTTGAGTTCAAATCCGGCCTCAGATACTTAACACTTATTAGCCACGTGACTTTGGGCAAGTAAACTGTTAACCCCAACTGCCCTACTTGCCCCCTCTAAAAAAAGTAAAAAAAGAAAGAAAAAGAAAAAAAGAAAAATCAGTTGCAGTGTCTAGAGATAAAACTTAAACCCAACTCTCCATGATTCTGAAGCCCTCCCCTTCTCCACTATACCTCAATGTTTCACAGCAAACTATTATTTAATCATAACAATCTCTGATTCCCCACCAAAGAGTTCACAGATCATTCCTCTAACAATACATTCAAAAATTTTGAACAGGCTCTAAGATCAGGCTTGCCACCTGATGGTTTGAACAATGTAACTGTTTTACTTTCCGCAAAATTGAAATGAAATTTGATCACTTCTAGTCTTGAATTGACAGAAATCTCATCCATCAGTTTTTTCATTACTCTGGGATGGGCTTCATTTGTAACTAATAATTAAAGACATTGAAAGTGACTGATTTCCTCTTGCCATTGCATAATTTATTTTGTCTTTCAATTACTTGTTAGGCACCTTTTTGTTCTATCTTTCCCGGTTCAAAGATCATTCTCATTGGAAAAGAAAATAGAAGTAAATAGTTCCACCTTTTCATTATTATCAATCACTATTATTCATTCCATGCTCTACATTAGTTCAAGCCCATCCTTGATTCTTCCCTCATTCACAACTTAGCTAAGAACTCTCAAAATGTATGTGACCATTGTCCTGATGACGCAAAATATTTACTTTTACAAAATTTGGAGTTGTGTGCTTGTGTTTTATCATATTTTAAAGTTTTACTCTGTAAAAAATCTAGTAAGTATTATTTCAAAGTGTCTTGTGTCAGAGAGACATGTCAGATTGTATGAGAGGAATGTCCATTTGGATATCTCCCTCACAAGATGAATGATGCTTAAATTTAAAATAATAATATATTAGTAAAAGCATTTCTAGGACACTTACGCCTACAACCGAGGAATAAATTCTTGTTGTTCTTCAATTGTTTCAATCATGTTCAACCCATTATCGCCCCATTTGGGGTTTTCTTGGCAGAGAAGTTTTGTCATTTCCTTCTCATACTCATTTTATGAATGAGGAAACACAGCAAACACAGTTAAGTGATTTGCCCAGAGTCACACAGTAAGTGTCTGAGGCCAAATTTGAACTCAGGAAATGTCTTCCAGAATCCAGAACCATAGGTTTCCCAGAGTGGGAGATATTGCCCCCTGGGGGGCACTGGACTGATCCAGGGGGCATTGAATAAAAATAAGGGTTAACCTAATCTAACCCCAGAGGGGCGCTGAGTAATTTTTTTAAGAGGGCAGTAGGCCAAATAAGATTGGGAACCTCTGCATCCAGACCCAACACTCTATCCACTATGCCTCCTAGCGGCCTACAACAGAGTGTAATATTCATATTTTTTCCACTTCCAAAGTATCTTTGAAATCATGAAAACCAGATGATTTCATCTAGTACCTATGCAATTATCTGATCTGGCTAAAGTGTGGAGAAGAAAAGAATGTTTGTGATCGAGTTGGTAGACTAACATCAATGCAATATATTAATAGGTTCCATATCTATTACATATATGTATATGTTTATGTATATATATATATATGTTATATATATACATGCATACACACACATGCATGCAGAGAGACAGAGATAGTGAGAGAGCACTTTCCTCACAATAAGTATGTAAGGTGCTATTCCAAAGGAGAAGAAAATGAAACTCAGAGATCAGTTTACATACATGTGGCCATAACATTAGCACTCAAGGCAAAACTATACTTATCACTCATTCCTCTTTATGGCCAATACCTAGAAGGTAATGTGCTAAAGAAAAACATCATGAACCGTGTAGTTGAGCCATGAAAGAAATTCAGAGAACTTTCTGAAAGACTACAGAGATAAGAAGAACAAGGTTGGAGAAAGGATGATATTCAGAAATTCTTTTGGGCTACCACAATTCTGCTTTGCTCATTGAGCACAGCACTTTCTTTGATTGAGACACACCATAGTGGGGGGTCCTGTGCCACTTTCTCCCATGTCTCACCTTTGATTCCAAAATTCTTCAGAAAGACCTTAAAAGTGTCCTTGTATCATTTCTGACCACCTGCCTTGTGTGAGCTCTCCATAAGAGTCTTTTAGTCAAATGTACATTTGGCATTCGAACAACATGGCCAGCACATCAGAGTTGCTGTCTCTGCAGTAGAGTTTGAATGTTTGGCAATTCTGTTCTTGCCAAGTCATCTTCATAATCCTCCTAAGACCATTCAAATGGAAGCAGTTCAATTTTCTGACAAGGAGTTGGTAGATTGTCCAAGTTGCACAGGCATACAACAATGAGGTCAGCACAATGTCTTGTAGACCCTCAATTTGGTAGGCAGCCTAACACCTCTTCTCTCCCACATATTCTTTTGGAGTCTCCCAAAATGCTGAGCTTATTTTGGCAATGCATCTGTCAACATCATCATCTATGTATACATCCTTGGAAAGTATACAGCCAAGGTAAGTGAACTTATCCACAGCATTCAAAATCCCTCCATTTGCTTTAACCAAGGATTCCACATATGCATGGTGCCCTGCTGGCTGGTGGAAAACCTCTGTTATCTTGATATTACTTGTTAGACCAAAATTAGCAAAAATGGCAGAGAATTGATCCATACTCTGTTGCACCTCAGCTTCAGAGGCTTCACTGAGTGCATAATCGTATGCAAACTAAAAGGTGTGCAACAACTTTCCCTCCACTTCAGTCTTATCTTAAAGCCTTTTCAATTTAAATACTTTAGTCAGTGTGATATGGTAGTTGACCTAGAGGGCATTTGCATCCTCATTGAAGGCATCTGACAACATCACTGAAAAAATCATACTATTAAACCATAGAAGCAAGCACACAGTTCTTCTTCATCCCAATGATGACTTGGAAAGGTCAAAAGCATCACATATTATCCAGAGCCCTTACAAGCATGCCATCATGAATTTTTTTTTCCACCAAATTTCGCCAAATGGGATCATTGAGAATTAGACACAACTGGAAGGACTGAACAACTATAAAATACCATTTGTACAAGATACCAAGGGGTTGAGTTGTTGAGAATGGAAGTCTAGGAAATTCCTTAATATCTTACTATTAATCCCTATTTTCACTCCCCTCCCACAAACACTCATATCACAGTACCGTCAACAAAATAAAGCAGGAAAAGAAAAGATTTGCGGCTTTGAAGCCACTCACTTGCCATACCACACCCCTTCTTTTCCTCTTACATGGAATCAACTAGGAAAAGGAAAAATGACTTTTAAAATTACTAAATTCATATTTAATTAATTAAAATACATTTTAAAATTACTAAAAATATCCTTTATCACTATCTTTTCTTCTCTTGCACTAAAGTTCCTTCCTCATTAGTACAAAAGAAAAAAGGAAAGAGAAAGGGAAAAAATTTGTTACCCCAAACTCTTGTCACTCCATCCCACATGCCTTGAACTACAAAAGGAAAATGGAGCTTATTAAAAGGAAATACTTCTACACACATATATACACATGTATATATGCATGCATATGTGTGTATATACATATGTGTATGCATATGTGTGTTTTTATATATGCACACACATACATACATATGTAATTTCCTACTAAGGAGGAAAAAATATAAAGTCTGCTGACACTATTTCTGTACCTCAAAAGTTTTTTCACCCTTATTTCTTATCCATATCTACAACATATGGCTCTATGAAAAGGGGAGGGAAATACACATATGCTTCTCAGCTATCCCCTTGATTTATTATATCTGCAACTATATACATGTGTGTATGTACATACATATATCTATATAGATAAACACATGTGTATATATTCATATAGATACGTTTTATATAGCATAAACTCATACTTATTAAGATATAATTAGTATATATTAATATAACATAACATAATATAATACAACACAATATAACATATACGATTAGTATATATTATATGCATATGATATATTTTATCTATATAACAATATATTTGAACAATATATATTATATGTAATCATAAATATGAAATTATATATTATATTCATTAACAATATATATGATCAACAATGAATTAGCGATATAACATAGTATATATTTAATTTATAATTATATGTGAAGGCCTCAGAGACATGTCCACCTCTGCAATCAAGGAATGAAAGTCTCAATTCATCTTGGAGGTCAAGCTTGATCATTATATAGCATTTAATTTCATTTTTTACAAAGTGTTATTGCATATATAATTTTTCTTGGCTTTGCTTACTTCTCCATCAGTTTATATTTCTTCCCATGCTTCTCTGAATTTGTTATATTTATAATTTCTTATAACAAAGGAATATCCCATTATATTCATTTACCACAATGTATTTAGCCATTTCCAAGTTAGTGATTATGTACTTTATTTCAGCCAATTGCTGAAATCACTATTAGCCGTTCACTGACATTAACATTCCATCCTGTAACTCTATGCTTATCACAAACCTTCCTCATGAGACATGTTGCCTTACTTCCACCTCTTAGAGTTTATACCATCTCTTATGGCTTAGTACATGTTCTACCTCCTAAGTCAAGCCTTACCTGACCTCCCAAGCTGTTACTTCATTCTACTTCCTCAAATTATCACATATATACTTACGTCAATAGTTTTGTGTCCATACTCCCATCCCTAACAGAAAGTAATTTCCTTGGTCACAGAATGTGATTTCTTTTGTCATTATATCCCCAGAATCTTACACACTTCCTTATACATAATAGGTAATTAATAAATGCTTTCTGAAATGGAAGCTACCAAATATTGCTCTGGGATGAACTTTTCACCCCACTTTACTCTGATTTCCTGAAGGTACCAGTCTGACTTCAGCTGAGATCACTATTCCTATTTCATTTATGACATAAAAAGTTTTAGCTACAGCATAGGAGGCTAGTGTCTCTTGGATCATTAGTCCTTGGACAGACAGCACTCTCATAAATCAAAGAGATATTTTTACTCTAGAGAAAAAGATATTTAATTGTAACTGTGATGTATATTGACTATTATAGGGGAATGAATAATAAACATACTATGACACATGGACTCTCAGGGAATTCTTAGCCCAATAGTATATAAAATCTGTCAACATTATTTCTATGCAATGAAGGTGGAAGGGATCATTAACAGTAATCCTAAAAACATAAAGCAAATGATTATTCTTGTAATGAGGATAGGACTAGATTAGCTCTCCTATATACATTGGATATACCTAGACAAAAGACCAAATAAAACCAAAAGAGAAGAGAAAAGTTTGAATTATCATTAAGAGTTTAATGCATTTATCTTTAACTAGAAGGGAAGGAGGAAAAAAGTCAAAAAGGAAAGGCCCTAAAATATTGACTATTCCTGATTAATCTTAGTCACATGCTATGTGTCATGTGACTCCAAATCTGCTATATTAAGAAGTTCAATGGAAGCAATTAAATATTGATGAAGCTGTTATCAGAATGAACTGAATTCAAATTCTGCCTCACATATTTACTAGCTGTGTCACCCTGAGCAAGTCACTTTAACCTCTATTGTAGTTTGCTCATTTGTAAAATGGGGATAATAGCACCCACCTCCCAAAGTTGTTTTCAGAATAATGTACATTAATTTTTAAAGCACTTTGTAAATTGAAAAGTACTAAAGTACTAAAAATCTTCTATTGCTGTTGTTATTGTTAATCGGTGCAATATTTTATTGCAAGGTCCTCCTCAAGAAATTTTTTATGCACTTTGTTATTGCACAAGAAACTTTCTCATTCAATACATTTTGTATTTCTTATTAGGCTAGTGATTGATCTACCCATCCACCAATTTTTGTCCTCATCACAAAACCAATCCATTTTTTCTCTTCTTAGAGGGTGCTAACATAATCTTTTATAACATAACTTTTATATTCTTAATTTTTACACACGTATTTTTTACTAATTCTTATTGTAAACCATTGGGTAGAGTGGGGATATTTAGAAACTGAAGAATACAAAATTGCTAATAACTGAACAGGCGATGAAACCAAAAGCCATGAAGAGTAGTTTAAACACCGACACCCAAACAGAAGAAGAAACATAAATATAATATTAGTTTATTTCATCTTGACTATCCTGACACCCAGGATCTGTTAGGTTACCAACTCTTTGATAACAATCCCATGGTTCTAATAAAATTTAAAAGGATTTATAAATAAAGAGTAAAAATATGGTCAATTGAAAAAATCCCTGAAAATTCCGACTTGCAAAGATAAACAGAAATAATCATTTTTGAGAAGCATCTGATAATAGCTTCTATTTATGATCTACAAAAGGGTTTTCCATATATTATTTCATTTAATCTTTACAACAGCAATGTGAACCAGTGATACTCTGATCCTGGAATTATTGTTAATACTTTTTTTTTTCCATTATTCAGTGGAAAGTGTACTGGATTTGGAATCCAAGGCCTTAGGTTAAAATTCCAGACAAGATATCACACTTAGGCAGCCAGCTACCTTTAATGGTGAATAGAGTTAATATTAGGACCTTGGGTCAGGAAGACTGAGTTCAAATTTTATCTCTATCACTTCCTCATTGTGTGATCTTTGGCAAACCACTTAACTATTCTAACACTTAGTTTCCTCGTCTGTAAAACCGAGGAAATAACTTTTGAGTATTGCTGTGAAGATCAAATGAGGTAACATGTTAAGTGCTTTTCAAACCTTAAAGTGCTATATAAAAACTAAGTATTATGATAAGCAAGTTATTTCACTTTTCTCTTTCTCAGTTTACTTCTTTGTAAAATTAAGGAGACTATCATGATCACATAATTTCATTAATATAAGTGAAAGATGACAAGCAACATGACATAGAATATAAGCTCTTTAATAGAAGGTAACTGTTTTTGTACTTGTATCCTCAGAACCTAACCCAGTGCCTTACACATTGTAATAAATACCTGTTGATTACTTGATTAACTACTAGTAGAAGCTCCAGAAAGCATTTTTTTTTTAATTTGGAAAGTGTCAGAGATGGTAAATGGAGCTAGGGTGGGCTCTGTAAAGTACTTACCAATTAAGATAGCACTGAGACCATGAATTCTCTACCTGAAAGGATTAAGAATTCCAGGGTTCCACAGAATAGTTGTGGGGCAGAGGATGAGACTATAACTTGTGGGTAACCATAGTCATTTTGTCTCTCAGTGTTGTAGGAAATTTAAGACTATCAATTACATAAGTTTCAAACCTGTATTTAAAGTGTGTAGGGACACTCCACACTGGGAATTCCCTGATGAAATTATCTATTCTGTCAGTGATATAATTGATTTGGTTGTTCCCTCCAACTATTTAAATCAAAATTAATCCATGCTTGCTACCCCCTGGAACAATTCTCTTGCCTATGTCCTCCCATAAGCTTTTTACAAGTGGAAGTCCACTTAACTTTCTAGAGGGCATAAATAATGTAAATAGATTCCTATGTAGAGAGGTAATTTGGATATGGTGAATGTGATCAAGAAGCTTGCATTTATTCCTTATGATAAGGAATTATATAATGTTAAACAATATATCCTAGAATGAAAGCCCTGAACCTTGTTATTTTGTGCATAATTAAATTCTGCAGAAAGCATTCTCTGAATTTTTAAAACTATCTCATATGATAATGTCAAGCATTTTCCACACCTGCACTATATAGGTTCTATTTGCTACCACTGTCATTGAGCTCTAGGTGGAATGAAGTGGAGGCAATAAAGGGATTGTTCTTGAATGTTGCCAGGTAAAGAAAACCCTACTCCCATAAACTTGATTTAATCAGTAAGCATTCTGGCAGCATGCAAGGCATACAGAGTTTTTCAGTTCAGATCTTAAAATAAGTATATACTTGTCAAAGGGCTTAGAATTCATTTTGAATATGCAAGATGATTATTTCTACTTAAAGGATATGCATATGGAGAATAAAGCATGAATCAATGTTAAGAATTCAATCAATAGCATATGTCATTCTTATGCTGTGAGAATATACTATCTAGTCTAGTCTGGAAATTTGGTGATTTGTTAAAATATATTTAAACTTATGACTTGATATATTACTTCTTTCCCTCCTCAATATAGTTCATATCTGTAATGAGAATAGAAATTTGAAGATCTTTCCTGCCCCTTAATAGACCTGGGGGGAGTTTGAAGACTTCCCCTGGTTTGAAAGTAAACTCTGCCCTGAATGTAATCACATGGAGCCTATGATGGAGGTAATTTGCTGAAGGGTACAGCAGAGCCCACAAGCAGCTTCCTGCTATAAAGATAAACTCTAATAGGCTAAATATAGTTACATGGAGTCTGTGGTGGGAGAGTTTGCTGAAGGGAAGCAGAGCCCATAGGAAGCTGGTCAGAGCTAGCAAGACAGTGGGGGAGAGAGGACACTCAGCCAAGGATTCAGATAGGCTCATGAGTAGATATTGATCTTGTATTGGTTTGTGGAAGGCTGAAGGATGCTGTGGCTTTCAGTATTATTATGGCTTCTGAATATCTTTGGTACTACAATGGAATCGGCTTACTGATTTTCAGATTCAGTTTTCTGGAGTTTAAATAACTGTTTCTGTCTTCTACCTGGAGAATCTGGTATATTTTGCAATCAAATATCATGCAATATATATAGTCACAGTCTTTATCGTGATGGTGGGCACTATAAATATTGCTTTCGCACTACAACATCTTATTTCTGTTTTCATGAATTATAACTATTTTGAAACCTTTTTGCTTATTATTTATAAAATGGCAAAATATTAAATAATAATGTAAGATGTACCTAATAGCAAGAAATAGACTTCAAAAGAAAATATGATTTTTTGTTTTATAAAACATTATTGATAAATATCATTTAAAATGTGCCATGACTGGGATAATTTATAGTTAAATGAAATTTTTCAAAGTATTGTTTCTGACTGGCCTAATAGTATTACTTGGAGGTCTGTTTAAAACTTAGAACATTTTCCTTCAGTCAAATTTCATTTAATTTACTTATGATTTTCTATTTCCCTATGAAAATGAATGCCAACTTTCTGTTTAGGAGAAAATGAATAATGGGATCACAAGGCCATGAAAATATAGATGCAAAGCAGATTCATGTGGTAATTAGTTTTCCAAATATCTTCTCCTGAAAAAAAGAGGTAGAAACAGAGACAGAGAGATTTCCCAGCAAAGGCATAGTGGGTGTTAATAAGGAATTTTTTAACAATGAACTAAAAATAGACCATTACTAAAAGGTCTAACTGTAACCACCACCTTCCTTTCTGTTTATCCAATTCCTATCTATCTTTCCTTAAGATCCTAATATCTTTATGAGGTCTTTTCTGACACTTCAGTCTATAAATCTCATTCTCTTTTGTGTACTTAGATCATCTTTGCCAGTCCTCTGTGTGATACAGTTGAAACTGCTGTACTTAGTGTTTGAGGATATATACTTGAATACTGGTTCTGCTACCTACTTGTGTGGTGCCTTAATCTGGGATTTAAATCTTGGTTTTAATCTCCTTACCTGAAAAACATGGGTATTGGACTAATTACCTTCCAACTGTAAATCTATGACCTTTTATACCATTGTCATATATTTTAAATTGACTATTATATTGTTATTTAAATTTTCATGTGATTGTCAATCAAGTAGACTGACTATTCCATGAGGTCAGGGATCATCTGCCATACTTCACAGTATTCACTCAAATGTATAGCACAAGACTACCCTGGCTTCCTTCCCCTGAAAGAAATGTGTTACATTTCACTCCTCCCCCCAGAGATTTCCAGTACCCTTAAAATGATTGTGGAGGGTTTCTAGTCTTTCTGCAAAGTGCTCCAGCCCCTAAAAATGCTGTTCCTCCAAGTAATAGTCCTGGGGAGTTGGGGGGAGGTGGAGTTCCACTGTACCACTGTAATGCCATACATGAGCAGCTTTCCAGAGGACTGCTACTGTGAACAGCTTTTAAGGTTCTGATTACACAGTATAGTGGACACTCTTTTTATTCCATAACAAAGCAAAGCAAAACATCCACAGAAAATCAAGGTACAGCATTCACAATGTTACAACTTATCACAGAAAAATCACAATACAGTATTTACAACAGCTTATCATTAAAATGGCCACATAGTTTTCACCAAAGTGGTCACAATATTTAGAACAAAGAACAATCATCTCAAAGTATAATAGGGGCACACTTAAGTTAACTTAATCAGTCATTTATTCAACAATCAATTACTAAGTAAAATCACAATATAGTCTCAAAGTATAATAGGCAAAGTCTTCCACTCAGGAGGCAAAGTCTTCCACTCATGGGGCACACTTAAGTTAACTCAATCAGTCACTTATTTAGCAATCAATTACTAAGTATCACTAAGTACAATAGAAAATGCAGACCCTTCACCCCTAGGTCACTAGTAAACTACAACTTCATCATTACTCAGTACCCATGGAGAGGTCTTTTCATCTTGACTTGGAGCCAGTTCTCAGATTCCCTGGATCCCCTTCCACAGTCCCAGATTCTACCTGGATTCACCAGACTGTCACCTGGGTTCAATGACAGATAGCTCTCAGTTCCTTCTCCAGCTCTCTGGGTAGGGCCTGCTCCACACAGAAGTTCACAGGGTCCAGTCCATCTTAAATCCTTCACAATTTCTGCTCCAGGGAATTCAAGGCTCAACCAAGCCACAAACAAAGTCTCAGCATCCCAGTCATGCTTCTTCAGTCTTCTGCTTCCTCAGTCTTCTCCTGGGCTACAGGTCTCTGGTTCCTAGGCTCCTGGGCTCCTCTGTCACCTGGGCTCCTGTGTTCCTGGTTCCTAGGCTCCTCTTCAGAAGAAACTCCACCACCACAAGTTCTCAGGAAATTCTGGCTCAGTTCTCATTCTGTAGCTGCTTTGCCATCAGACAGATGCTGGTCCCAAGAAATTCTGACTGTGCCTCTCTGGGGCTTCTCTTATATACACAGCATTGGCTACTTCCTGTTTCAGCCAACCCCTTCCTGTTCATCAGCAACAGGAAACAGGAGTTCATACCTTTTGTTTCCCCAACAGAGGCTTGATCAATTACTAAATGCTAAGTACCTGCTACCTTTGCCAATACAAAGGGATCTTCAAATTCAAATTACATTACCATTACAACCACATTTCCATTTAGCCACTAACAGTCCTATTAACTTTTACAAAGAAATATTTACTTCAAAAAGTACAATCATAGGGGCGGCTAGGTGGCGCAGTGAATAGAGCGCTGGCCCTGGAATCAGAAGGACCTGAGTTCGGAGCCGGCCTCCGACACTTAATCCACACAAACAAAAACCTAGCCGTGTAACCTTGGGCAAGTTACTTAACCCCAACTGCCCTAAAGGGGCGGCTAGGTGGCGCAGTGAGTAAGAGCGCCGGCCTCGGAGTTTGGATGACCTGAGATCAGATCCGGCCTCAGAAAATGAGCACCCACGCATAAATAATGACTAGCCGTGTAACCTTGAGCAAGTTACTTAACCCCAATTGCTTTAAAAAAAAAAAAAGTACAATCATAAATATGTAAACTTATTTTCCAACACATAATCTATCCCTTCCCACCACCCAAATTGGCACCACCTCAGTCTCTGGGCAGAGGAAGAGGATTAGTTTCATAGTCTAATTAACTTCCTATACAGTACAATCCCAGTTCAAAATTCATAGATAACTCTGATTTCTCCTAGCAAAGTTTTTTCTGACTGGCAGCCTGGTTGTATCATTCTGCCTAGAATTCTGGCTCCAAGGTCATTACCATGATTCAGATTCCCAGGTCCAATGGGCATTGCTGCTAGCATCTAAAAAAATGAGGACAAATGAAATAGAACAGAGACAAAGACACCCAGCCCCATTTCTTGGATCCAGGGAGACAGGAGAGGGAAGTCAGAGATAGGAAACCCATTTGTGAACTCTGTGCAATAATAATGATAATTAGCATTTAGATAGCACATAAAGTCTGCAAAGCACTTTACATATTATCTTAGAGGTGGGAGTGCAATAGGGAGAGAAGTTGCAGGTGCAGAAGCAAAGCAGAAATAGCCAGGATGAAGAATATGGTTCCAGGAAGTTCAGAGCTGAGTGACTTATTTCCTTCTTGGTCTTTAGAGATTAGATTCGGAGGCTGGAAGTGCCAGACAACTGTGATCATTGCCTGGAGTGCCAGAAAGAGAGCAACAGAAAGAGAGAGATTACTTCTACCTTAGCACTCCTTTTCAACAGTCCAAAAGGTGACTCTGAACATGGACATCACCAGATGGTAATATCAAAATCAGATTAATTATATACATTAAGCCAAAATTGGAGAAATTCTATATAATCAATTAAAATAAGATCTGGAACTGCCTGTGGCTCAGATCATAAGCTTCTTATTACAAAATTCAGATGAAATTGAAAAAAGTAGGGAAAACCATTGTAACACATCACTTAAATAATAAACTTATGAATATAAAGTAGAAGTGATGATAGATTTAGAGGAATAGATCTGATAAAGTGCCTAAAGAACTAAAGACAGAAATTCAAAGTATCATTTATAGGCGGTAGAAACAAAAAGACATTCCAAAGAAAAATAAGAGCAAGAAAGCATAATAGCTGTCTGCTAAGGCTTTACAAATGGCTGAAGAAAGAAGAAAAGCATAAGGTAAGGAGAAAGGGAAAAATATAACCAAATAAATGAAGAATTCCAGAGAGTAGCAAGGAGAGTAGAGGTTTTCTTAAATGAAAAATGCAAAGAAATAGAAGAAAACAATAGAATGGGAAGACAGGAAATCTTTTCAAGAAAATTAGAGATATCAAGGAAATGTCTCATGCAAAAAAAAATGGCCATGATAAAAGACCAGAATGGTAGGAACTTAAGAGAAGTAGAAGAGATTAAGGAGAGTTGACAAAATACACAAAAGACCTATATACAAAAGATCTTAATATCACCAACAACCACAATGGTGTGATTACTGATCTAGAGACAAACATACTGGAGAATGAATTCAAGTGGGATTTAGAAAGCATTCCTAGCTATAAGGCTAGTGGAGCTGACAGAATTCCAGCTGAGTTATTCAACATCCTAAAAGGTGGTGCTTTTATTGTGCTATACTCAATATGGAAATTTGGAAATTAGGAAATTTGGAAAACTCAGCAGTGGCCATTAGATTGGAAAATAATCAGTTTTCATCCCAATACTGTTCAAATCACTCAACAATTGTGCTCATTTCATATGCCAACATGGTTGTACTTAAGACTCTGCAAGGTAG
>WOXC01004515.1:0-12500 GCA_011680675.1 Gymnobelideus leadbeateri | reverse complement strand
TTGCCCATGGTCACATAGCTAGTAAGTGTCTGAGGCCAAACTCAGGTCTTTATAACTCTAGGCTTGGTACTCTACCATCTACACCATCTAATTAATTATATATATATTTTATTTTATCCTGTAAATAGCATTTTATACATAGTTGTTTTACATGTTTTTCTCCCATAAGATTGGGAACTCCTTGAGGGCAGAGATTATTTATACCTTCCTACATCAATATTGCTGATAATAAGATTGGATTAATTTTCTCCTCAATCTTGAGCAGATCTCACCCAAGTGGGGAAGTCACCTATATTCTACTCAGGTTTAGGCAGGGTGAAATTCTTTCATTAAATTGCCCAAGGCTGGGGGTGATTTGGAAAAAATGACAATCAAAGTCACATTCCCTAGACCCTCATTAACTCTCCTAGCAATATTCATTCTCTCTCATTACTTGTTAACACATCAGAGTAGATTACCACCCTCAGGAACACCCATTCTTCCAAGGGTATTTAAGCACTGAGTGGGTTTCATAAGGGGTCTTTGGCATTTGAGTCTGTCACTGACCCCTTTTATTAATTATTATTAGTATTATAAATAAACATATTAATTACCAAGGAATTATATCTCTCAAACTTTTTAAATGTCACACATTAGAACAATTTTGATATTGTTGGCAGCTGTGGCGATCTGAACCTGAATTTATCTGGTTGCTCAGTGGACAGAGTGCTAGACTTGGATTCAAGAAGTGTTGATTTGAAATCCAGCCTAAGGCACTTATTAAATGGGTAACTCCTGGGCAAATCTCTTAACCTCTTATCTTTAGTTTCTTCATCTGTAAAATGGAGCTGATTAACTACAGCACCTACCTTACAGAGTTGTTTTGAGGAGCAAATGATATTACATTGTAAAGTGCTTTGTAAACCTTAAAATGCTATATAAATACTAGGATTTTTGCTGTTATTATATTTGTTCCAATAAATTATTAGTCTTGAGCCAGAGGTGGATAATCTGTGGCCTCAAGGCCACATGTGGCCTTCTAGGTCCTTAGGTATGGCCTTCTGACTCAAAGTTTTATGGAACAAATCCTTTTATTAAGGGGATTTGTTCTGTGAAGTTTGGATTCAATCAAAGAAGATATAGAGGGCCGCTTGTGGCCTAGAGGCCACAGGTTACCCACCCCTGGCTTGACTCTTTAGCCAGGTAGTCCAAGAGTGACTATCACAGCAGTAACAAGTAAGTACTCTACATAATCCTACACTCATGCCTCACTATGCTGTGGAAGTTACCATAAGTTCTAGAAGACTATGCCAGTAGAACATAAGCTCCATTAAATTCCAACTTGTTAGAAAGAATTCTTCTATATTGCTAGTAACAGATTGATTCCACATCCCTAGGACCAGCCTAGATAATAACAAGATGTTCATCACCAAGAAGGTGAATGCTAAATGATGAGACGAAAATTCAAAATGACCCTCAGTGTTGTGCAGCTCCCTATTGTTTGCATAGCAACAGGGGTAGGATGGAAGTCACACTACCAAAGGATGCCAAGATACTAGTTTTTAGACTTCCCACAAATTTTAACTTGTCTTTTGGGTCTTTTAAGTATGAAATTCCTATCAAGGGATCAATAAGTCTACATTCTAATAGAAAATAAATAAATTATATCAATATCAATAATCTTACTAAAAACAAAACCAAAAGAAAAAAGGGAAATTACTGCAAAAGAGAATTATGACTTATAGGTAATCATTTTAAGTACAAATAAGAAAAATGGGAGCAGCTAGGTGGAGTAGTGAATAGAGCACCCTCCCTGGAGTCAGTCACCCTCCCTAAGTTCAAATCTTGCCTCAGTCACTTAACACAAAAAAATTAGCCATATGACCTTGTGTAAGTCACTTAACCCCAATTTCCCTACCTTCCCCCCTCCAAAAAGAAAAAAAATTAAAACAGAATTGACTGATTTTAATTTTTTTATTGTTACCTTCTGTATTTATACATTCTTTTAAAAATATGTTCCTTCTCTCTTCCCTGCCCAGTGTGTAATCCCTTGTAACTAAGAATATAAAAGAAGGTAAGGGAAGAGCAGTTGATAAAAAGTAACTAATACATTAAAAATGAATAAATGATATGTCATGTTCCATATCCATAGGTTTCAAGGTTATAAAAAAGGGACAAATCTATATTTTCTCATCTCTTTCCAGATGTGAGCTTGGTTTTAATATCTACAAGCAATCAGCTTCTAGTTTAGTGATGTTCTTTCCATTTATATTGTATAGATATTGTATATCCTCTTTTCCTAATTCAATTTACTCTTTCTTCATGAGTTCACATATCTTTCCATTCTTCTCTGAATTCTTCATATTAATAATTTATTACAGGGCAGTAATATTCCGTTATATTAACAAGCCACTGTTTCGCCATCCCCCAATCAATAGATCCCTACTTTGTTTCTTGTTCTTTGGTAACACACACACACACATACACACACACACACACACACACACACACACACACACACACACACGGACCCATTTGGCTTTTTCATGCACTCAGAGTAAATAAGAAACAACATTTTGGTCACCTTACTTTGTAATGCTCATGATAAATATTTTCAAGAAGAACACTGAAAATAATTTTACTTTATGAGCCAATATCTGTTTTAGACTTTGAATATGTAGATATTTTATGATGAATTCTCTAAAATCTGTCAAATTAAATCAACAAATAATCTTTATCCAGTTATTTGAATGTAAAAATGAGAATGGGGAAGATGAAAAGAAATAGGGATTATCCCAAAAGTCTTAGTGTTGTTTTATGGGGTACCATTTATATTTTTAAAAAGATAGGTTAGGAATAAGAGAGGGCAAAGATTTGTATACAAAAAAAACCCCTTTCATGATTCTCTATCATGAATTCTTTTTTTGAGAAAAGAATCAGTATGTACTGGACATGGCAAGCAATAAATAACACTATAAAAATAATTAAATTGATCATATTCACAGGGCACAAGTTGTCCTAATGTCAGATTTCATTTGTAAAGATAAAATACAAAAGAAAAACTAAAGCTAATTTATAAAGTTGTTCAAATGTCATCCTATAAAAATAATTTTGAAGAATAGAATGAAAGTTTCTGAAATTGTTTCTGAAGCTCTTTATCATCAGCATTTCTTGCCTAGCTATCCATCCCTATGTCTCAGTTGCTTTTGCTTCCTACACCAGATTCAGTGCAATTGTTTTTTGTTCAGTCATTTCAGTGGTGTCCAACTTTTTGTAACCACATTTAGAGTTTTCTTGGCAAAGATACTGGAGTGGTTTACCATTCTCTCTTCCACCTCATTTTAACTAAGGCAACTAGTAAGGAAACTAAGGCAAACAAGGCTAACTGACTTGCACAGTGTTATACAACTTGTATTTGAGACCAATTTTGAACTCAGGTCTTCCTCACTCCAAGTCAGGCTCTCTACCCACTGCACTACCTAGCTGCCAGCTGTTGTGATTATTACATCCAAAGACCCTTAGAAAACATTACACTGTAAACCCACAGTACACATCTCTTTAACTGAGTAGCCTAGAGGTGGTAGCATTTAAGGATATTTCTTTTAAAAGAAAGTACCCTTTATCACCATTATTTGTGTTATTATTTTCTACTCTATTTTTTTTATTTGTTTCAATAGTCTACTTGACCCCTGAGGCAAGCAAATGAATGAAATAATAAATGTTTTGCAAACTGAAATGAATATGATGAAATAACTATAATATGAATGTGTTAGAAGAATACATTAGCTGGAAATGATATTGATATTTATGGCATATGTACATTTTGTTGCAAACTGTGGAGTTTTCCCAGTGGCCATTTCATTCTCCCTCTCTAGCCTCTCTCTAGATCTATAGTTTGTTAGCTTAAATGCATTAATTAGAGATGAAACATTCAGCAAATCCAATATTCTTATGATTCTACAGAGTTTAGGAGTTGATTTAAAATGCTTTTCTCCTTCCAGTTCTATTCTTCACACTCCCCACAGCAGGAACGTTGGCACCACAGGCAAAGCAAGAAACACAGGAAGGAGTTCAGAAAAATATATTTGTGAGGTATTTTGTTGAATGAAAAATCAGTGAAAGTAAAGATCAAAGACCAGAAGTAGCAAAAAATATAAAGATTTTTTTGAGCCTAGGGAAATTCCATATTTGCAAAATTTTATCATACTTCAAATAAATGGATTTTTAATTTTAGAAAGTTTTGTTGGAGTATAATGTTTGTAACTGGGCTGAATATTCACCTGTGGAAAGACAGTAATGGAAATTAGATTAAAGAGCAATAATTGTTGAGGAGAGAGGTCTTTTTTTTTTTTTTAAAGCAATTGGGGTTAAGTAACTTGCTCAAGGTTACACGGCTAGTCCTTTGGGGTGCCATCTGAGGCCGGATCTGATTCGTCACCAAACTCGAGCCGGCGCTCTATCATGCGCACCAGCGCCCCTTAGGGCATGGGGTTAAAACCCAAACACCATTTTTGTTTGTGCGGATTAGGTGTCGGAGGCCGGCTCCGAACTCAGGTCCTTCTGATTCCAGGGCCGGCGCTCTATTCACTGCGCTACCTAGACGCCCGAGGTCTTTTTTCCTTATTTTTCACTCTTCTTTGTGTGAATAAGACCACCAATATTAGGATCAATAGAAAATTCGGCCTAATGATTTTGGATGGGGCTTTTGGCATCTAAAGGAAGTTATTTGAAAGGTAGATTTTCATCTTTGAAACTTCCACAGTTCATCTAATTGCAAACAGTTCCTTATTCCTCTGAGGAAGAGTCATTACATTTTATTTAATAGAATGTAAATTCTTTGAGGGTAAGGAATATTTCATTTTTTGTCTTTGTGTACCCAGTGCTTTGTTGGTTATAGGTACTAAATGTTTTTTTAAGTTGAATTTGGGAATTTAATGGAGGATACTTCATTATATTCATAACCATTTAGCTAATGTTTATCCTTTTACCCTATAAAAACAGTAGCTACATATTAAAGTATTATATTTATAAAGAAAAAGAATTCCATTTTATGCTGGCAAGCACATTAACTTTACCAAAAGTTCTAGCCTAATGATTCATCATGTTGTAAAAGTGATCTTGTGTTCTCAAGTGGAAAAGGAGTTTTATGAAAATTTGCCATTCACTGTATGTGTGTTATTCTGGGTAAATCACTTCATATCTGTGGATGTTAGTTTACAAATCTATAAAATGAAGAGTTTGGACTAGATAATTCCTACGTTTATTTCTTCTTCTAAATCTTCAAATTCTATTCTATTGAGGTACATGTGAATACCATGCCACTTCCTCATGTGGAATATCTGGAAAGTTTTCTTCAGACAGATTAGCATAAGAAAAATCCCTTGTAGAGATCTGGAACACCCTTGGACATTCTGTAATTGGTTCCAATTGGCTGACCATGTGTTTGAGAGCATCCTTTTTTTCAGTTGGCTGTATAGCTAGAACTGTCAATGTTTTCAAAAAGGCCCGACAGATTTAGTTACTGCCTCTTTTTATCTGAGGAAGTGCAGTGACACTTTCTCTCCTGGTGCCCAATGAGAAGACAGGAGGTCATTTGGTCCTTCCCCCTCTAATACCATAAAGCTTCCAAGAAATGGAAGTAGGTCTTTTGCATTTCCATTTGTTCTTTTCCTTTCTAGGTAGAGGGAGTTGATCCTCTGTAACCTCATGAGTTCAAGGGATTTGTATCTTGGCAGCTTGGTGTACAAAGACAGTTTTTATGGTCAATGCAGTATGCATACACTAATGAGTAAGGAACAACCTTCTAGATGCATGCTAGTGAAAGCTGAAATGAATACTCATCAGGCATAAATAATACCTTTGAATATGAACATACTAGAATCAATGATATGTAGGAAGTGAACTAAGTTTGAGCAAACTTCCACAGAAATTGAGGTGGTGTAGGGAAACAGTACACCCCTCATGATTTGGGGGGAGATGTTCATTTGTTCTCATTGTTTTTGTTTTTTTTAAGTAATTACCCATTTTAAAAGGTAACAAATATTAAATGAAATCAAGGGTACAGTTACTATCACATCCCAACAAAGAAGGAGATGGTCAGTTGGGGGTTATAATGGTAATGGAAATTTAAAGATCTTCCCTGCCCCTTAATAATCCTAAAGGAATGTGAAGACCTTCCTTGCTTTGAAAATAAACTCTGCCCCATAATAGGCTGAATGTAATCACATGGAGCCTGTGGTGGGAGGAGTTTGCTGACAGATGGAGCAGATCCCACAGGAAGCTGGGAATCAGAGCTAGCTAGACTGGGAGGAGGAGAGAATGCATCCCAGGGAGTCAGTCAAGTTCGTGATTAAAAATATTGGTTTGTGGGAAGGCTAAAGGATGCTGTCACTCTCTGTGCTGCTGTGGCTTAACTTTTTTGCTACTATGATGGAATCAGCTTACTGGTTTGGGGATTTGGTTTCCTGGTGTCTGAAAAAATATTTTGCTTCTGTCCCCTATATGGATAGTCTATTATATTTTACAGTTGAGCACCATGCAGGTATGTTTATAGTGACCATGGGCACTGAAAATATTGTAGTGGTGCTACAGGGGCTCAAACCAAGACCAGGAAAAGAGATCCCCACAAACCCTTCAAAGTATGCTAGAACCCTGAAAGAGGAGAAATGTTACAAGTTTATTTCTTAGAGAGAGCACATGTGTTACATTCTAATACTGCTAAATTGAAAAAGCTTCATATTTGGTTCTTATGAAAGACCAATAGATCTCTGCATGAAGGTTTACTTGTACTTGTGATCAGAGTAGTCACCAGTCTTGATGGGAAACAAAGTCCTTCCTTAGAAAAGAAAAAGATCCAAAGCTTAAGCCAAACTGAAAATTGAAAAGAATGTAATGAAATAAGTACTTATGTAGTACCTAGTATGTAGCAGGCCCTGTGTAAAGCAGTTTGCAATTATTGTCTCATCTTTTGATCCTTACAACAATCAAGTACCACTGTACCACCTAGATGTCCCCAGCTAAAGAGGAAAAAAATTAATGGGGATGTCAAAGTATAAAAGATGAATTAAGAATGTGAAGAAATGGGTTTGAGTATGTGGTTTAAAGTTCTATACCAATGATTAATATATAGTATGAGAAGTCCTAGGAAAAAAATATTATTTGTCTGAAGTCATTTAGATTTTCACAGAACCCTTGAGTTGGAATCAGCCTTAGTTGTAACCGAGACCATCCCATACTCATAAAGGAATTAATACTATGACACACTTCACTTTATTATTTAACATATTAGTGACCTCTCCCAGCTTTGTTTCATCTGAAAATCTGACATGTATACCATCTATGTCTTTTTTCAAATAATGAATAAAGATGTCACACACACAGGGCCAAGTGTAGATTCTAGAGGCTTCAGAATTTCCTGAAATTTTTTTGAAATTAAATCTTGGTAGATGCACATCATCTCATTGCAGACTATCCCTAATTCAAAGCTCATACTTCTTATATACATCTTTTCACCAACCATAGACAGACAAATAAGTTAACCTAGAGAGAAACACAGGCCTCTTGCTTTCTTTGCTTCTTCCTTATGAGGGTCAGCAAACCAGAAGAGAATACTAACACACCCATTAAATGGAAAACATCCAAGAATAAACAATCACAGAGCACTATCCTGTTGAAATCCTAATCCCACTTTCCTTGAGTTCTTTGAACTCAAGTCCTCCTGACTCCAGGACTGGTGCTCTATTCACTGCACCACCCTAGCTACCCCTTCTTTCCTCCTCCTTTCACATTTCTTGAACATTTACACTGTGGACTACCCAGGATGGTTTAGGATTAGTTTGCAAATACCGCTCATGGATAAGCTCATGGCTTATTCTTGTTTAAAGGTAGTGGGCTGAAAGCAGATGGCTAGTGTACTGCCTATGGCTGTATTCCATGAATTCCACAAAAGCCCTGGAGATCCTAGGGTCTGAATGGAGCAGAGAGGAATGTGGTAAATACATTTAATTTCAGTATGTTCCTTTGATTCTAGGCTTCACTCCAACAAGCTATAAATTGATGGTATTCTACAACATAAACTATACAGGAGAGTTTTACACCCTTAGAACTATAAAAACCATTAAAAAATGTTCCTCATTTTTTCAAGCCCTGGTTATAAATCACATTGCCTTTTTAAGTTTCTTAGCTAATCTTTGCCCTTCTAACATTCAGACTGCTTAAGGGTCTTCTCATTGCTTACTGAGTAAAATATAAATCTCTTAGCCAAGCATTCAAGATGCTTCCTCTAATTTTCCAGATTTATTTCACATTAACTCCCCTTCATGCATTTCTATGACATAGCCAAACTAGATAACTTGCCATCTGCTGATCTTATCCATATCTCTCCCACCCCTTTTCTTTTGCACATTTCATTTCTCACATTTGAAATGTTCTCCTTCCTTGTCACTACTGGTTGAAATGCTTGCCATTATTGGGGGGGAAAGGAAGGGAATAAGCATTTATATATCCCATACTGTCTACCAGTTACTGTGTTAAGTGTTTGTTTTTTGCAAATATTATCTCAATTGAATCTCACTACAACACTATGAGGTAGGTACTATTATTGTCACCCCAATTTTATGGAGGAGGCTACTGAGGCAAAAAGGGGTCAAATGACTCATCTAAGTTCACACCATTAGTACCTATTGGAGGCTACATTTGAATTCATGTCCTGTTGACTTCAGGCTTAGCACTCTGCATGCTGGTGGCATAGACCTGGATTCAGGAAGACTTGAGTTCAAAACCAGTCCCTGTCACTTACTAGCTGTGTGATCTTGGGCAAGTCACTTAACCTCTATTTAGCTCAGTTACCTCTACTGTAAAATGAGGTACTACTGTAAAAATAGTACCTACCTTGCAGACTTGTTTGAAAGATAAAATAAGTTAATATTTGGAAAACACTTAACACAATGCCTGTCACATAGTAGATGCTATATAAATGCCAGCTCTTATTATTATTGGAGACTTAGCTCAACTGCCACCTTCTCCAAGAAATCTTCCCTGATCCTTGACTTAAAAGTTACCTCTTTCTTCTTTAATCTTTTTTACCCTTTTTGTTTCCCCCTTCTGCATTATAATTTGTATTATAGTAACTTTTATTATCTTCTCCCATACCCAATTATGAGAGAGTAGGATTAGATGACCTCTAATATGCCTTTTGATTCCAAATCTATTATCCTAATTTATTTGCATCTCCATAGAAGTTATCATATTGTGCACAGATTAGTCTCAATACATACTGCTCTAAGAGTAATAACAGTTCTATCAGATAGCAATGTTGTTCAGTCATTTTTCATTTGTATCTGACTCTTTGGCACCCCATTTGAGGTTTTCCTGGCAAAAATACTGAAACGATTTGCCATTTCCTTCTGCAGTAAGATAGCGATAGTGGTTCTCTTTTAAACTAGCCAAGTGGAATGCCATTCAATTTAAACATTGCTTTTTGTATTCTCTTTCTTCCTCTTCTCAATTCCCAACTTCAAAAGGTATTGGCCATAATACCATTCATTAACATAAGATAGTTTCACATAATCCAAACATTTCATTTACCAGTGAAAAAAAATAAAAACCCTGAAGCTCACAACGATTATGTGACCAATCCAAAACCACAGTAAGTATTTCATTTTGAAGCTAAAGTATTTCAATCTACATTCAAGTCATTTTGCAATATACCACACTGACTCCCCATTCTACCAGAATGTAGTTTTGATTGAAGTGTTTATGCATTCCTGGTATGCTAGTAACAACAGATATGTTACTATAATTCTATTTCATTGTGAAACTGTAATTCTAAATAAATTATAAAATGTTTTTATTTGTAATATAAGGATTGATAAGACAAATAATTACATGGAAACCACTATAAGAGAAAAAATGTAATCTTTAAATTGGAAAGATAAAAGTTTCATAGCATAAACTAATATATCTGCTTAATGAATTGATCTTGATTTTTCATAAGCAATATTACTGAAGGCTATGTTTTATTGTCAGTTAAAGTTCAAGTAAATTGTATTTAGAGAATATATTTTGCATTCGCATTTTACCTTTTCTTCCCTTAATAGGAATAATCAAGATATGCTCTAGGAGGGACCAGAAGATTCATAGGCCATCCAATCTTTTGGGTTTCACAAGACTCTCAAAAATGCTTGCTATCTTAAATAATGAGTATGAATAGAGCTCACTAAAATTAGATACTTTACTGTATATGTTTTTGTAGTGTCAACCACACTGCCATACCCAGGAATGCTGCCAGCACAGGTTTTTAGATCTGCTTTACTAGGAAAGATAGTTCTTTAAGGGGTCAACAATCTTTTTAAAATTACATTCACTAGTTCAGGGGAAAAGTCAGCACCCTGAATTTCAGAGAAAATACAAACAGAGAAAATATAAGTAGAGAAATAAAGACCAACAGACCGGGCTCTGACTGACTGCCTCAATCAAAGTAATATTGCTTTATACTTTACCTACAGATAGATAGATAGATAGATAGATAGATAGATAGATAGATAGATAGATAGATAGATAGATTTAGATATAGATAGATATAGATAGACAGATATAGATATAGAGATATATACATATATATGTATATACACTTCTCAGAGACAGAAGTCATCACAACCCTCTTGACTCAGCACCTAATTAGAAGTTAGCAAAAGGTACAAAAGCCTTCCTACAAACCAGCCTCCCCTAATCAAGCTTCTCTTAATGGGCTCCACATAAGTCCTATTAATGGGTGGGTAAGATCTTAAATCCCATTAACACTGTAGTTTTTTTTACTTAGATACTTAATCATTCAACTTACTAAGATTACAATTTATCATCAGACTGTATGACTCTTGCATACATTCTCCTGTAAATCAAGGTGTCCATCTGAAATACTGCAAGAGGTCCGCTTACCATCATGAAGACATTATAATAGATATTTTGATATTGTGTAGCTATCAGTGATGCACATGGTGTCTAGTTCGGTTATTTCTTGTTCTTGCTGTATGACTGAACAATTACTTTGTGAAATCCCAAATCTCTGATACCCCTAAATCTTTCCCTCTTCCATAATTCTTTGTTAGTAATATGTTGCAGTTTTCTAATGACCACCTCTCTCTTTTGCCCTTTGGACTTTATACTATTTTATGACTCCTAGACAGACAATATTAGTAAAAGAATAATAATGCTAAAAACAATAGCCCAATGTTTCAGAGAGATGTTTGGGATCATTAATAGTTTTATATAATTTCCCAAAGGCAATGCTGCCCACTTTTTCATCTTCTGATTGATATTACTCTGACAAACTTTGGATTGCAAATGACAGGGAGATGAATCATATCATAAAAATCCCCGAACCCATACACAAAATAGCTGCCATCTCTCATACACCAAGGGAAATGATACTCAAATTTCTTTCTAGTCTCTTTGTTTCTCCAACAAATGACTACTAGAAAGTAACATCATGCAAACTCAAAATTAAGCTTCAATTTTGACTTGCTCATGAGGTATATTCCTCCAATCTCAATAGATCATTGTAGAGAGTACTGACATGAGCTAAAGGGCCAGAATGTCCTCTTCACTCTGCCTAGGGTTCTAGTATTATAATGAATTCAGCACCCACAAAGGAAAAATTTGCCTTATGTGAGCATTCAGACCTCCTGTACCTCAAATCCACTGCCATAGCTGCACTGAAAATTTTGAAGAAGGCAAATTGGGGGTTATGATGGTTTATTCCTATATGGGAATAAACAAATATTTTTTCCATTGAATTTTTTTATTATCCTGTGCCAGTTTTTTTGAGGATGAGGTAAAACCTTATGTTGTTGTGTTTTGTATTTCTCTTATTATTAGTGATTTAGAATATTCTTTAATATGGCTTAATATTATCTGTTAATAATTTATAATTCTTTTTAATACTGTTCTTTCACATATATATTATTTTTTTTTCTATTTTATAATTACTTAGATGACCTAGTGATTAGAAAGCAGGACCAGAAGTCAGGAAGACCTAGCTTTAAAAATGGCCATAGAAAATTATTACCTCTGTGACACTGGTCATGTCATTTGACCTCTCTTTTTTATCTAAATTTCCTCAACTGTAAAATGGAGTAAATAATGGTATATACCTCCTATGAGTGTTGTGAATATAAAATATTATATTTGCAAAGCAAAATGCTTGGCATAAAGCTTAATAAATGCTTATATTCTCACCTCTTCAGTACAATTATTCTTAAAGTATGTGTTCTTGATCTTTTTCTCAATGTATTATTTTTTTATTTCAGATGACTTACAGTTTATATTTCTATTTTGCAAGGGTTTTTTTTAAGGATTTAAACATTTTTTTTGTTTCTTGGAGTCATTAACTTCTCTATAGTTCACTCCAATTTTCAGGAAGTCTATTACTTGGGTAAGATTTTGTTCATCCTCTACCAAGGTATTAATTCTTTTTCCAGGTTTCTATTGCATAGGTCCATTTATTTTTCAATTCTTCAAGAGAA
>WOXC01004514.1:600000-777171 GCA_011680675.1 Gymnobelideus leadbeateri | reverse complement strand
TTCCAGTTCTAATTCTATGAATGTATGAATCATGTCCCTTGCACCTTTTGGCACCTTTTGTTTGAGCTAAACATCTGAGCTTTGTCTGTACAAAGATGAAACCAGGACAACTTAGATTTCCAAGTCTCCCATGATCTCACAACCAATGATAATGGGTCAACCTATTGAGTCAATCTAAAGTTGCAATTTGAATGGTTTTCTGAATGTTCTGCATCTGAGTATTTAGGCAAAGTCATCTGAACTTGAAGTATAACCTTTGTTTACATTTTACAATCTTAAGGTAAATGCAAATTATGTGTCTCTAGGAAGGTCTCTCTTCTATTCATCTCATCAGTATCAATCCTGAGTAGCTCGTAAAATTTAAAAAAAAAAAAACTAGCCTGAGGTTCTATGTCTAGGAAGATTTTTCCAGCCAAATTTCTGGCATGAATTATAAACAAACAAGTCAGAGAAGAAAATAAACTAATAGCATCAGACATGGCTGTTACCTGAGGCCATTCAGATTCATTTTGAAAGTCTGTTAATCTGTTTACTATTACAAAGTCAGTAAGCACATTAATTTTTTTCCCAGGCAATCTCTTTTCACAAGGAGTATGCTAGAGGAATTAAGAGGCAGAGATGGTACTGATGTACTTGTAATTGAACGTGGGTCCCCATAGCAATGACGCTGGGCTTTGTCTTCTAATGAGTGGTTGGGATGCTCAGTGGGAGAAAACTCATTCTGCCTTTGTCTCTACTGATCTGATAGAGCATCCTCTCCTGCCAGGGAGTGCATGGCACATAGCCTTTTCTAGCTTCCTATTCCTTTAACACACCACTCATCTCTTTCTGTGGCTCTAAAAAGGAGACTTTTTTTTGCCACCTGGTCTGACATTTTGAATGCAAATTTACCTGCAAATCCCCCTTCCTCACTTTAATTGTATGAATCATTTTCATGCTTTCAAACAAACAATAGCACCATGTTAAAATGTGATTTATTTGGAAAATATTAGTCCCACATAAAAATTATTTGTTTTCATTCATGCCAGAATATTTAAATAATATATGTAGGAGAAAATATATATAAGAGGGACTTTATAAAAATCACATCTGGAATCCTGTAAACTGGTGATATTTCAACTCTAATGGAGATTTTCCCTGAAGTCCCACTAAATATGTCTTTTAGGTAAGTTAGCATAAACATTAAAATAATATTTTAAAATTATTTATTCTCTAGCAGCAGTTTATTTCAGTCCCTTCCAAAGGGACAATTTTAATCATGCAAGAGACACTGGCTTCTTGAAATTTTTAGAGTATTTCCATTAGCCAAATTAATGGTGATCATAAAAATCAATCAGTTTTAAAATGATAATTAACCATGACACAAATGTAAATTAGAGGGCACCCAAATGGGCACAGGGAAATGGGTGACCTTGATTACAGGCATGGTGATAATGGGCAAAAGAGAATTAACAGAAGCCAGCTGCTCCCAAGAAAACAGAACTCAGAATCAAGATACAGATAACAAAAATTAAGCAGGGAAGATCATGAAACACCAGAAAATTAGTAAAAATTTGGATTTAAAAAATACTAAATCATCATCTCTTGTTTTCATTAACAGAAATGGGTGATTTTGTCTTTTTATAAGAAGGGGGAGTATAGGAGAAATGAGAGCAATGAAATGGGTAACTTTTTAAAAAATCAATTTCCAATGTAGTAGATTGTTGCTTTATTTGTTTGGTGAGGTGAATATAGTGTCAATCAGTTAGTTAACAAGTACTAAATCTATTTTTTAAATTAAATTTCTAAAATTAAACTCAGAACCTGTTTCATAGTTTTATGAAATTAGCTTTAGAGCTAAAAAGGACCATAAAGATAATCTAATTCAATTCCCTCATTTTATAGGAGAAGAAATCTTGGGCCGGAGAAATAAAGTGACTTCCCTAATCATATAGGAAGTAAATTCAGAGTCGAAATCCAAACTTAGGTCTTCTGTCATTAAATCTAACACATTATTCATGCATCCATTTATTCATTCATTCAACAGACATTAATTGGATTCCTGCTAAGTTCTAGAGAGCATACTAAATTCTTTTTCCAGAACTCCATAAATAAGGCAATGGAGAAATCCAGGTGGTTTATTGCCCACTCTACTTTTTAATAAAAGGATAGCAAGTGGAAGTGAGAGCTATTGAGTAGAATGAAGGGGTAGCAAAGAAACAGAGTTGCCTATATTGCCATTCTTTGAGGCCTTCTTCTTACCAGATTCCAGATGAAGTTAGATAAGGTTCAAGCAGTCAATGACCAAAGAGAAACTGTAATATACCCAAGAAAGATTTGAACCAGAGATGTAAGCAAGGATCCAGGGTGATGTGAACGGCTTTGAGTGCCAGGTAGAGAATTTTATATTTGATCCTGGAAATAATAGGGAGCCACTGGAGTTAATTGAATGAAAGATGGACTGGGGAGGGGTGGGATAGACATGAATAGATTTGTAGTTTAGAATGATTAATCTGACAACTGAGTAGGTAATGGACTAGAGTGGGGAGGGATGAGGCAGGAAGACCAACCAGCAGACTATTGCAATAGTCTAGGTGTGAAGGGATGAGGGCCTACACCAAAGTGGTAGAAATGTCAGAAAAGAGAAGGAAATGTGTGAGAGTGTCAGAAAGGTAGAATTGATGATAGTTGAAAACAGATTGGATATTGGCAGGGGTGAGTAATAAAAATATGACATCTAGTTTTATGAGTCTTAATGATGAGGAGGATAGTGGTATTCTTAATAGTAATTAAAAAAAAAGTTAGGAATAGGGGAGGGCTTCGGAGAGTGGAAGATCAGCAGTTCCAATTCATATTGGTTGAGTTTAGGATGTCTGCAGCTCAACGTTCCCAAATAGTACCTGGAATTGTAAGATGAGCGATCAGAAGAAAGCTTAGTGCTAAATAAGTAGCTCTGAGAATCAATATCATAAAGATCATAACTGAAGCCATAGTACTTGGGAGGATCACCAAGAGAAATGGTATAGAAGGAGAAAAGAAAAGGGTCTAAGATAGAGCCTTCAAGGTCCTCTATGGTTAATGAGCATGACCTGGATAAAAATCCAGCAAAAGCAACTGAGAAAGAGTCATAAGAAAGATAGGTAGAGAAACAGAAGAAAGTAGTGTCATAAAATTTTAGAGAGTAGTGTATTAAGAAGAAGAAAGTCATCAGTAGTGTCAAAGGCTATGGGGAAGTCCAGAACAATGAGGATTTGGGAAAGGTCATTAGACTTGGCGATGGAGCAATCTACTAACTCTGGAGAGAATAATGTCAGCTGAATGATGATTTCAGGAGCCAGATTGCAGAGAGTTAAGAAAAGACTGAGAAGTAAAAAACAGAGGCATTAATACCTTCTAAAGGAGTTTAGTCAAGAAAGAAATCCAGCTAGAATGATCTACTTACTGTCCTCATGGACTCTCTCTTATTACTTCACATTTTCCCTGGCTGTCTCCCATGACTGAAATTGTCTCCCTCCTCATCTTCAGCTCTTTACAATCCCTTATTTTCTTTAAGAACCAGCTCAGGGGTGACTAGGTAGTAAAGTGAATAGAGCACCTGCCATGGAGGTTTAAATCTGGCCTCAGAAACTTAACACTTACTATCTATGTGACCTTGAGCAAATCACTTAATCCTATTGCCCCACCCTTCCCCCTCCAGAGAGAAAAAAGAAAAAAAAAGAATCAATTCAAATCCCACCTTCTGCATGTGGTCTTACCTGGTCCCCCCAACTACTAGTATTCCTCTTAGATTGTCTTTCATCTACTCTTGTACAAAGTCTTGTAACTACCTAACTTCTGACCATGTTGTGTCCCCTATTAAGATGTTAATTCCTTGAAGTTAAGCATTGTTTTGGGTTTTATCAATTTTTTTTTACTTTCCCTAATGCTTAGTATAGTACCTAGTAATACAGTAACCACATAATAAGTGCTTGTTGACTAACTGACCTCCTTTACTTTAGATCCTGGAATATTCTAAGATATCCCCAAGATTTCCTCTCTCATCTGTATAATGCCTAGGAACATACTGTATCTTTTAGAATCTTACAATGTTACAGATGCAAAGAATTTAAGAGATCATCTAACCCAATACCATTCATTTAAAAGATCAGGAAACAAGCTAAAAAAAATGCAGTGACCTTGTCCAAGGTGACATTGTTATTTTACTGAAGAGCCAGGACCAGAAGCTAGGTCTCTTCCCTCCCAGTCTGGGTGCTCTTTTTCATTGCTCCAGACTGAGATCTTTTGCAGAAAAGATGCAGAAAAAGATGTGTAGAAAAGATGACAGACTTTGTGTTCCTCCAGAGAGCAAAGCTACAATCTGTGGGTATAAATAACGAGGAAGCAGGTGTCAGAGCACCATAAGGAAGAACTTTCTAATGAATAGAACTGTCCAGCAATAAAATGAGCCCCCTCGATGGGTACTGTGCTTCCCATCATCGTGGAGTTATTAAAGCTGAGGCCTGATGACCACAATACATAAATTTCAATGCTTTGAAAAGTATTTCTGGAAGAAAAAGAAAAAAAACAATTTGAGGTTGTTCATTCATGCTCAGCTCTTTGTGACCCAGCTGGGGCTTTTCCTGCCAAAGATACTGGAGTGGTTTGTCATTTTCTTCCCTAGTTCATTTTACATGTGAAGAAACTGAGTCAAACAGGGTTAAGTGACTTGCCCAGGGTCACACAGCTAGCATTTATCTCAGCCCAGACTGGAACTTCCTGACTTCAGGTGTGGCAACCTATTGACTGTGCCAACTAACTTCCCAAAGAAAAAGATGGATATGTTTTTTTAAAAAAGGAAAAAAGAAAGAAAGCAAAGAAATAGTCACAAGCTTTCTCAGGCTTGGGATTGTTTTCCTTCTTCACCTACACATCATAGAGTCCTTTGGCAGTGAGGCAGGTGCAGTGGATAAAACACTGGAACTGAAGTGAGGAAGAGCTGAGTTCAAATTTAACCTTAGACACTCCCTTGCTCTGTCACCCTGTACAAGTCATTTAACATCTATTTCCTCTGGTGTAAAATGGGGATCAAAATAGCACCTGATAAAATGAAGTATTATGTGTAAAACATCTGGTACATAGTAGCCGCTATATAAATGCTAGCCATTATAATTAGAATCCCTTTGTTCCTTCAAGGCTTGGTCCTAGAGCAATCTCCTCCACCCGCCCCAACTACCAGTTACTGTGAGGCCTCCAATCCCCAAATTACTTTCCATATGGTTTGGATTTCCTGATCTTTGTTACTGTTGGTCTATCCTCTACTCCACCCCTCCCTTCCCAACAGAATATAAGATATTTAAAGGCAGGTGATGTTTGCTTTTGTCCTTATATCCTTAGTACCTAGAGTAGTGCCTGGTATATAGTAAACTACTTAAGGTTGGCACATAGTGAGCACCTAATAAATGTTGGTTAAATGAATGAATAAAAAATTAATAAAGATGATAAACTGTCAAACAATGTTTCTTCCCAGGCTATGTCTAATATAGTATAATAATAAATAATCTCACAAAATAAATAGAGACATGCCTTAAACCTCTTCAGTGAGATGCTTTGGTCAGAAAAGAGAGGGTTTCTTTAGGGAGAGATGAAGGAGAGGGATCAGTGGATGGGGTGATAAGAGTGTTGGCCTAGAGACAGACGGGTGGTATTATTGGTGAACAAGCTTCTTTTATAGGCAGAGAAGATAGGTAACTATTCTGTAATTTATACTCTCAGAATGTTCATATGCAATGATAAGTTAAAAGATTGATCCATGGATAGCTAGGTGATGCAGTGAATAGAGCACTACCTCTGAAGTCAGGAGGACCTGAGCTCAAATCTGTCCTCAAACACTTAACACTTACTAACTGTGTGACCTTGGGCAAGTCACTTAACCTCAATTGCCCTGCCTTCCTCCCCTCCAAAAAGAAACACACACAAAAATTAATCCAGGGTCACGTGAGGCAGAAAGTGACAACATGTGCTTAGCAGGGATGGGGTGAATCCAGTATTTCTTAACAAATAGGCAAGATATCAACTACATACCAACCTGTTCTAAATTTACTGTCAATAATAAGAGTATTCTGGACATTATTTTTAAACTAGAGGACACTTTTATTATTTATATTTTTCAGACATTTCAATTATCTTTATTCTTAGTTCAAAACTGTTGGGTTGTTTAGTAATTGTTAGCCTGGTTTGCTTTTTAATATTTGGATGCCCAAATTGGCATCTGGTTTACTGAAGTGATTATAATCCACTCCAAAACAAAGTTGTTGCCTGACATTTCAAAAAGATTTATTATAAAGATGCCTCCAAACATTTTATAAAATCCAGTTCTATAAACAGAGACTTGCAATGGGTGAACAAAAGCCATTTACATGAGCAAAACAAAGGACGTATTTTTCATTTAATACCTAGGGTAAACTAATTGAAATGTAGAATCAGCCTGCTTTCCCGTAGCGTACTAAAAGGGATTGAAATATGAAACAAATCTCTTAAATCTAACTACTAAATACTTCTCTTTCCCCCATTCCCACTGTCATCTCTCTTCCTATCTGGTGATATTTAAGTCTGCATTAATGGATTAAAGCCCATATTGATCTCAGTTGGAAAATATGAATCGTGGTTGCTGATCACCCTTCCCTGTTGCCAAAGCTGTCTCCTCTGTCATAAAGTCAGAGTCTATTGAAGTCTATCCCAAACAGTCATCTGTATAAACAATGATATGTGATTCTAAGCTTTAAACACATTTCCTAACCAGCTGTACTAACCATTTTATGTCATTTTATTTAAGGCCCAGCCTACCATGCCATGATTTTTTTTTTAAAGAAGGAAAGAAAAAAGAATGGATTGTTTTTAAAGTTTCTTTTAATGTTTTGTTTTGTTTTGTTTTGTTTGTTTTTAGCATTGAGAGCATCTGAATGAGCTACGCCATTCTGATCTTTTGCCACTGTCTCCCAGTTTTTTCCCATGTTTGACCAATGGTCTCCAAAGTTCCTTTTTATGGGATCCTTACAAAATATTTAGAAAGATGGCAAAGGAATATTAGTTCAACATGAATGGAAGAGAACTACTTATGGCCCACTTGTTGATTACAACATAAACCAAGAAAAGAATTCATTTTTTTCATGATAAAATGCCATCAAGAAAATTATACCTGGCCTAGTGGTCTGTAAAGAGCTCTAATCTTAGAGCTAGGCAAGATGTGGGTTCAAGGGGCAGCTAGGTGGAGAAGTGAATAGAGCAATGGCCCTGGAGTCAGGAAGACCTGAGTTCAAATTTGACCTCCGATGCTTAACACTTATTAGCCATGTGACCTTGAGCAAGTCACTTAACCCCAATTGCCCTGTCCTCCCCACTCCAAAAAAAAAAAAAAAAAGCAAAAAAAAAAGATGTGTGTGAAGCTGTATTCAATTTAATTTAATCTCATGGAACCTCAGTGCCTTTAAAAAAAAATAAAACATTGATAATAATTAATAATTCTAACACTTAACTAATATAGTCGTTGTGATGATCAAATAAGATCATAACTGGGAATGGCTCCAGAAATAGCTCTTATGATTTAAAAATACAAGAAAGGCAAAGGATTGGGGCAGCTAGGTGGTGCAGAGAATAGAGCAAAGGCCCTGGAGTCAGGAGAACCTGAGTTCAAATCCAGCCTCAGACACTTAACACAAAAACCAGCCGTGTGACCTTGGTCAAGTCACTTAACCCCAATCTCCCTCCAAAAAAGCAAAAAAAAAAAAAAGGCAAAAGATACTTTGATACATTTGTGATCTCACCAATATAGGTACTTCTTCCAGTGCTGAAGATCTCAGAACCTATCACACCCTTTCATCGTAGGTCATAATAAATATATAAATTTCTATAAATCCTCAATAGGGATTTGGGTCCCTCCAATATTCTGAAGAACTTCCTTTAATCCTCTTAACAGTGGGTTGATACTATTTGAACATCCAAGAAAAATAAATTAACCTGATTAAAAATAAACCCTCAGCTGAGAAAAAAAGTCTGTCTTCACTTTGTTCAGGACCCTGACAAAATCTGAATGGTTTTGTGACAGTTAAGCAGGACTGTTCCCTTATCTATTCCTTTTAATTTGATTGTCATCAAAATATGTAGAATTTTCTAATCAAAGTTTTTAGACCTTAAATATTTTCAAAAGTTATTTGTACTCCGTACCATTATCCCCTTTAAGTCTTTCATGCAGAAGCTCTCATTTCCATGAGTTCTCATTTCCATGAGACAAAGTTAATCAAAATTTCTAAAGGAATATAGCAATAGTATTAAATGCAGTTGGTTCTTTTATATTAATTCCATTTCATGCCCTTCTACCCAGTTTGATTCTCCTGAATCTTAGGCTATTCTCAACTATATCCTAGTCAATTCCACAACTCTTTAGGAGTTGTTAATTCTAAGGTAACCTGTGAATAGTCTACACACAATCCTGGATTCCTATGTATATTCAAGACAAGTCTCATTTCTACAATTAAGACATGTTATAACTTTCCTTTAAATAAATCAGGACAGATCTTTGGATTCCTATCTAGTCTAGGGATAGATTACTGGCCTGCTGTCACTCATTATCAGAAATATAAATCCTCTTGACCAATTTCTTGATAACCTTTTGTCAACTCATTTGAACTCCCTTGTTCAATGACCAGTGACCAATCCATATATTACCTGAAACAGTCCATGGAATCATTACAATAGATACCAAACTATCTACCAATTAATTCTGTTTCCAGAAGTTCTATGTTCATTCTCTTTTACTAGTAGAAACAAAGAAAGAGATGGAAAACCACTTATCCCCCATCTTTTCCTTCCCCCACTCCCCATGATCATTTTCCTCCTATTATTTCCATTCTACTGATTTTCTATTTAAAAGGCCTCACCTCAATCTAATATAAAGTTCATTTGTATCACAATTTATGCAATCCTCAGAAAATATTGTTTTGGGGGGCGAGAATGAAATAGATCTTTTCAACACTAAAACAGTAGATACACACTGCTCATTTGATGGCTGTGGAACAAATATAATTTTAAGCTCATTAACATTTGATCTGTTAATCTAGGAAGCTCTGAATTCAGATCTAAGGCATTGCTCTTTTCAGAATCTGCTTCTGTAAAGGAGGTATCCTTCCCTATTAAATGGTTATCAAGAAACGTGAGTAGTACATAAACTAGCTAAAAGTTGGCAAGTGTAATAGGATCACTGATTTATAGCTGGAAGGGACCTTAGAGGTCATCTCTCCCAACCCTGTCATTTTACAGATGAGGAAGCTTGATAAACTCATTTTAATAGACACCAATTTAGCTTCGAGTCTCCTAGGAATCTCTATTTCTTATTTGAAAATTACTTCAGCAATAATCTCCATGTTTTTATTAAAAGAGGGGTTTCTGAGTGTGGGTCTGTGTGCGTGAGTGTGTGTGTGTGTGTGTGTGTGTGTGTGTGTGTTCTTGTGGCTTCACAGGAGAGAATATATCCAAGCAAAGGTCATGGCTGTATTTTAATTTAGAAATAGCTAGTTGAAGGTTTTTATTACATTTTAAAGTGGCAAATTGTCACTCGCTCAGAGTAACAGTGATTCCCAGGCAGGTAATAAAGTATGTTGACCTGATTTATTTTATTGCCTGTATACTTGCTAAAAGAGAAGGCCAATAAAATAAAAATGAAAATAAATCATAAGCTGACATATATATATATATATAATATATGTGTGTGTACATACACATACTTTATATATAGACTAAAGGCAGTGCTGAGATTTTATAGACAGTGTGACTTTATAGAGAGAGCAAAAGCTATACTGAGATTTGTGTGTGTGTGTGTGTATGTGTGTACATACACATACTTTATATATAGACTAAAGGCAGTACTGATATTTGATAAATAGATAGGTAGTGTGACTTCATATAGAGCATAAAGGCAGTGCTGAGATTTATATGTGTGTGTGCATGTGTGTGCGTGTACTAGAGAGAGATTCTTTATATATAGACTAAAAGTGATGCTGAGATTATATGTGCACATATAATTATATATTATACATAGTGAGACTTTATATATAAACTAAAGGTAATGCTGAAATTTTATATATCTTTGTGCATATTTCACATACATGTGTATATATTTATATATACTTTATATTAGACTAAAAGCAGTGTTGAGACTATGTGTGTGTTTATGTACACATGTGTTTGCATGTATGTGAATATTTATATATGTGTATATGTATTTATGCCTGTATATAGATACATATACATGTATGTCTTTTCTGTGTGTGTATGTGTCTGTGTATGTGCATGCATACAGAGTTTCAGAACTACCTTCCTTTGGGTATATTCTTGCCTTTTAAAAACAAACATAACGAGTATTCCACTGTGAAAATAATGGAGCTATTTTAGACAATGCTTTATCATCAGGTCATATTAATACTGCATTTCAATAATGTATGCTAACAGGATAAAAGACCTCTGCATCCATAAAAACCCTCTAGCCCAGCAGCTTCATGACTGAAGGCCTTAATACACTAAGAAGCCTGGCAGTTGGAATCCATATTCAATTATTGATTTTCTCAATTAATAAATGTTATTCTTACTCCACCTAAAGAAGAAGTTTCTGACCTTGGAGTCAGAAAGACCTGCATTTGAGTTCCACCCCCAACATATATTGTTTGTATGACCTGGGAAAACAATTAACCCCTCAGAATCCCCAGACATTTCTCCAAAGCCATACATTCTTGGTCTGTATTGGTACAGTTTCCTACAACAATGAAATGATGAGACTTGACCCCGCCCCCAGAAAGCACACAGTATGAAGTCTCACAGCATTCCTTATCCTTAAAGAAGAGTTTTGACATTTGGAACACTGGGGAGCCATACTCTCCTTTTTATGGAAGAATTTTCCCTGGAAGGTTCAAACTCATCTTATTACTGAAACTATGGAAAAGTATCTATTTTTTAATAGAAGAGAGAAAAAACACTTCATTCATAGAAATATGGTACAAAATAGAGTTGGATTGTAGCTTTGATGGTCATAGTTGCCTAAGACCTGCTGCAAAATCAGCATCAGGAAATCTTTACTAGATAATCAGAAAACCATTCAAATACATCGCTGTCCAGATAGCAGCATCCACAAAATGAACAACTAAGCACATCATTAATATCTTTCCAAATGCTAATTTTCAAAGCCATAAGCTTCCATGATTGCTAATCATGATTATCTTATGCCTTCTTTTTCTCCTGAAAAGCTATGGCGACAGATCATTTGGCAGCTACTGAACTCTTGATAACCTTTATCATCTCCAGTATTGGGTGGGTGAAGGAATGAGAAGATAGGACAAAGGCAGAAAAAGTCAAAAGAAGGAACTTGTTATTCAAAAGGAAAGAAAAAAAATAGTGATTTTATTTTCTCCTAAGTGAGCAAAGTGCCATGCTCCAAACTATCCTTCTTTCTCTGCAATTTAATTATACAAGTAGAGTAAAACAAAATAAATATCTAAGTACAAATCTAGCACTCTTCTCATTGTTTAGCTCTTACTGTTATTTGCTTCTTTATTTAAATATGTGCTTTTCTATAGCTTGGCTTAGCTTTATTTTTCTCTCACTCAAGGGGTGCATCAGTCTCTTTTCATGGGATTCAGTCTATTTTCAACTGTTCTTCAGGATAAAGGCCCTAATTATCTCCTTAGCCCTTCTTTATTACTCTGTGAGTATTCAATGCTCAATCTTTATCCTTATCCTATAGATAAACTTCTTAATTTCTTCAAGACCAAGACTTCCTTAGCTTAGAGACCCCCTACTTGTTCTCTGCCTAGTGACAATGATTTGCCCTTTGACCCAGTGGAAGAACACTGTCTGCTACATGGTTCTTCTTCCCTCCTATTTGTCTGACATCTACATTTTATAATCTGCCCACATTTTAAGGGGCCTCGATACACCCAACCCATTTTTTTTAGCATTGTATAATCATCAATGAACAAGTTTTAAATAGATTTATATAACCTTCATATTAAATAGGTTTTATAACCCCCATGAAGATTGGAAACAGAATGATTAGATTTATGGTAATGGAAGCCCATGAACTGGGGAAAAATGTAAAATATACCTCAATCCTGTGTCGTTTTCTACTAATTCTGTAGAGTCATAGGAATTGGGAATGCTAAGACAGTTTTAAAATACTTGTAAACATTAAATTAACTATTAGTACCTTAAATGTGAGATCCTTTCTTGTCTCATGGTCAACAAAGGTCTCACTATTAGAGGAACTGAATCATATTAACTTTGACATTCTTAGTATAAATGAAACTGGAAAACAAAAGGAATGACAGTTAATTAAAAGGATGGATCGTAGCTTGTCTTTAGAGAGACAAAAAATGATCAGGATTAGTTTTCTCATGCATCCAACAAAACATCATTGTATAGGACATTTGGTCATCTTGTACCATAGTAAACAAAATAACCATTTGGAATAAGACCACCATCAATGCAATTGTAGGTTATGTCACATTATCTGTTGCAAAGGGTAAGGAGGTAAAGAAACCATATGAAAACTTGATGAGACCTTCAACAAGTCTTCTTGTACTATGTGACATCAATACAAAATGGACATTCAGAAGGAGGACAAAAAAGAATAGGCTGTGAAAATATGTTTGGAATAAGATAGGAAATAAGAGATGGCAGAAGCTGAAGGATCACACAGAAGGCTCACATTTCTATTGAATGCTTTCTTTGTGAAAAAAAAAGCAAGAAAGTACTGTGAAGTCCCACCTTCTATAGGAAATCTTTCCCAATCCCTCTTAATTCTAGTCCCTTTTCTCTTTTAATTATATCCTATTTACTCTATGTCTAGCTTGCTTGTACATATTTGTTTGCTTGTTATCTCGTCCATTAGATTGTGAGGTCCTTTGGGGCAGGGGCCATCTTTTATCTTTCTTTATATCCCCAGAACTTAACAAAATATCTGGCACATAGTAGATACTTAATAAATGTTTCCTGACTGGCTTGACGTGTCAAGCACCAAATAACATCACAACAAAAGAAATCGATCATATTTTAGCAGATGTGAAGAACTTGTTTACCAATACGAGAAAATCATTTCCAAACCAGTTGTCCATACTAAGTCAGACTTAGAACACAGGTCAAAATATATTACAACTTAATAAGAAAAGATTAAAGTGATAGGTTGTCCCACGGAGCCAGTTCTGACTTGATGCTTCTAAATAAGCTATTTTAATAAAGAAAAAAAAAGAGAAACTGATAAAAGAATGGAAAAGACATATACTAAGACCATTTCCAAAGAAAGTCTAACCAGATTAAATAAACTGCAACGAGGGGACCAAAAGAACGTAGAAATTATCTCAAACAGCAAATATCTGAACTTTCTGCTTGGCAGGGAAACATGGAAAACAAAGGAATAATAAATTTTACCAACCGATGTAGACATTTGTTAAATATTTACTGTGTTCCAGGCACTGTTCTAGACACTGTAGAAAAACAAAAGTGGAATTATTTCTACCCTCAAAGAACTTACATTATGTTGGATTAGATAAGATATACAAATATAAGTATTTATTGAAAAATTCATTCAAGGCAATTTTAGGGGAGAGGGTATTATCATTGAGGAGAATCAGAGAATGATTCATAGAGAAAATGGAACTCAAAAACTAAAGATTCTAAAAGTAGAGGTGAGGAATAAATGTATTCTATTCATGGGAAAGAGTCAGTGAATTTGTAAAATCACATTAAAGAACACAACAGAAGATTATAAGCAGTGCTACCACACAAAATAGTGAAAAGCAAGAGATTCAAACAATTTTATAGAAAGGTTGGCCAGAAATCCAGCTAAAATTAAGCCTAAACTAAATCATCTAAAGAAATTTCAAAGATGAAACAACAAAGTCAATCAACAAACAAAAAAGAAAAAATAATCTTTCAAGATTCCTTTTTCCCCCCATCAATTATAGTAGAGCCACTACAGTTAGATGTAACCATAATGTTTTTTTTTTTAAGTGTTGTATAAGGAATTAGAAAGGGCACTTAAAATATGGAAAGAGGAGCTGAACATGATCCAATATTTTGAGGTAATTGAAGAATCTACTCAAAGATATTGGAAATTGACCAAAACACCAAATGCTCAAGAAAAAATATTTTGGAACAAAAAAAAAACGTTTGAATTTCAGTCAATAAAAAATTGTTCAATTGAATTTAGTTGATTCATTTCCCATTTTACTTTGTGTATATATGAAGACTAGTAGTAATTTAAATAGTTACTACCCTTTTATAGAATCAGAAAATCCTCTAGAATTCAAATTTGGACATTAAATTTTACAAACTTTGAAATTTTGTCATTGCCCCCTTCCGTCCAATTTTGATGCCACAGGTAGAGCTAAGTCACTATTTTAACTGCATTTGTAATCCCTGATAGGAAGGGTTGGGAATTTAGAGAAAAATTAAAATAAAAGAGCTTTGTCTCCAAAATAAGAGAACTCTCAAGCTTGCTATCTGTGTGAATTTAGGCAAGTCACTTAACCTATATGGGCCTTGATTTCATCACCTGTAAAGTAAGGAAATTGGAATAGGTGGCGTCTGAGGTTACTTCCACCTCTAAATCTCTGATCATTTGAGATGATCCAAATATGTGTGTTACATTCTGATAGGAAGCCTTTTCAGCTGGTAAAGATCATAATTTATTAAGGCCAAGACAAGATTGCAATTTAGAAGCTGTAACCCACCCAAACTCTCCCAACATTCCCCAACAAACTTTAAAATCATGTCTCAAATTGAGTTTTTGAACAGCAGAGCTAAATATATGTGAGACATTTTTCCAGGCTAAGAAAATTTAGGAGGTCAACAGGTCTGTGATATGGGAGTGAGAGCCAGATTAGAGCCCACACAGAGCCCACACAGAGGTAGCACCACTGATGGGCCCTGGAAGTGGTCTTGAGATGAGCAGCTTCAGAAATTTTCAGCCCAGAAACAGTAAGGGGGTCTGACAACTTATTAGAAGGAGCTTACAAAGAACCCTTTTCTAGGACTGAGTGCAGCTGGTGTTGATTGGCAACTTTGTTGCCCATACGCATTTTGAGGTCACAATTCCAGGGTGGAGAGGAGTGCTTTTGATAAATTACAAAGGAGCTTGGGTGCTTCTCACAATTTCAGGGACAAGAGGAGCAGTGCTTGAAGCTTCGAGGAAGCAGGGATTCTTCCTGTGTAAAAAAAGAACAACAACAACAACAAAAAAAAAAAAACCAAACCAAAACAAAACAAAACAAAAACAAAAACAAAAACCAGAGCAGATACCAGGAGGGCAGTGACCACATCTCTCCCTGGATAACACCACTTTGGAAGCAGTAGGAAAAGCCTGAAACTTGGGAAAGTGTCTCCCTAGTCTTCTGTGATCAGAGTCCAACTTTAACATAAAATTCAAGGCTGAGAAAGAGACTGGAAAAATGAGCCAACAAGAAAAAAAGAATTTGATCATAAAAATCTACTACAGTGGCATGAAAAACCAAGAAAAAACCCAGAAGACAACAAAGTCAAAATAACAACATTCTTGTTGTTGTTCAGTCATTTTAGTCAGGTCTGACTCTTCATGACCCCATTTGAGCTTGTCTTGGCCAAGATACTGGAGTGGTTTGCCATTTCCTACATCAGCACATTTTACAGATGAGGAAATTGAAACAGAGTTAAGTGATTTGACAGGAATCATCCAGCTAGTAAGTGTCAGAAGCCAGATTCACAATGTTACAACTTATCACAGAAAATCAGAATACAGCATTCACAACAATTTATCACTAAGATGGCCACATAGTTTTCACCATAATGGTCACAAAGTTTTGAACAAAGTACATTATTTTAGTAACTCAAACATTCAATCATCCTTCAGGAGGCTTGCTTCCTTACTCAGTCATTCAATCATCCTTAACCCTTAAGGGTCACAAAATAAAATAGTCAAAGTTTTCCACTCATGGGGCACACTAAGTTAGAAATCAGTCACTTATTCAGTCATCAATCACTATTCAATCATCAGAAAATACACAAGCCCTCCACCCCTAGCAAATTACAATTTCTCAGTCAGGACATATCCAAGTAGAGACTTCTTTCAGGTTGACTCTGGTCTCTCAGATTTCCTGGATCCCCTCCCATGGTCCCAGGTCCTACATGGATTCAACAAACCGTCACCTGGGTTCAAAGGCAGACAGGCCCCAGATGCTTGTCCAGCTCTCCACACAGTTCCATGCTGAAGCTCATAGTGTCTAGTCGACCTTAAATCCTTCACAGTCTCTGTTCCTGGGAAGTCAAGGCTTAATAAAGCCATAAACAGGTTTGTACAAAGTACCAACATCACAGTTATGCGTCCTCAGTCTTTGGCAGCTCCGACTGGCCCTTGGACATCTTCAACAGCTCCCTGAAGCTCCAGCTGGCCCTTGGACTTAGCAGCTCCTCAGCAGAAGCTCCAGCTATTTTCCAGAATCAAAATCACTTCACCCAGGTTCCCCAAATCAAAATCATTCTCTCTAGCCTGGGGGCCCATTCCTCTTCGGCCTCCCAGGTGGCAGTAGCTTCTGCCTCCATTAAGTTTGCTCCAAGAACCGTCTGACCTAGCAGAGGCTCCTCTTTATATATACACACACAGCATTAGCTCCTTCCTGTTTCAGCCAACCCCGTCCTGTTACATAAGCAACAGGGGTTCATATCTTCTGTTTTATCAACATAGGCTTGATTAATTACTAAATGCTAAGTACCTCCCAGCTTAGCCATACAAAAGAAACTTCAAAATTTCATTACTATTACAAAGCTCACTGAAGAAAATAATTCCTTAAAAATTAGAATTGGGCAAGTTGGAGTTAATGACTGAATGAAACATCAAGAAACAATAAAAGCAATTCAAGAATAAACAAAAATAGAAGAAAAAATGAGAAGTCTCATTGGAAAAGCAATTGACCTGGAAAATAGATAAAGGAGAGATAATTTAGGAATTATGGAACTATCTAAAAGTCATAAAAACAGCTTAGATATCATATTTCAAGAAATTTTCAAGAAAAATAATACCTTGATAGGTTAGATCTAGAGGGTAAAATTGAAATTGAAAGAATTCACTTATCACCTCCTGAAAGAGATTCTAAAATTCAAACTCCCAGGAATATTATAGGCAAATTTCAGAGCTCTCAGGTCAAGGAGAAAATATTGCAAGCAGCTAGACACAATTCAATTATTGTGGAGCCACAATCAGGATCACACAATCTTTAGTGAGTCCATGTTATTGTCATAGATGGCTTGAAATATGATATTTAAACACAAGACTAAAGAGAAGCAGAAAAAGGCAAACATGAAAGAGAAATAATGAAACTAAATAAAGATAAACTGTTTATATTCCTGTAGAAGATGATAATTCATGAAATTCCTAAGAACCTTATCATTGTTAGGGCAGTTAGAAGAAGCCTACATAGAGATAATGGGTATGAATCAATTATATTGGGATGACTTTTTTAAAATGAAAGGGATAAGTAAAGGGTGCATTGGGAAAAGGAGGAAGGGAGAGACAGAATGGGGAAATTTTTCTCACATAAAAAGATAAGCAAGGAAGAGTTTTTATAGTGAAGGGTAAAGGGGAAGGTGTGTAATGCTTGAACTTTAGTCTCATCAGAACTGGTTCAAAGAGGAAGAACACACACACACACACACACACACACACACACACATTCAGTTGGAAATAAAAATCTATTTTACCTAACAGGTTAAAAGGAAAAGAAGAGAAGTGGAGAAGATAATAAAAGGGAGGACAGATTAAGGAAAGAACTGGTGAGAAGCAAAACAGACTTTCAAAGGGGGTAAGATAAAAAGAGGGAGAGAAGAACAGACAGAAGAAAATAGCAAGGAGGGAAATACATAGTTAGTAATCATAGCTGTGAATGTAAATGGTATGAGTTCACCCATACAACAGAAGTGGATAGAGAACAGATTAGCAACCAGAATCCAATAAAATATCAGTTACAATACTTGAAACAGAAAGACACCTATAGAGTTGAAAGAAGATGGAGGAAAATCTGTTATGCTTTAGCTGAAGTAAAAAATTGGAAGGATAGCTCTCATGATCTCAGACAAAGCAAAAGTAAAAATAGATCTCATTATAAGAGATAATCAGGAAAACTGTTGTTGTTGCTATTGTTCGTCCTTTGTTCTTGAAGACACCATGACATCAGGGAGGTGATACCATGAAATCTAAATAAATTGGATTTAAGTGAGGGAGGGCTGTGAAAAGCCAGTAGCTTCACTTTCTGGAGTCATCTCAGTCCAGTAGCAAGATATAGATCAGGATGACTGGAGATGGCCCTCAATCAAGGAAACTTTGTTTTGATAAAAAGATACCATAGACAATGAAGTAATATCACAAAATTTTACAGCAAGTTTCTCTGATAAAAACATCTTTTCTCAGGTATTAGGGAACCAAGTCAAATTTATAAAAATAGATAAATTATCAAAAGACATGAACTGTTAGTTTTCAGAAGACATCAAAGCTAAAAAATGCTCTAAATCATTATTGATAAAAGAAATGAACATTAAAACAACTTCAGGGTACTACCTGACACTTATCAGAAATGACAAATGTTGGAAGGGATGAAGGACAATAGGTTCAAAAATAAAATTTTGATAGAGTAGTGAATTGGCCTAACCATTTTTGAGAACAATTTGGAACTAATTCTAAAGGGTTATAAAACTGTGCCTATACTTTGGCCTAGAAATATCACTAGGCTTATACCCCAAGGAGATCAAAGAAAAGGACGAGGACTATCTGTACAAAAATGTTCATACCAACTCTTGCTGTGGTGGCAAAGAATTAGAAATTGAGGAGATGTCCATCAGTTCAGGAATGACTGAACATGTGGCATATAATTATGATGGAGTTACGTAAGAAATGGCAATGGGGATGTTTTCAGAAAAAAATGGGAACCCCTATATAAACTGATGCAAAGTGAAGTGAATAGAAACCAGGAGATAATTGTACATAGTAGCAGAAATGTAATAAGGATCACCTGTGAAAAATTTAGCTACTCTGATCAATACAATGATCCAAAAGGAAAAAAAATATGAAGAGATAATAATAAAAAATGCTATCCACCTACAGAAAAAGAACTGATGAACTCTGAATGTAAAATGAAGTATAGTTTCCTCAATTTATTTTTCTTGCTTTTTTGGGGCAAGATATGACTAATGTGAAAATATATTTTCCATGATTTTCCATGGATAATTAACATCATATTGCTTGCCTTCTCAGTAGGTAGGAAAGAGGTGGGGGAAGGAAAACAATTTGGAACTCAAAAGTTTTTATTAAAAATGTTTAAAGTAAATAATAAGTGGTCATAAATACATAAAGATAAAAAAAATCAAAACTTACCTACTATGACTTAGCAGATAAATCAGAGGGAGTTGCTTGAGCAATGTAGATTCCAAGTGACCTGCCTATGGGCACTGGCTTTTTTCAAGTCCTAGCTAAAATCCTTTCTTTAGGAAGCCTTTTCTGATCCTTCTTAATTCTAGGGCCCTTCTGTTCATTTTCTCTAATTTTTCCAGTAGATAAATTGTTCATACATACGATTGTTTGCATCTTGTCTCTCCTATTAGACTGGGCACTCTGAAAGCAGAGGCTGTCTTTTTCCTTTCTTTGCCTCCTTAGTACATAAGCCTTCTTAATTCCAAGTCAATTGTTTTACTTACTACACCAAGTTTCTGCTTAACAGTTATTATTCCACACAGTTCTCTAGGTTCTTCAGACAGTGTTCTAGATATTTCACACTCCCATACTAAGCATTTATTCAGGTTTTCTCCCCAACATAAATTGAAGGAACACTGATTTAACAGGTTTGCAGTCCCCACATGGATGTCAATTGAAGCTCTTCTATGCTTTCCTATTCTATTTCTTAAATGCAATATAAATAAAATGTATTTATTAATAAATAAAACTTAGAAAGCTAGATTTCCACATAAGATAGCAATAGTATGTCATTTCTTCCCTGGATACAAAAACTCTTTTCAGGATAAATGATTGCTGCTGAGGTGTACAAGGAGGAGTGTGGGCTCAAGAGTGTTTGTCATTGTTGTATTAATTGCTATAGCTCCTGTTCCTGAACGGGTAAACATCAGCTCTCATGACTTCTTTGCTCATGACACCTGAAGCTGTTAGAATTTAGTTCAGAATAAGGTTTCTCCTCTCTCTGGTTTAAGCTATGAAATCTTGCTATGCTTGGGTTAAAATGACACTTCAGAGTTTTCTAAATACAAATGAATACTATTACATATCTGCTTCCATGGAGAGAGAGAGAGAAAGAGAGAGAGAGAGAGAGAGAGAGAGAGAGAGAGAGAGAGAGAGAGAGAGAGAGAGAGAGAGAGAGCAATACCTGGGGCATTTATTTTCACACACATCTTGTGTTTATCTCCCATCAACATCTAAATACACAGAAGATTATTATGTAAATCTAATCTTTCCCAAAACCATCGCAAGCATTATATCTTGAGGGGAAAAGAACAAATTTAGGTAAAAGATAGCTATTTTTAAAATGTTGTTAAAGATAAGGAATCACTGATCTTTGCTAGCATGGCCGGATTAGAACTGTGGTCTCCTCCAAAGTGATGGGCCTGGGAGCCTTCCACATCCCAAGATCTGTCTGGCACTCATCAGGCAGTGTTACTTGATCACAGCTGGATAAAATGCACACCCAGGGCAAATCTGTAAACACCAGCTTAATCTGCATGGGGAAAGTTACTGTCATCTCCTCCGACAGAAAAAGCCTCCAGGACCCATTCCAGCAGTAACAGTGACTGCAGTTCCTTAGAAATGTTGTCAGATTTAGGCTTGGAATCACTGTAAATGTCAGAAAGTTTCAATAAGAAAAAAATTGTATTTTCTTTTCTTAGAATTGAATTTTTAAAGTTTTAAAAATGGTCAATAAAGATATCCAATAGGGAAGCCATTTCTCCATGATCTGTAGCTGCCATTGATATTTTCACTTTGTATCATTTCATTTATGTAAATTCCCACAGCATTTCACTCCACTGCCCCCCCCCTTTTAACTGAATAGAAGTTAAAGGCATAAATCGTCCAAATTTTATTTTCTTCTGACTAGTTTAGGATACTAAGGGTAAGAAGTTCCCATCCCAGGTCTTCCATTGACTCTTGTATGTTAGTTTCCTAATCTATCAGAGGATTGATCAATTGATCACTAAAATCTCTCCCTGCCCCTTATTCTAGGCATTAACCTGGCAAATACACTAATAAAAACTTTAGTAGAGCTAAAGCTATAGGTATCTGGCAAAGCATGAGAAAAAGCTGAGACTGAACTCATAGTAAAAAAAGAAGAAAAAAAGGGAGAAATGTAGCACCCAAATGTAATTACCCCCCAAACACTAGCGCTCTGCCTATGAAAAATCATAATACTATAATAGAATGAAAGGAAAGTCCAAATCACTTGTCTGGCATTTAAATAAATTAATCTAAAGAGAGCAAAATTTGGCTCCAGCTTATCTTTCCACACTTATTACAATTATTTGCCTTCATGTATTCTATATTCCAGCCAAGTTGTCCTATTTGTTTTAACTTGTATGCTGTGTTCTAGTCCCCATTTATTTATTTTTTGCACAAGCTGTCCCCAATGTCTGTAATGCATTCCTTCTTCCAGTCTGCCTCCTAGTGTCTTCAGTTTCCCTAAGTGTCTCCAGGTCATTTCTTGGCTTTCTCTTCTTTGAGGGGACCTTTCTTCTCTCCTCTCCCAGTCCCTCCTGGATGTTGCCTTTTTCCAGTAGAACATAAACTCCCTGAGGGCAGGGACTATCATCTTGCTTATGTTTAATATCCCTAGTGGCTAGTACATAAAGCACTGAATAAATATTTTGCCTACCTATCTGCCTGACTTGTGCAATTGCCCCTGTATTCCTTCAATTTTTTTACTTATAGGTATATACAATTCAGATTCTGCTACACAAGGAGCTCTCAGTTTACCTTTATCAGGCAGAAACAAGCTTTCTAGTCAGTGCACCTAGCAGAAGGGAAGCAAAATTGACATCTGATTGCCCTGCGCTTCAACTGAGGTTTCTAAATTCATCATAATTAGTGGCACCATGAGATCTCAGCAGAAAGATAGAGGTGCAGATCAATAGAGATATAATTCTTTGCCTGGGGAGGAAATAATGGCAGTGTAAGTTCCAGCAAAGAGAAGACACAAATCAAAAAAGGTCTAGGGGGTCAAACTCAGTGGGACCACTGTGATGACATACTAGAAAGACATCAGTAGAGCTACAGCACCAAAAATAGGAGTTGCCTAACCATTCATTAGGCAGTGCATACAATGTACCAGGCACTGTGCTAAGTAGTGGAGGTACAAAAAGAGTCAAAAGACAGTTCTTGTCCTCAAAAGCCTTACAATCTAGTGAGGAGACAACATGCAAACAATATATACAAAACAAATTATATGCAGAGTAAATAGTTAGCAGAGGGAAAACACTAGAATTAAGAGGGGTTGGAAAAAAAATCTTCCTATAAAAGATGCCATTTTACTTGGCACTTAAAGGAAACCATTCCCTACATGTGTGCCTCTTCACTTATTTGTCTTGGCCACATATTACCTATATGTGTGCCCTTTCACACTGTCCTTTGAACACACATGTTCCTTCTACACATATGCCACAATTAATTCCTATGCATTTCCATGATCACCATTGATGACATGTTTTTTGTTTGTTTGTTATTTTGTTTTGTTTTTGTGGGAGATCATAAGAGTGTTGCATTGCTACTTTTCTTTACATGTCTTTGTTTTGAACCAGTAGTAGCCCATTAATGAATGTCAACACATTGGTCAGGGTTCCTGAGTTTTATGTGGATATGGACCTATATAGCACTTTTAATTTGTGTTAGCTTTTCTGGGAGATACTCATGTGAGAAGTGATGTCCCAGGTACTACAGCGGTGCGTGTCTGTATGTCTGTGGATAGATAGGTAGATAGATAGATAGATAGATAGATAGATAGATAGATAGATAGATAGATAGATATAGATAGATACACACACATATAGAACACACAGATATATACATATGTGTATACATACATGTGTATGTATATGTGTGTATATACCTAGAAGAAAACATGCCCAAAATGTATAAATGTAAAAAACAGACACATTAATCACAACTGTATATTTTCCTTTGAAAAAATGTAAAATACTAAGCAAGCCAGATAGGGGGAGTCTTATTTAATATCAGTATTTTGGCAACATATGGATAGATAGATAATAGGAGATACAGATAGATGATAGCTGGATTATATACGTATATAGATATAGAGCCCATTAAAATCATCCTCGTGAATAATTCAGAGAATTCAATTTAATGGAGAAAGGAAAAAGATAGAGATAGGTTATCCAATTTGTTGGACACCCATGTTGCTCCACAGCATTTTCCCCTGATCAATCAGAATGTATATTATTCTTTATCCTTCCCTCTCAGTACAAAGGATCAAGTGAAGCTGATTTTCCACATCTAAAACTTTGTTTTGCCTCCAGCCTTCTTCTTCATAACATGTGGGACTCAACAATTCTCCATAAAATATGCCATTAAACATTTATTTCTGAGGTATGACTTCTGATGTTCTGCAGGTAGGTTTCTAGAAAAATGTCTTCCAAATGGCTGCCAATGGGGAAAATAAAGCAATAGCAAAAACGTGATAGACAAGACCCCAAAACAGTGGGATTTAATTTCTTTGTAGTTAGAGATATTGGTTCCAACCAAGCAGGGTGCTGGAGAAAAGACAAACTTGGAATCCTACCATCAAGGCCAAATATGGAAATTAATACCCCCTTTATCTTAGGTCAATATCCTCTCATTTTGATGTTCTCTATGTCTTTTATGTCATTTTGTGGTACCCTTCGTATGTGAAGAATGTGAAGTGAGGGGGAAGAAGTTTGGCACCAAACAAAATGGTAATGTGGGAAATGTTTGCTTCAGTCTATTTTGGGAAACTTAAAAAAAAAAACCTATTACTCTATACTCACTAGCTTCAAGGTATAGAGACTTCCTTTCATGTTTTGGTTAAATGTACTGCTTTTAATTTGACATGCTAAGTCTAAATTGAGACTTTTTAAAATCTCAAATTAAAAGATACATTTTAAAAATTATGCATTTGTGAAATCATTAGTGCTCTGGATATAATATAACAAGAAAACTTGCTTTTGCCTTCAGAGGGAAAAATAATTAGTAAATTCATAATGCAGGTTCTTATACTTCAAAAGATGCAGGATAGATAAATGAAAGGGAAATAGTGGAATAGCTTCCTATATTTATCTGAAGAAATCTAGGAACCAGGGCAGGGAAACATAGTTGAGAGTGTTTCAATGAATCCAACAATAGCAGAAACAAAAGCAATTTTATTATCTGAGTGTGCTATACACCATCTAGACAGAAAGAAGAAATAGCTGAAGAGGTGAGGGTGAAATCAAAATCCTGGACAGAGGCACTGTAGTTTTAGAAGGCATTATTTATTAAGTCATTTTCAGGAAATGTCTAGAGGAGATAATGCTATCCCTTTTTTATCATGTCTCATTGATAATTTCATTTTTTGAAGGGTGGAAGACTCGGCAAAAGAAAATATTTAGAGTCTAGGTCTTATCACACAGATGGACTGTTTCTGGGGTGGTGATGATGGGAACATAGAGGAGAAGAGAATCTTAGACTTTGTGATAATGAAATAGTAGAAACTAAGAAATACATGAAATAGTCTTGTGCTTTGCTGTTTAGCAATTTTATCAGTAACTTAAAGGTTAAAGGTACATGTGACCTAATTAGAGAATGTGTTGTTGCCAGAAAGCTTTGAGGAATGCTTAACAAACTAGATGACAGAATCAAGATTCTTAAGGATCAGGAGAGATTAGAATATTAAACCAAATCAAATAAGTTGAAAATTAGCAGGAAAAAGACAGTCTTACCTTTGGGTTCAAAAAATCAGCTTCATGAGTATAAAATGGGGGAAGTATTATGATGTAGTGGTCCATCTAAAAAAATTGAGGATTTTAGTTGGATGTGGGCTTGTAATTTGAAGTTCCTTTTGTATTGCTTAGCTGAGAGGTACTTAGCACCTAGTTCAAATTAAGCCTCTGTTGAAGAAACAGAAGCTATGAATTCCTGTTGCTGATGTAACAGGAAGGGGCTAGAAAGGGAGAAAAAAATACTGTATATAAGGAAATGCCACAGAGAGGGAGAGCCAAACTTCTTGGAGCCAGGTTCTGGAGGCTTAGGAAGGGAGGCCCAGCCTGGAAAGAAAGATTTTTAGTTTGAGAACCCGGATGAAGTAATTTTGATTTTGGGAACCAGCTGAAACTTCTGCTGAGTCCAAGGGCCAGCCAAGCTGCTGAGGATTTCCGAGGACCAACCAGAGCTGCAGAAGGCTGAGGAAGCATGACTGTGGTGCTGGTATTTTGTCTGTTTGTGGCTTTATTGAACCTTGACTTCCCAGGAACAGAGACTGTGTAGGATTTAAGGTGGACTGGATGCTGTGAGCTTCAGTGTAGAATAGGAATGGTGAGGAGAGTTGGATAAGGAACTGGGAGCTGTCTGTCTTTGAACCCAGGTGACAGTTTAGTGAATCCAGGTAGGATCTGGGACCATAGAAGGGGATCCAGGGAGTCTGAGAGCCTACCCTGAGTCAAGATGGAAAGACCTCTCTGTGAATATTGGGTAGTGACCTACCCTGATGTGAGGTTTTACTTTGGGGCTTACTTTTGGAAGAGTTGTATGATTTGACCAGATAAGACTCTGGTCAGCCTATGAGCCCTCCCACCCCCACCCCACTACCCAGCTTTGAAAACCCAGATGTTGGTGCTTTCCACTGTGGTAGCTAACTAGATAAAGATATAACTGGAAACCCTGTCTGCTAAATTGTGTAATTTATTTGTGATTGTACTTTGTGATTGAACTAAGGATTCTGTGATTGACTAAATGAATGTCCTACCCAGGGTGGAGTACTTTGACTTTTTTATTTAGTGTCCCATAAGAAGGCAAGCCTCCTTAAGGATGATTGAATGGTTGAGTTGATTGAATGGTTGAGCTACTGATTGATTGACTAAGTGATTGTACTTTGTTCAAAACCATGTGACCATTGTGAAAACTATGTGGTCATTTCTGTGATAAGCTGTTGTGAATGCTGTATTTTGATTTTCTGTGATAAATTGTAATATTGTGAATGCTGTACTTTGATTTTCTGTGAATATTTTCCTCTGATTTTTTATTGAATAAATAGAGTGCTCACTATATTATGTAATCAGAATCTGGAAAGCTGTGCACAGCAGCATTCTTCTGAAAAGATGCTCATGTTTGGCTTTACAAGGCTCAATATAGATTAGTTTTTATTATTCTGTGGATCAGTTTTATTCCCCCAAAAGAATATATTTTTTTAAAGTCAGGAACTTGGGGATTTTTGTCTTCATATCTCCAGTACCCAGCTCAATTCCTGGCAAGTAGTGGGAATTTAACAAATATTTCTTGAATTGAGTTGAATATCCCTTCTAGAACTATGATGCTTGATTCTATGAAAACATAATTAACAATTTGGTATATAATGTGAGTAGGTAACCTAGGATGTTTTTTCCTTGTGGGAAAGGGTTGGGAGAAAAAGTTAAAAAAAACATAAGGAAAGAGAAAGAAGTAGGGGAGAAGTGGGGAGGCTAAAAGTCCCTGGTACAACAGATTCTACCAGTATCTGATAGGGATAGGTGTTACTGACCAAGCTATCCTAGGAGGGGAATGAATGAAAACACTCAAATGAAAGGAGATTAAGGAAATCATTGAAGTTACAAGAAGCAGATGACATTGAACTAATATTAGTATTTTCTAACTCAATTTATTTTTTTTAATGGACTATTTTATGTAAGACACAGTGCCAGTTACTATAATATCATGTAATGAGCAATTTGGAATTGTACTAGAAAGGAGAGAACACAATCAAGACACAATTTAAAGGTGAGACCCACAAGACTTAGCAATAGACTAAGTGTGGAAATCAATGGAGAAGGAGAAATCAATGGACACACTAAGATACTGGGTTGCTGGGAAAGTAATAGTTCTGTTAACATAAGAACAATAACAATAATAGTAGGCTGTAATCTAGGACTTTGTTTATAAAGCACTTTATATTATTCAATTCAATAAGCATATATTATGCACTAGATATAGTATAAAGTAATGGGAATGCAAAGACAAAATAGATGACAACACCCACCCTCAAACAATTTATATCCACTTTACTTTCATTACTTCATCGCATGCTCATCTAAGCTAATGCCATTTATGGACCAGTAGTGTAAATATTACCATTCTCATGTTACAGATGAGGAGCTGAAGGACCAAATCAGGGTTATGTAGCCAGTCTGTGGCCAAATTGGATACTCCCTCCTCCCTTGGCTTCCATGACAAGATTCTATACCAGTTCTCTTACTTATGTGAACTTTTTATCTCAGAATTTTTTGCTGACACTTCATTGATCTCTTAAGCTTGGATGTCCTGAAGGCAGCCTCCAACTTGGAAGATTAGATTAAATAATAGGCAAAATGGATATATTTTTGAGACAAAAATCAGGACATATGATTTGACAAGTGATTTATTTTGGCAAAGCTTCATTCAAAAACATTTTCTGAAAGGTGAAGTCATATTATAGAAGTAAGCGAGCTGGGTTTGGAGCCAGGTAAGTCTTGGGTAGAATGCTCACTTATTATGCATGCTAGCTTAGTGATCAGGGACAAGAGTTACTTTATTTCTCTGAGCCTCAATTTCCCTATCTGTAAAATGGAGATAATGATAGCAAATAGTTCCTACATCATCTCATATGCCTCCTTTTGTAGGCAAACTATTCCTGGTTCCCCACTTACTAGTGCCTGCCCCTCTGAGGTTACATTGTATTTGTTCTGTATATACTTGCATATGTACCTGTTACCTACCTCATTAGACTATAAACTTCTTGAAGACAAGGAACTGTCTTTGGATCCTGTACTTAGAACCATGCTTATGTAGTAAGAATACTTCTTATCTTTACATAACTGACTCCATCTTGTTTTAAGGCATCATTTAGTGATAAGTGTTTTGATGTTTGCTTTTCATAACTTATAAATGATAAATAACATATGCACATGTGTGTGTTTTAAACAAATGGTAAATATATGGGATAATACATGCAATTCCCAAAGACAAAATTTCAATGGAAAATTTTGTAGTTTATGTCCTCAAGCACCAACCAAATTAATTAGTTAAAAAAATAGATCATTGCCAAATAATTAGAATTGAGGTAATATCCAGAAAATATCTATTTTTAGAATTAAAAGAAGCCAACTAGATACTCTCAACATTCAGTCTGTTCTTAGGTCATGACCAAGTCTGTCTTTTGTATTCCCTACACCTGAGATTCAAAGAGCCCTATCGGTCACTGATTGACTAACTGGGATTTGATGGCTTGTTGGCAATCACTTCAAAGCAGACGTGTGTCTTTTGGCTAGGCAGAGAGGGAACCTTGTCATTGAATACAAATATGAGATAGACTTATAGGAAATCCTGGGAAATCAGGTTAGTGAGTTGTTCTTTCTGTCATTTAATATTTGTTTTTTTTCTATTTGATTATATTAATTAATGTCTGTGCGTTTTGATTAGTAAAGTTAGATTGTAGAAACTTCAGTTGTTTTATATATATATATGTATATATATATATATATATTATAGATAGTTTTATAAGGACCAAACCACATAATATATAATTTTCAAATCTAGCAAATGTGATAAAAATGTCACCTATGACATATATACATATTATTTTTATATTTGCTTACTGTATTACATCCATATGTGTTTATATGTGCATATGTATATACATATATTTCTTTGCTTACCTGTTCATTCATTCCTTTGTTGATTGATTAATTTTCCAGGCTTGTGGTTTTAATAATAAAGAGTGAAAATCTGCTCTAAAAACTCCTCCACTGATGCTGTTAGGAATTCACCTTTGAGACTTGTCTGTCATGCTGAGAGAGTTAGTGACTTTCTCTTGGTTCCAATACTAGGATTTGTCAGAAGTCAACCCCCAACCCAGGTCTTCTTGACCCTTAAGCTGACCTTTTATCCATTGTGCCATGCTGTCTAGCACCACCACCACCACCATCATCATCATCATCATTATTATCATCATCTTCAACACCATCATCATCACAAACATTTACATGATCCTTTAAGATCTGTGAAGAACATATGTATATAGATGTATGTATGTATATATGATTTAATAGCAAGTGTCCCCACAATTAAGAAAAGGCAACATGTTTTAGTTTCTTAAAAGTCAGGAAATGCTAAATTCAAGATCCATCTCTGATGCAAACTGGCTATGTGACTCTAGGCAAATAAATCACTTAACCTCTCAATGTCTCAGGCAACTCTCAGAGTCTAAATGGCAGAGATAGTGTTGGACAGAGACCTTGGTGTTCTTTATAAGCATGTGAATGCACAGGTCCAACGTTTATCTATTGCATATATCTACATCCTATATTCACAGCATTGGTAATAAAGATGAATGCTTTCAGAAAAAAATTAAAAAATATATAAAACAACTTTCTTAATTTAGTACAAAATCTTTATCTGTGGTGGAGGAAAACCACCCAGAAGTCATTTTTTTCCCCCTGGGGAGGTGGGGGAAGAGCTGTAGAACAAATATCACCCTTCTAACTGCCAGCATGAGAACTCAGCTGTTTCCAATGCAGGAAACCCTGGAGGCAGGGAGCTGTCAACAGCTAAAACCTGGGTACAAGATCAAGGGGGTGGTCTAACTCCAAATGTCAATACTTAAAAGAATGGCGGCAGAATGTCCGTGAATTGAGGAAGTCAGATTGGTAGGTAGAGCTTTCAACTTAGCTTAAAAGTGTTTTCTGTTATCTGGTTACAAACCTCACCCTTGACCAGAGCTGGACTTTGGACATGCTTCTCCCACCTCTGATCCCTTCTTGTTTGCTACCAGAGTATTTGAACTCCAAAGTATGTTTGCTTGAAACTTCTTGTTTATAGAAGATGGACAGCTAGGGGAGATCTTGAAAAAAATATCTAGTCCAACCTCTGCATTTTCCAGATAAGGATTCTGAGTCCCAGAGAGGTTAACCTGCTTTCCCAAGGGCACACAGGGCTTGTGTATAGCATATGTTGGAAGATTTGTATTCCCAATTATATAAATCTCAATATAACTCTTGATAACGATCAGTATGACTACCTACTTATTGTAAACATATTTTAAAGTTAGATCACTGAGTTTAAATAATTTCAAGACTGTGCTAGAAGTAAAAAGAAGTCCACGGAAATAAGTCTTTAGGAATTAGGTCAATTTCATAAATCAGGTAAATAAACAAACATTCATAATTCATATTATAATTGAGTCTTGTGGAATTTTGATTGGAAAGGTTCCAATATGGAAAATGTTTTCTTGCACTGAAACCTCAATACAGAAGTGTAAACTCAGAACTGAAAATTCCCTAGAAGTTTACAGTGAGGATCTAGTCACAAGTCAACCACTCTAATTTTCAGCTGTGAAATGTGGGGATTTGGGGTTTTTGTCCTGAAATTTAAAGCAAATGTCACATGCTTAAACAGGGTTTGGTTTTGTGGGTTTGCTCTGGCTTAAGAATCAATTAAAATTCAGAGATTATTATACACTTTACAAAAAAAAAAACCCTAGCCCTATAAATATAAAGGGTCTCATGAAACAGCATCTAAGTTTCAAATTATTGAACTTTGTACTTGTACAATGATAACTGTGCCTGAACATGCATTGAGAATCTGTGGTTTCCTCAATTTAAGAAACTGGATGCTAGATCATTCCTTCCATGAATCTTAGATTCATCCTCTCTCTAAGTTATTGAATCCTCAGTAGTTGTGAAAGCTACACAGATGTTAGATGACTTGCCAGGTTCACATAACTAGTATCAAAGACAAGATTTGAACCAGGTCTTTCTGAATTCAAGCCAAGTCTTTTCTCCTTATCACTATGCAGAATGCTAAGAAAATTTAATTTTTTAAGTTGAGTAAATGGAAAACACCTGGGAAACTTGGAGAATCTCATCAGAACTGCAAAAAAATTATTTGAAACTGTGGGTCTTTAGTTTTCTTTATTAAGAAATTTTCCTGGCAGGGGCGGCTAGGTGGTGCAGTGAGTAGAGCGTCGGCCCTGGAGTCAGAAGGACCTGATTTCGGATCCAACCTCAGACACTTAACACACACACACAAACAAAAACCTAGCCGTGTGACCTTGGGCAAGTTAACCCCAATTGCCCTCCAAAAAGCAAAAAAAAAAAAATTATCCTGTTAAATATTATCATAACTAGTGAACTTTTTTTGTCGTATTCTTGCTTTTTCTGCCTCTGTTTCTAAGTATGATGTGATCAAAATGATGGCTCCAATATGAGTTTTTTGGTTTGTTTGTGTAACTGTAGCTTTGTTTTATAGTCTATACTGAAAATATAGCCGTTAACTCTAACAAGCAATTGCTTTCAGTCCAAAGAAGCCAGGTGAGAAAAAAATTGACATATATAAACAGAGAAATCTCAGCTTAGTGGGGAATTTAAGGGAATGAAGGGCTAACTGCTTACAGATGCATAACTTACTTTTATTTTTCCATCAGGCCAGTGATTTTGTTGGTTTAGCAAACTGTCAGTGAGGAAACTTCTTCTGATGAGTATTGGTAATTCTTCCACAACTTATAATCTTAGAGGATATCTATGTCACTGAGGCATGAAGTGACTTGTCCAGGATCACACAGTCACTATGTGTCAGAAGTATGACTCATTCCCTGGTCTTTAGAGTTCCTATATGTTGCCTTCATAGCTTAAAATATTCATAACAAGTATATGTACATTCACATATTTTAAAATTATGCATTTTTTAATTATTATTAATTCATTTCATTTAGTTAGGTATACATTTCCCTCATACCAAAATGTTGGATTTTATAGTTCAGAAAAATTAAGTCATTAGTCTGGTTTCCTGAATGGCCAAGACCTGTGAACTGTCAATCATGGATGCTTTTTCCTATATACTGGTTAGGGCTTGCATGGATGAGATAGTTTCATCCAATACTAAATTGTCTCCATCAATAAGCAACTGGCCTGAAGGCAGAAAGTGACAGGGCAATACTTTGAAAATTAATTTACTTAACTGACATTGCTGGTCTTTCAGGAGTGGTCACCTCTGTGGGCTGTTGCTCCATGTATGTCAGCAAAATGCATGTTTCTCAGTGTTAAACAGATCAGTCATCACTATTCCCATTCAATCCCACAGAGCAACATAAATCTAGCTTAAGCACAGCAATGTATTTTGTGTTTCTATTCTAATTCTACTGGCCCATATCTGGAAAGGAGAGACTTTTTTTTAATACAATAAAGCAAATAATTTGCCAAACCAATATATACTATTGTGTCTTTTACCCAGATGACGGTAATTTTTTTTATTCCCCAAATACTCTGACCTAGTAAGACGAACCTACCTTTGAAGGCAATTTTACATTTTTAGGCAGCACCTTGGCCCAGTAAACTCCCATATTTTCTTTTCCCATTAGGAGAATGTTTTTGTTGTAGAAAAGCAAGAAATATATGTTTTACTCGTCTTAAAAATAATTTAATGCATTCCATAAACAACATTCTAGTTCAGAAAAGAAAGTCTACCTTGGATTTCTACTCGGTACCAATTTATGTTGTAACATTCCTGACACTGTCACTTAATTTGCCTAGTTGCTCATGGTCTAAATGTAGGTAATTTACCAACCTTTAACAATTTTCAGCTTTGCTAAATGGTACAGAGAACTACAATTACATTTCAAAAGCACTGGCATTCTATATGTCAGAAAAAAGCACCTACAAAGACATAATTACAATGTAATTGCCCACAAGTTCATGAAGTAAACATACATTATTAGGAGGCACTCATCTGTTCAATTTAAGCAACATTACAGCGAACATATTGCATAAATAGGAAGCCATTTTGTGAATATTACTGTAATAACAGGAGTTTAAATTGAAATGTGGGGCCTAAGTCAATGTATTCTTAAGATCACTTCAGATTTGTCAACCAATATCCAGTGGTGTTGAATTTGGCCCATTTTTCTAGATTCATTTAAAGCATTACATTTATATTATATGAACATGTATATTCAATGTAAATCATCACATTTGAAGTAAGTGTAGTGCGTGGGCAAAACCCCATGCTAAACCTTGGAAATGATTCATGTTTGTCTTATGTATTTATGAGCAATGCATAAAACCAATTCATTTTATATATGTATACACATATACACATATGTATATGTTATATATGTATACACACATAATGCATAAAACCAATTTGTGTAATATATGTATACACACATATCCTTATATGTGTACATATACACAGAGGTCTTGTACGTGAAGGACCCAGTGATTTATATCCTTCTTTAAGTATTTTATAGGCATGCTGTATTTTTATAATCAGCAATTTTGAATATATATTTTAGTCCATATCAGATGAGTATGCCTTGTAATAATGTCTTGGGGTTATCTATTTTGCAGGAAATTGTCACTCCACACTTCTTAGAAGCCAGTTTTTGCTCAAAGCCAGCACACCATGCCCTTCAGAACGACTGGGACTCCCCTGTGTGAAGTGAAAATACCCTGCAAGCATGCTGCAATGAGTTAGGAGAGTAGCACGCTACATATTAGCTGCTATTACATTTGTAAGATAGCACCTTTTGTCCTGAAGCTTCCCCAAGCACTTTACAAACAGATTCTATGTCAGCATTAACTCTGACTCATCTTACACCTCTGGCATGTAAGATAGCAACTGAATAAGTGCACACATAACTGCTGTCCAACTGCTTCAGACAAGGACAGTTTTTAAGAATGCAAGGCCATGAGGAAGAGTGAATCGAGCACCAGACCTGGAATCAGGAGGACCTGAGTTCAAATCCATCATCAAGTGGATTTGGGCAAGTCATTTAACCCCAATTGCCCTGCTTTCCTCCCTCCAAAAACAAATTAGAGCCTTTCTGCAAACTATACCTTAAATTCCTCCTAAATTATACTTGTAAGAACACAATAGATATATGCTTGTTCATTCTCACCACTGCTGATTACCCCACCCAAAAAAAGTACTTCCATGCTGAGCCCATCCAGTCATCCTGGAATTTGATGTCATATTTCACTTTGTAAACTTAAATGATTTAAGATTCTGCTACATTGTTGTTGTTTAGTCATTTCTGATGTGTATGACTCTTTGTGACCCCGTTTGGGGTTTTCTTGGCAAAGATACTAGAGTGATTTTCATTCTTTCTCCAGATCATTTCATAGATGAAGAAATTGAGGCAAACAGGGTTAAGTGACTGGCCCAAGGTCCTGCAGCTGGTAAGTGTTTGAGATCAGATTTGAACTTAGGAAGATAAGTCTCTAGGCCCAGTGCTCTAACCCCTGCAAAATCTAACTGCCCATTAGAACTTCTATTTCTGAAGTAGTGCATTTAAAAGAAGAGTGCTTAAAATCTAGTTTAAAATCCAGACAACAGTAAAAGTAATAATCTTCTATAATGTAAGCACCCTGAGGCCACAACTGGTTCCTTTTTGCCTTTGTTTCCCTACAATTCATATTTAGTGAATGTTTATGAAGTTAATAAGATAATGATGATAGCTAACATTTACATAGTGTTTTAAAGTGTCTCATTTCAAGGGCAGAGCCAAGATGGCAGAGTAGAAGCACAAATTTGGCATGGGTTCCCACTCCTATCACTTCCAATACTTGTAAAAAATGACCCTAAACAAACTTTAGAGCTACAGAACCCAGAAAATGACAGAGTGAAACAAATCTCTCACTGAAGAAAGCCTGGCAGGTGGACAGGAAGGGTCTATTGCACCAAGCTGGGAGCCAAGGGCAGCCCAATTCAAGCTCCAGGGTGGCCCCCACCAGCGGTGGCCTGAGAAGACTTCAGGAGAATGAATCATCAGTAGCTATGGCAGTTTCTAGACTTCTCAGTCCATAAATGCCAAAGACAAAGTAAAAGAGTCATAATGTGGATAAGAGCCCAGCCTTGTGCCCTGATTTATACAGCAATCCCAGCCTCTCATAGGATTCCCAACCTGCAAGAGTGAAACAAGATTATCCATCACAATGTGCACCCCTCATCTGTCCCTGGATTCATCAGAAAGGAAGATGGGCGGGTACAGAGGAAGGGCCTTCTACCCAAAGGGCATTTGTCATACTGATATACTTTCTGGTGAATTACAGTGGAAGGTACTACATCTGTGCCTTTAATCTTCCTTAGTAAATAACAAGAGCAATGAGCTATAAACAGGGGCCATATCTTTTCAGCCACTCTGAATTCCAAGGTATCTTGTTCTAAGTCCCAGTTTGCCTTTTTGATTTTGGGGGTTTCACTAGGGCCCTGAATTCACTGTAATCTCAATATAAAAGATCATTCTATTTGGTCACAGTAACCAGACTATGCCTATAAATCACTTTGTAATCATAAAAAGATATGGATATACATATGAACCATTATTACCTGTTATAATGCACTTCAATTTTTGTGTCTATGTGACTGTTTGGATAAAATGCTGTTTAGTTTTGGTCATATGTGTATAAGTCAAGTATGTGCCTATAATTGTGCTTAAACTAGTATATGTTTTGTAAAGGGCATATATTTGTTATGTGTGTGTCATAAAGAGTATCTTTCTGTAAAAAAAAAAAGTATCCCATTTTAATCTCACAACAAGTCTATAAGGCAGATCTATTATTATCTTGATCTTATGGCTAAGAAAAACAAACTGAAGGAGGTTAAACGATTTATCTAGTGTCCCATAGCTAGCAAGATTTCAATTCCGGTTTTCCTGACTCCAAACTTCTCACTCAATCTACAATGCCTTCTGTTTGGTCACGAATAAACCAAATAATCACTTTTTCCCCCATCCTGTAGGTGGTGCACCACATACTAATGAAGATGAAGACTCATCTTCCTAAATTGAAATCCCACCTCAGACATTTACTAACTCTGTAACCCTGGATAAGCCATTTAACCCTGTTTGCCTCAGTTTCTTCATCTGTAAAATGAGCTGGAGGAGGTAATGGCAAACCACTCCAGTATCTTTGCCAAAGAAACCTCAAATGGGATCACAAAGATCCTGATATGATTGAAAATGACTGAACAACAAGAGGTTTGATGATGCCTACTCACAGGATCATAGATCTAGAATTGAAAAAGACCCCAGAGATCATCTCCATTTTACAAATGAGATAACTGAGGTCCAAGGAGCTTGAGGAGCTTCCCAAAGGTTACACAGTCAATAAATAGCAGAGCCAAAATTTGAACTCAGGTCTAGTGAATCCAGGTTTATCACTCTTATCAGGCATAACTCCACCCTATGTGAAATCAGGGAGGACCTTTTTGGTAAGACCTTTTTAAAAAGTCAAGAATCACCCAGGGTGCTTCCAAAGAAGGTCAACCAAAAAGATATAGCTCATCCTAATCCCCAACTTTTTTGTAGCCTGAACATTTTCACCTCTTACTTAGAATGCTGGAGTTATAGTGAGGAAGACATGAATATGAATCTATTTTGGGATGACTTAGGGATTCAGTTTCAGATCTGAAAATTCTCCCATTGTACCATATGTAAGACCTTCATTAATGTATCCAGTTCTTTCCCGGAAGCCTATTTCCAATATGAAAGAGGGAGCTAGTATTTAGTAAGTACTGACAGAAGTGAGGAGAAGGTATCTTGAGTGGTGAATAAGGTCAGAAGCAAGGAGGCCTGAGACATTAAAGAGCAAATGTCTTCTACTTCATACGTATTGCTCAGGCTGCCCTTTGACTATCTCCCAAAATATCCTTTGCTAAAGCAGCAGCTGTCTTTGATGAAAAAAAAAAATAAGACAGCCCTTTGAGGTAATGTTCCTTCATGTCATAATTGGTTCTGATGTTAATCCTAAAATGGTTAATTCCATGTACCTGCTGTGTATTTAGAGGAGATGATATAGGAAGACTTCCTTTTGAAGAAAGGTCAGAAATAGCCCAAGGACTTATTATTTACTGAATGTCATTTCTGCAAATGTGCATTTCCTTTGAAGGCACAGCCACCCATAGGTTAGCAGTATTAAACATCTAAAATGGTTTGGCAGAATTTGGAGACAAGCAAGTGAGTCATACTATTTGTCTCTACTCAGCACATCATTGTCTCAGAAGAAATACAGATGTAGTCAAGCAGAAAGCTGCACATGGCCTGGAAAGCTAATGTCAGTGGAAATCTACTGGAAAGAACCAGATTGTCAGCTCCTTGAGGGTAGGGATCATGTTTTATATTTTTTCCAAGAATCATCTATTATGTGCAAGGCATTGTGCCTGTCTCTGAAGGTAAAATGCAGAGATAAAAATTCAATTGCTGCCTTCAGGGTGATTACATTTCACTGGAAGGATAAAATATTCACAAATATACGCATGAGCATTGGAGGAGGAGGAGGAGAGACAGAGACAGAGACAGAGAGACGCAGACACAGAGAAACAGACACAGAGACACAGAGAGAGATAGAGGCAGAGAGACACAGAGAGACAGAGGCAGAGACAGACAGACACAGATAGAGACAAAGAGCATGAGCAACTAGAGACATCTAGAAAAGTTTACTGTAGAAGGCAACATATGAGCTGAGCCTCAAATGAATGTAGGGATTCTAATCAATCAAACAATCAAGAAGTAAAGTTTATTAAGCATTCTAAGAGATGGAGACAAGAAGAGAGTGCAAACCAGGAAGGAGAAACACCCTGTTCAAAATATAAAAGTTGGGGATGGAATCCCAAGTCCAAGAAATGGCAGGTTGTCCAGTTAGTTCTGAATACACAGTGTGATGGAGAATGATGTGAAAAAGGCATAAAACGTAGTCTAGACCAGGACAGGCTTTTAATGTCTAGGTCAATCAGTACACAAAAAATTCATTTGAAAATGCAATACTTACATCAGCGCCATGTGAAACAGGCTAAATAATGATTATTTCCAAAAATCTTTAAGAGAATTTGGGTATTGTGAATGTAGTTATGTTATAGAATCACACAAGCTTTGACTTGGAAGGAGCTTTACAAGTTACTTCTGCCATGGAAACTGATCATCAGATTGAGAAAGAAGAACAATAACAACTGTTAACAGAAAATTACAACTCAAGATAAATAAGATAGTGAGCAAATGTAGTTTTTCTCAAATAGTTGTAGTTACAAGGTTTATGCAAACTACTTCTCAAGACCTTGAAAGTATCACTGAGAGTGAATTTTGAAAAATCGTGGTGAATAAACAGCAGGACTGGAGATGAGCAAATATTGGTCCAGTTTTCTAAAGTTGGAACAAGTTAGATTTTTCAGTCCATAAACTTGTATATTAGCCATCTATTCCTGGTACAATTCCAGAAGCCATTCATAAGCTCATGGTTTGTGAGCACTAGGAAGGTGAAGCCATTATTACTAGGAACTAACAAGGATTCTTCAAGAAAAAAAATATTATCCATACCCATACATGCACACACATATACACATGGATGTATACACACCCGATACACACACCCACACCCAGACATGTATATACTTTGGTTCAGTTATCTCAATGAAATGCTTTTTCATTTTTTTATATTTAAATTTTTCTGTGAATTTAATAATATGAACAAGATTGAGACATAAACATTAGATGATGATAGCACAATTAGACTAGAGGTATTGGTTGGATGACAGTCTCAAAAAGTGATGATAACTTGGTTGATGTCAATGTGGAGGAAAAATGCTAGTGGTATGCCACAGTGCACTTTTCTTGATCCTGTTCTGTTTCATATCGATGGCATCAATAGCATGCTTAGCAAACATTCAGTTGACAGAAAGCCATGAAGAAACATGAATATATTGAATGACAGAATGATCCTTAAATATGTTATCATCCCAGAATAATGGGTCAAATCTAAAGAGATAATTTAATAAGGATGAGTACTAATTATAACAGAGGGGGGAAAATCTTGATACTAATCTTCTGATAAGGACATGTTATGAATCACAAAATACTATAATCTTCAAACAACTGAAACATAATAGACACAAATAGACCAAAGGTCATTACCAATCATGCCATAGGCAAATGTCACAAGAGGCATTGTCTAGGAAATGTATGATCAGAAAAGTAAGTGGGCTGGAGTAAGGGAGAACAAGAAACCAGTACCCAAAGAGTTGTGTCAGAACCGAAGAAATTCAAATGAAAGAGATATAGAAGGCCTTCAGCATGTTGAGTATATCCCCTTTGGAAAATATATGAAGGGATGTGGACAAGAGTCACATAAAATGAAGTATGGATGGATTGCAAGCTTCATTATTGCTATGAATGTCCATGTATTAAAATGATCAGTTTAAAATAAATTTAAAAATCTATATCAAACATATATTGAAAATCTAAAATAAAATGCATAGATATAGGATGGGGAAGACATGAGTAGATAACAGTTAAGTTATTGATTTGCTCTAGGTCTTAAAAATTAACAAAGTTAAAATTTGAGCACTTGGATTCAAAGCTTTTGACTCCAAATATATGGCTCTCTCCACTTAATGAAGTACCCTCTTGAATGCAGCTATATCTGGGGCAATATGGATTAATGAATGGATCAGTTGTCGGGACTCAAAGTCAGAAGTGCCTGGATTAAAATCCTGCTATGGACACTAGCTGTGTGACTCTGGGCATGTCACTTAAGTGACTTAATAAGCCTCAGTTTCCTTATCTGTAGAGTGGGGATAATAATAGCACTTACCTCATGGAGTTGTTACATGGCTAAAATGAAATAATGTATTATAGGGCTTTTCAAATTTTAAAATGTTATGTTAATGTTAGGTATCATCAATGTTATTAGAAATAAGATATATTTTCTTATCATGAAATAAAGCTATTTGTTCCATGCCCATCTTTTCTATTATAAATAGGTAATTGTAGAATGAAGAAAAATGAAACATTAGTGAGATAAATGAGCAGCCTGCTATGTTACACATAAGGACACCTTCATAGGTATTGTTTAAAACTGACCAGAAGAAGTTAAGTTAGTAATTAAGTAAATATTGTAATAAGTACAGCTCTGACACACCACTTGAAGCTTGTCACTCCCCAGGGAACAGATACTTAATTTGTGGCCATGATAATAACAACCTAATGAAGCTCACATCTTGCTGGATAGCTTAATAAACTTCAAAGAAAACAAAACAAGACTCAATGAGTAAAAGTACATCCTTAGCTTTTTATTAAACAAAATGAGCATGAGTCGAGGCCCAGCATGGCATCCAAAGTTAAAGCTCCCCAACTACAAAGCAAATGTATGCAGAGAAATGTACAACAAAAGCCATAGCTTGGAGCCCTCCAGTTGGGTCTCCATCAGTGTTGCTCACAAAAGCCACCATTCTCCCTTTTAACAAAAACTGGTGGCTATGTTCTTCGCTAAATCCTCTTTGCTTCCTATAATCCACCTTGTACACTTTATCTCAAGTGTGTTTTATCTGATCTAATCCTGGGCCCATTCACTCTGAAGATAGAAGAAGGAACAGGATTATTTCACACTTAAGCGGGGCCCAATCTTTATGGGATCCACAAGAGGACACCTGGTAATGCAGAATTATCTTTGAATCAAGATGTTAGCTAGGTGCTTGAGCTGAATCATGCTTTCAATGCAATAATGTTTCAGGAAATAAAGCATTTCATTGAGGTTTTTCAACAAGTGTATTTGAAAAGACTCCTATTAAGATATAGATCTTAAGCATATATATTCATGTGCATATATATGGATGTAGGTCTTTGGATGCATGGATATACATATATGAGTCTCTATATTTGGGAGAACAATCCATATGCTATAGAAATGTTTAGATGCCAGGCAAAGAAATCTGCTCAATTCACATTCGTGTTTTTTTTTCATATTACTGATGTCCAAAGTTTAAAATGCTTTGAATGGGAACAAAATTTGGGGTTTAGTAAATTATTCCTAATTTTTTTTCAATGCAGTGACCAAGAAATCTCAATAAAAAAATAATCTAAGCCCCCCTGAACCTGGGGGACATAGATTAGCAGCAGGAACATTAAATCAAAATAGTACATACACACAAATATATACACGTCTGTATTTATATATACATATGTGTTGATATGTACATATGTGCATAGGTATGTATATGTGTATATTTCCATTGGCTCTTGGATGCTTAGCTTGGCATTATTAATGTATTAAAGGTTCAGTTTCACCTCAAATCCAGCTTCCTATAAGCTTCCAGTGACTTAGTACAAAATATGAAGGGAAAAACAAAGGGAAAGGTTCTTTCTTTTCTGAAGTCTACCACACTCTTTTTCTTTTCCTTAGATTACCTAATGTAGAGTTTTGAAAAAAAAAGCAGCAGTTATATGGAACACTCCTGGGGAAAGATCGGCAATGTTGTAAAAGTAAGGGATGTTTAATAGACTGTTCTTTGGATCAAGAAGGAGAAATATGACCAGGAAGGGACAAAAGTTGTTGTTTAGATTGGGCAAAACTGGAATTTTTCTTTGCTCTAAGATCTAAATAGTCCTAGGAAACTGATCCTTGAAGGGATTTATACCTAGAAGAGAGTGAGAATTCAATACTGAGATCTTGGAGTTTTATACATTGTAATTAAATTACCCTAAATGATTTTTGCACAATTAAATTCGGTCCCTTTCTCTGGGCCTCAACTTCCTAAACTTCCCCCCCAAAAAATGGGGGGTAAGAAAGGAAGTATATGAGAAGATCCCCAAGTTCCTTTCTTCTGTAAACCTCAGTAATCATTGATATTTTATCTGTATACTTGACAAATAGAAATAGGCAACTTAATATAGAGGAAGAAGACATTGAAGATATTTAGGTTTTGTAGAACCTTATGACTTTGGAGATTTGAATCAAATGAGAACTATAAATATTCACATTTATTCATTTTGGTCAAAGTATATCAATTCTTCTCAATATAGAGACAAAAGGAAAGGCAGCCTAGTACAGTGAACAGAGAATTGACTTAAGTCAGGTATGGTTGGGTTTAGGTCTCACCTCTCATCCATCCATATTGGTGGGTGAACCTGAACAATTTACTTAACCTTGTCCTGCCCTAGGAAACTCTAGAAGACTACAATTGTTGAGGAGGTACTAATCTGCCTTGATAGAATTGAGTTTCTTCCCTAGAAATTTCCTTCACTAATAACAACAACAAACAAACAAACAAACATATATATATATATATATATATATATATCACTTTAAGGTTTGCAAAACACTTTCCAAACAAAATTCAAGTTTCATAAGAAGTCTGTAAAGTAGATGATATTATTAGCCCCATTTTACAGAGAAGGAAGCTGGAGTAGAGAGAGGTTAAATGATTTGCCCAGGGTTATAGCATTTAGTAAGTGTTTGGTGCCAGATTTGAACCTCAGTCTTCCTGACTCCAGGCCCAACAATCTTTATCAAATGCACCACCTAGCTTCTTCTATTGAAATGATAGGTCTGGTCAAATTCAACGTAGAAGCAGAACACCTTGAATACTTCACTGTCACATTCTAATTAATGAATACTCTGGGAATGAAGCTTGTTATAACAGTTCCTAAAAGGGTAATCAAAACAAAACCTTTCTAAAACATACTATGCATGACTTTTGTGCTTCAAATTATCTCAATAATATTGTTCCCATTAAGATGGAGAGCATAGAAGGCAGCTAGGTGGTGCAGTGAATAGAGCACCGGCCCTGGAGTCAAGAGCACCTGATTTCAAATCTGGTCTCAGACACTTGACACAATTACTAGCCGTGTAACTTTGGGCAAGTCACTTAACCCCAAATGCTCTCCAAAAAAAGCAAAAAAAAAAGATGGAGAGCATATACCAAATAATAATCCCTCCACCCACAGCTACCATTTGTCCAGGAACATTTGAATGTTGATGAGTTTGATCCTAGTATTTCCTAGTCATATGGTCATTTACTATGACCATAGCAAAGCCTAATATTTTCCTTCTTCTTAGGAATCCCTGAGTTACCTTTTTTTTCCATAATCACTTTCATCTTGCTCCCCTCTACCAGTCCCTCTGGATACCCAGGACTTTGCTCTCAAACCTGATCCATCTGTCAAACAAGGAAAGGATTAATCTAGGAAGGGTTTTCTGTGATTGATTAGTGGATAGAGTGATTACTGTGAATGAACATCACTCAATGTGCTACTTTATCGATTATTGGTATTTCAAAATTTCTATCTCTAATTGGGGAATGAAGAGTTTTGACTCCTCTTAGAGGAAACTAACTAGCAGAGTGGTGGGAAGGAATTTTAAGGAATCGGAGAGTCCTTGAAATCATGGAATAAGTTGATCATGAAAGGAAACTTGATTTTTATTCCTTCAAGGGTACTTGTGGGGAGATCTTAAAGATCTTCTGACCCAGCACAAGTCTGGCCAAGGGGGCAATCTCTTCTCTCTAGACTATGATCACCTTATTATTCCCATCTCTAACCTTGCCTTTTTGAGTGTGATGTAAGTTGGATGTTCCATAGTGGATAATTTGGTCAAACCTACTTGCCCAAAATGGTTGAGGCAAGTAAGCTATTATTCACTGGGGGTGGGTGGCTGGGTTCCAAAATGTCACAATCTCATGAGACCTTTGCCTGGATTCTAAGAGAGGAGGGGAGTTGGCAGAGAAAGACAACCTCTCTCTATGACTCAAAGAGAAATGTTTGTCAGAGGAGAGAGGAGAAAGAATGGAGCCCATGATGATGAATTTGCTATGGAGTCTACTAATGTAGGATTCCCAGAAGAAACTGAAGAACCAGGGAAACAAATAGACCCAAGAGGCATTTGTAGATCAGCATGGTAGGAGCTGATAGCAAGCTGAGAGGAGACAGCTAATTTCCTATTTAATTCAATTAAACAAATATATACCAAGCATCTAACAGGAAGACAGCACTATACTAAGAGCTGGGGATAAAAAATACAAAAACAAACAAATAAAAAAAATAGTCCTGCCTCAGGTATTCTGTATGATCTGTGGAATTACAATATCGAAAAAGATTTTTGTATGTAAAATTATCTAACTAGGAAAAGGGTACTAACTGGTAGCTGACAAAATGCTTTGCAGGAGAGTAGGCATCTGAAGTGAATTCCAATGTCTCCAAAGCTTCTAAAAAGTGAGGTTATAATGCATTTCAGGCATAGTCAAGAGCCTGAGGCAAAGGACAGAATCAGCAGATGGAATGCAGAGGATTCATGGAGTCTGTGAAATCACTCTGGAAAGGCATGTTGGAGTCAGAATTTAATGGGATTTAAATGTCAAGCTGAGGGATTTGTATTTTGTTCTAGGGGCTATGAGAAGCATCTGAAGATTCTTGAGTAGGGCAGTGACATGGATAGACCTAGGTTTTAGGAAGATGATTTTTGCCAGGATTGAAGATGGCACTGAATCTTACTGGTTGTGTGTTCCTGAGTGTGTTGTGTGTTTAATCACTCTCTGACTCAGTTTCCTCATCTGTGATGTGGGAATAATAATAGTGCTTACCTCTCAGGGTGGTTGCAAGAATAAAACGAGATAATATTTTTAAAGTACTTTGCAGCCCTAAATACTTTATAAGTGCAGTTGGATAAATAATGACTATTATCAGTTATTAATTAAAGTAATGAGATCAGTTAGGAGTTAATTACAACAGTCTAGGAAAGATATAATGTAGATCTGACCTTAGGATATGTTATAGTGTTTTAAACTAGCTTGTTTGTTTTCTATAATTTCAGTTAATACTCATATTTTAGCTAGTAATTAAAAAGAGATTTTATACCCTAACCCTTTCCATCTTTTCTAATGTTCTAGAATATAGATATATGTTATTTACTTGTTTTCCTAATATTAAACCATCCTTGCATTCCTGGAATGAATCCTACCTGATCAGGGTGTATTATTTTTGTGATAAGTTGTTGGAGTCTTTTGGCTAATGTTTTATTTAGAATTTTTGCGTCTAAATTCATGAGGGAGATTGGTCTATAATTTTCTTTCTCTGTTTTATCTCTTCCTGATTTAGGAATCACTACCATATTTGTGTCATAGAAAGAGTTTGGTAGGACTCCTTCTTCACTAATTTTCCCAAATAGTTTGTAGAGTATTGGAATCAATTGTTCTTTAAATGTTTGATAGAATTCACTAGTGAACCCATCTGGCCCTGGAGATTTTTCCTAGGGAGTTCATTGATGGCTTGTTTGATTTCTTTTTCTGAGATGGGGTTATTTAGGTAATTCACTTCCTCTTCAGTTAATCTGGGCAATTTGTGATTTTGTAAATATTCATCCATTTCACTAAGATTGTCATATTTATGTGCATACAATTGGGAAAAATAATTTCTCATTATTTTTTTGATTTCCTCTTCATTGGAGGTAGATTCACCCTTTTTATTTTTGATACTCATAATTTGGTTTTCTTCTTTCTTTTTTTATCATATTGACTAAGGGTCTATCAATTTTGTTGATTTTTTCATAAAACCAGCTCTTGGTTTTATTTATTAATTCAATGGTTTTCTTAATTTAAATTTTATTAATCTCACCTTTGGTTTTCAGTATTTCTAATTTAGTACTAAATTGGGGATTTTCAATTTGTTCTTTTTCTAGCTTTTTCAATTGCATGTCCAATTCACTGACCTCCCTTCTCTCTGCTTTAATTAAGTATGCACTCAGGGATATAAAACTTCCCCTGAGAACTGCCTTTAGTGCATCCCACAAATTTTGGTATGTTTTTTCATTATTATCATTCTCTTGAATGAAATTATTGATTGTTTCTATAATTTCTTCTTTGACCCACCAATTTTTAGGATTAAATTGTTTAATTTCCAATTAGTTTTTAGTCTATCTTTCCATGGCCCTTTATTGCATATAATTTTTATTGCATCGTGATCTGAGAATGATGCGCTTAATATTTCTGCCTTTCTGCACTGGATTGTGAGGTTTTTATGCCCTAGTACATGGTCTATTTTTGGGTATGTACCATGCACTGCTGAGAAGAAAGTAAATTCCTTTTTATCCCCATTCAGTTTTCTCCAGAGATCCATCATATCTAGTCTCTCTAAGATTCTATTCACCTCCTTAACTTCTTTCTTGTTTATTTTGAGGTTAGATTTATCGAGTTCAGAGAGGGGGAGATTAAGGTCCCCCACTAGTATAGTTTTGCTATCTATTTCTTTCTCTAATTCCTTTAACTTCTCCTCTAGGAATCTGGATGCTATACCACTTGGTGCATATATATTAAGTAGTGATATTGCTTCATTCTCAATGGTGCCTTTTAGTAGGATATAGTTTCCTTCCTTATCTCTTTTAATTAGATCTATTTTTGCTTTTGCTTTATCTGAGATAAGTATTGCTACCCCTGCTTTTTTTACTTTAGCTGAGGCATAATAAATTTTACTCCAACCTTTTACCTTTACCCTGTGGGTATCCCTTTGTTTCAAATGTGTTTCTTGAAGACAGCATATTGTAGGATTATGGTTTTTAATCCATTCTGCTATCCGCCTCTGTTTTATGGGAGAGTTCATCCCATTCACATTCACAGTAATGATGACTATCTGTCTCTTCCCCTCCATCCTATTCCCTCCTGTTTATGCTTTTGTTTCTTCCTTCTCCCTTCCCCTCCTTGAAGTTTTCCCTTTTGACCACCCCCTCCCTCAGTGTTCCCACCCAGTGACCCCCCTTCTTAACCTACCCTCTCCCCTTACTACTATTTCCCTCCCTTATAATCCCTCCCTTTAGTCTCCTCCTTTTCACCCCCCCCTTACCCTCCCACTATCTATAGGACACAACAAATTTTTATACTTATCAGAGTAAATTACTCCCCGTTTGATTCCAAACCAATGAGAGTAAATTTCAAACAATGCTCCTCTCCCTCCCTCCAATTCCTCTATTTAATGAATTTATGTGTCTATTCACGTTAGATTCTTAAACTTCACTGATTAATTTGATCCTTCTTTGAACCAGAACCAGTGAGAATAGTGTTTAAATGATGTTCCTCTCCCTCTTACTTTCCCTTCTTCTATAGTGTGTTTTGATGCCTCTTCAGATGGCATATTTTACCTTTTCCTAGCTCATCCTTTCCTTTTTCCCATTACAGTACCATTGATCCCCTTAATAGTCTTTTTTTTTTAGACTCCATGTTAGTGCATTCATACCCACACCCTCTAAGTATAACCCTTTTGCAGGTCATGATAATCATAGAGATTTCAAATATTGACAGTTATCAGCTCCACATATAGGGATGTGAACATTTTGCTCTTGTTGCATCCCAAGTAATGAGCTTGTGTTTGTGGGTGTGGGTATGTGCACTTCTGCATGTGTGAGTCTATGTTACCCTTGTTTACCTTTTTATGTTCTTCTGGAGTCTTGTAATTGGAGATCAAATTTTCCATTGAGCTCTGGCTTTTTCATTAGGAAAGTCTGGAAGTCCCTTACTTCATTAAGCGTCCATCTCCTTGCCTGAAAGATTATGCTCAGTTTTGCCGGGTAGTTAATCCTTGGTTGTAGTCCTAGCTCTCTTGCCCTACGAAATATCAAATTCCAGTCCCTCCGCTCTTTTAATGTAGAAGCTGCTAGGTCCTGTGTGATCCTAACTGTAGTTCCTCGATATTTGAATTGTTTCTTTTTGGCTGCTTGTAGAATTTTTTTTCTTTAATCTTATAATTCTGGAATTTGGCTACTATATTTCTTGGAGTTTTCAGTTTGGGATCTCTTTCAGGAGGAGTCCGGTGAATTCTATCAATAGCTATTTTATCTTCTGATTCCAGGACCTCAGGACAGTTTTCTTTGACAATCTCTTGGGGGATGTTGTCTAGACTGCTTTTCTCATCATGGCTTTCTGGTAGACCAATAATTCTTAGGTTGTCTCTCCTGGATCTGTTCTCTAGGTCAGTTATTTTTCCAGTGAGATATTTTACATTTTCTTGCAATTTTTCGATCATCTTGTTTTTTTCGATTGACTCCTGCTGCATCATAGAGTTCTGAGTTTCAGTTTGGTTGTATCTAATTTTTAGTGAATTATGGTCTTCAATAAGTTTTTGAAGTTCCTTTTTTAGGGAGGTATTTTCTTTTTCCAAGTTGGTCATTGCCTCCCTGATTTGGTCTTTAAAATTTTTTCTTAAGCTCCTCCAGGAATGCTATTTGGGCTTGAGACCAGATCATGTTTCGTTCTGTGGTCTCTGGTGTGGGCAGAGAGTCTATATTGTTCTGTGTGTTTTGTTGTTCTTGCCCTGCATAGTATGCTCGAATAGACTTTCTTGCCTTCCCCTTCTCCTTTTCAGCTTCCTTCCTTCCCATTGTGACTTCCTGTTTCTTAGTGTCTCAGGCTATGAGTTTGGGGCCTGATCCTTGACTTTGAATACCTCTGGGTGGCTAGTTTATGGCTAAGTCAGGGAAGTCAGTGAGGAATGTAGATGTGTAGGTGGGGTTGAGTCTGACCACTTCAGATTTCTGCCTCTATACCCCTGGGCTATAAGTAGGCTTTTGTTGGTGAGGTGAGGTGGGGCTAGTTGGGTCCCCTCCCTCTCTTCTCTTCAGATTCCTGGCTGTCTCAGTTACACCCTTTCTTGGAGATTCTCAAGCCTGAGGCTATTTCCATTAACTTGGGATTTCAGTCTGGGTGGGAGACTTATCTTTGGGTTTTCTGCTTCATGAAGGAGGGATGGGAGGATTGGAGCAGCTAGAATTTACTTTGCCATTCCAGCCCCTGTATCATACAGGCAGGCAGTTTCTAAACTTCCAGGCTGGGGGCTGAATGCAGCCTGAGAAGCCACTCTCTCCACTGGGGGCCCGACTCTCCTACCTGGCTCCAATGATCCGTTCCCTCTGCGAGATGACTGCGATTCGTCCTTGGTAAGTCTGGAGGCTGGGGCTTTTTCTCTCTCTGGTGTAGTCTGCTTGCCTGCTCTTAGGTCTGAGCTGTGCAGACCCCACGCGCTCTGCGCTCGACCTGTGCGGGCACTCTGGGCAACCTCCTGTGCTGGATTCTGCCACACTCTGTCTTCCACTGGGCTTCGTCACTCCGGAATCTGCTCAGATTTACCCTTTTGGACTTAGTGACAGAGGAGCTCAGCGAGGTTACTGCTTCCTTTCCGCCATCTTGGCTCCGCCCCCATGTTATTTACTTGTTTACTTGCTTCTGATAACAATATTACTCATAGTAAAGTGTTTTGGAACTCCTTTTAGTGAACAGAGGTTTTGATATGTTTAAAAATATATCTTTGAAAAATATCAGTGAATTTTAGTCTAAAATAAAAAATAGTTACAAAGAAGAAATTGCCCTTCAGGTCCATGAATAAAAAGTAAAAAACAACATTTTTTTTCATGGCTTCTTCCAACAAAAGGTCATTCTAAAATAGCTTAAAATAACCCCCTACCTGGCTCTTACTAAGCTTCATGGAAATTGTTCTGTCTATAGACTGAATCATAGTTGAAAAATAACATAGGACAAAGTGATTAGCTAAATCATATGGGGAAAAAAAGATTAAAATTCTGAATCAGTGACTAATATGAAATAGCTCAAGTTGGACACTGGTCGACTATATCTACCTGACTATAATGAGTTCAGAATTATTTATAGCCGGAATAGGCCCCAAATTATATTTGCTCTAATGTCTATGATCAAACTAAACTGCAAAACAAAAATACAGGAAAAAATAATGTTGGTTTAAACATTTGTTGGAAACTAGGTCCATGATGCCCAAAGTAGCAAGCTAGTTACACACACACACACACACACACACACACACACACACACACACACACACATATATACACACACATGCATACATATATACATGCATACACACATATGTACATACATACATAGAAAGATGAACAGATAATAACTTTCACTTTGGTCAGTCAGGAAAAAAATGACCAAAGTAGTTGGTTGGTATCATCCTGGCAAAATGGATAGAAAGTGAGACCTTCAATTTTTAACCAGTTGGGAAATCAAACAGGCATGGTCAAAAACAGTTTCTAAGAAAAGTAGGATGCTGTTCACTATAATAGTAAAAAAATATTTACAAATAAACTTCAGTTAGCTCTCCTCACCCTTATTTATCCATATACTGGAAAAAAGTGAACTGTCCATCAGAGTTATTAGGCAGGTGCACAAGTGCCTAGGGAGTATTTAGAGAATGCTTATCAACCTAAGGTGACATGGGGTCAGCAGGGGTCAGTCCTGGGCAGCCCAGTTACATTTTCATCAATGCTCTAAGTAATGGAGAGACCATTCTTTCTTGTATTTGCAGATGATACCTGTCTGGGCCCTGGAGGGTAGAGTTGAAATATAAAATGACCTTGTAAAATAGTCAGAAAGAAACAAGATGAGGAGTAAGGTCATGTAATGGTCTGGAATCAGATAATTCTGTTTTGAATCCTGGCTCTGCTCCTTATTATCTATATGAACTTGAGCAAGAAATGTAACCTTTATGAACCTCCATGCCCTCATTTGCAAAATAAAAGGCTTGGATAGATGACAGGAAAGTGCAATCATAGAGAGGGAATATCTTCATTTATACAGGCTGAGTTCAACTAAGAGTTGAATTTAAACTTTTCTAAATTAAGATTTATTATTGATAAAGTATATTTTCCAGGTTAAATAATATTTAACTAGGTTGAATTCTATTCCTTTTCATAGGTATCAAATAACAATTTTACTTCTTTTGTAAAGTTAAATGAATTAGGAAGAAAGGGAATAGAGAAGGGAAGGAAACAAGCATTTATATGGCACCTACTATGTTCCAGAAACAGTGCTAAGGTTTTGCAAATATTACCTCATTTGATCCTCACACAGACCTACAAGGTAGATGCTATTATCATTACCATTTTATTCTTGAAGAAACTGAGATGAAAATAAGTTAAATGACTTGCCCAGAGTCACATAGCTAATAAGTATCTGAGGTTGGATTTGAACTTGGGTCTTCCTGACTCAAGTGCTCTGTCTACTGTGCCACCTAGCTGCCCCATTTGCATATATGTTCATACATAAGTTTGTATCCAGTATATGTGTATCTGTGTGCATATAGATATACACATAGGAATATATCTATCTACCCACATACATGCTCATATTTACATGCACGTACACATATATGTACGTGCATATGTACATACATATATGCATATATTTACATGCATATGTACTTATATACATATAACACATATATGATGTGTGAGGAGAGAGAGAGAGAGAGAGAGAGAGAGAGAGACGGAGAATACTGATGGAGAATAAGACAAGTAGTATACAAGTGTGGGAATGAGGAGATACAGAACCAAAGCAAAGGGGAACTATTATAGCAACTGTTCTCTATGGTTAGTGGTCCACAGTAGTTACAGAACACCAAATGGAAAAAGCCAGTCATCAGGAGTTCTAGTCTTCCCTAAACCCTGATTCTGTGCCCTAATTAAACTTCCAGATGCCAATTTACTGTATGTACCTCTAAAGACAAGAACTATTAAAGAATGAGTGCAATATTAACTGACAACACGTGGCACTGTCTATATGCCTTTGCCTATTTAAAGGAGGACAGCCAAGGAGTGCTACATCAGCTGATCTTTGCCTTTCCTAAAATTTCCCATTTCTGAATTGCCAACAAACTTCCTAAGGCAAAGAGAATCTGTGTAGCAGAAGATTTAGGAAATATTTCTCATTATTTATTGTTCATATGCTGAATAAAACATTGCATACAGTTAAGCACATTCTATTATTTTCTGTGGTGAGACAACTCCAGTAGGAAAGTATCACATGCCTGGTGCTAGGAGAAATATTGCAGATTCCAGGAAAATGTAGGATTTAATAAGATGGGACTGGGAATTGATACTGTTTAGGAAAATCCACATGCTCAACATCCCTTTAGATTAGGGAGTCAACATAATCTTCTACAGAAGAGTGTAACTGATAATACGTATTTCATTTTCTTAGCACCATATAAAGCTTGAGTGGCAGGGGTAGAGAATTTGTGACCTTGAGGCCACATATGACCCCCTAGGTCCATAAGTATAGCTCTTTGATTTTGGATTTGATCAAAGGGCAGCACTTGAGGACTTAGGAGGCTACAGGTTCCTCACCCCTGAGCTTGACACTCTTCCTAGGTCTTTTACTCAGTGTATTGAAATGTTATAATTGCTATGGATGAAGTAAAGATTACAGGTTCTGTTGTCCCCATTAAATAAGATCATGTTAGTGGCTGGTCACCTAACACTTTATTTGGTCTAGTCACCCAAAGGCCCTTTCTTATGGCATTCTGGGCCCTATGTGAGATATAATATTGAGTCTGTTGTCAGGGCTTATTTTTCTTACTCAGAGTGATCTGCATCTTGGTGAATCCATTAGAATTTTATATCTTTTAGTCTATAGGGAGTGGTGGAAGTTGTCTCTGAAAGTGGCAGTATATGAAGAACTCAATATGTCCCAACCACTAGAAACTAGTCTAAAATAAGGAGAAATGAGAAGACCTTGTTATCACGGAAGACCCTGGGTTATTTATGGAAAGAATATTTACTTTGGAAATGAAACTTAAGGCAACACAGTGATAAAATGGTGATAATTTCCAAAAATCAAATTTGTCCTCAAAAGATAAAGGGGCATACAGATGCCAACTTGTTGGGGAGATCCTCCTCTGTGATGAACTTATGGGAGGAGATGGACCAGTGCCATAGGTTGGATTGTGATCTGCATTATGAGGTGAGGGAGAGGGGGTTGAGGGGGTTATAGATTCATTGGATTTTAGGAATTTTATTTATCACAAGTAACACCAATGCCTCCTCTCAGCACTTCAATGTATCTAAAATTTGAGAGAAAAAAATAAAAGGGTAAATTTTAAGCTGGAGACCAGTCTAACACTACAAGTTATCAATCCCCTACCCCATTTCAAGCCTTTCTGGCATTCCTGAAATCCAGTTTGTTTGCTGTTTAATTGTTCAGGAATAAAGAATTGTGTTTTAACTATAGCTATAGCTCTATTCCCCACTTGCTGTGTAACCTTTGAAAATTCAATTAGTTTTGTGGTTTTATGTCTCTTTTTTTGGTTGATGTCCTATAAAACTCATTTTGATGCCTTTGAGATGTTTATCAACAAGTGAGCTCCACACTGCTATGAAACAAAATGAGAAATGTTTCTGGTTTCTATTCTCCTCATCCATAATACATACCCTTGAGAGCAAGAATCTGCTGGTATATGTTTTTTTTTTTTAACAACTGACTCCTTAGAAAGAAAAATGTACATATGGCTCACTTGTAGGTGTAATCTGCATCATTAACATTCTCTCCATCACTCTCTTAAGCCTAGACAATTAATAAAACAATAAATAAAACCCTGATTTGTAATATTTAACATTTCCTGAGATATAAATGCTTATCCTGAAAATTTAATGATTGACTCTGGGGAGTCAGTTGGAGCTGTATCCAGAATACCCCAAATTTAGGGTAAAGAGGTCAAAATATTTGAAAAAAATAATATAGTCTAAATACAAATTTATATCTTATTGACCAACGAATTATTTTCAGGGAGTACATGATCTAGATTAATTAATGTCTTTTCTTTTAATATTTCATTTATTTTTAATTTATGGAATAAAATAAGTGTTTAAATTACATAATACATTTTTAAAAAGATGATTAATGTCTTTTGAGGAGAAACTACACTTGATATATTTTTTTTGGTAAGGCAGCTCCCTTACCTTATCAGCAAAGTAGCTCCCTCCATCAAATCATATCAGTACTTGCCCTGTATATTATACTTTTAGAGTTTTCTGGGCCACTAAGATTTTAAATGATTTGTCCAGAGTGCCATTGTGTGTTGGTATTGGGAATTTGAACCCAATCTTTGTAATTCTTGTTTTTGTTTTGTTTTTTGTTTGTTTTGAGAGGCAATCAGGGGTAAATATCTTGTCTAGGGTCACATAGCTAGTAATTTTCAAGTCAGATCTTTGTAATTCTGAAGCCAACTCCCTATTCACTATGCCATGAAACTTACTCCTAGATGACTCTAAAACACGACTTAGTAATAGATTATAGCAGTAATGGTAATATAATCTTGGAAAAGGAATCACTTACATGAAGTCATTCTTCAGTCAGGTTTTTTCATTACAAGTTCCTTGGCAATAGGGATTGCTTCTTATTAAATATTTTCCCCCTTTTTCAGCACCTAGAATTGTGCCTTGCACACAACAGACATTTAATAAATGTTCTGAATGGAAGTGGATTGAATTTCCTTCATAATGTTCTGACCATCATTAAAGAGTTAGTGAATCTCCCTGAGTGTCTAACATATGCCCAGGGATTCTCAACTGTTTTTGGAAGAATCTGATTTGGGAAAATATTTGGCAAAGGTAACACTGGAATTTTAGAATAAGAAATATACATTACTGTCATCCAGTTTTCTCAATCACAGAGTTGTTTTCATGAGAGGAAAAGAGAAATTTAAATATTATGAAGTAAAATGATAAATTCACTGGAATAGTGCAATACAGATATATTAACATTAACCATACCTAGTATAAAGATGGAAAATTCCATATTTTATCTGCTTCCAGAGCCCAGTGCACCCAAGAGACACTTAATTAAGAGGACTCTAAACTGTAAGTTTATTAAACAAGCATTCTGAAGATAGTGAATCCTTTACTTTTAAATACAATTTCAGAATCCCACCCTGCTGTTAGTTACAGTTATGATCATTTGTTTATTGGCACCCTACAATTTACAGTTTCTATTTATAAATGAAATGAATTACTGTGGTTTTATCACTTGAATTTTCTCTCTCTTCCAAAGCAAAATATATTCTATTGCTGTTTAATATTCTTTTGCAATCAATGTATTGATTTTTATCTATAGACAATTTGTAATAATTAAGACTTCAAGCAAAATGTGTTCCTTTTTATAAAGCCCCAGTGACCGTTCATTTTGGTTATTGCAAGTGAAGTATCCAATGTCACAGTCCTACTTAATGCCACGATTCTAGGAAGCTACATGGTGACCAGGAGTTGCTACAGGTGCACACGGATAGATAAAGGCCGAGGATGAATGTAGTAGTACTAGCAATTCCATGGTGGCCTTCACATACAGAAGGTGATAATTAGTAGTTCTGTAATACCTTAAAGTGGGAATTAGTTGATAGCTCTAAGATCCCAGGGAGGGGAATTGGAAACGATGTAAAACACGCAAAGAGTAAAACACAATGAAACCTACTGTATTTTAGAGGCCACTTGAGGGGCTAGAAAAACCCATTTTCTTAAACTGAATAAAGCACCCACTAAAGATCAGCAAAATTGTATGCAACCCACTAAAAAGAGAATCCGTAAAAGGCAAAATAATCCATAGGAGCAATTGTGTATTCTTTGAAAATAAAATTCTTCCAGAGAAGTGTTTACTCATTCTTCTATAGTCCAACACTAATTTAATAATCCATCAACTTTCAACCTTCCAGCTAAAAGAAATCCCTTCAAATGACTTTTTCTCTTCATCTGCTTCATACATGTGTGTATATGTATGTGTGTGTGTGTTTTCTTCTAACTGAAAACTATTCTATCCTTTCTAGTTTTAATTCTGGCAAACTTCTCAGGATGGACTTCCCCTCTAAAGAGAAAATTGGGAAATCTTTCAAAGCAGCTTTTTTTTTTCAACCTGGCTATCCTAAAGAGAGTAAAAGGTAAAAAAACATAAGTTGATTTTAATGAATTCGAAAGTATTCCTAGCCAGGGTTAACGATCTAACCATTCCTGACCTTTATAGAAAGTGTGCATTTCAAAATTCATTTTTTTTTCTTCAAATTTCCAAAGCAAGCTATCTCAAAAAATAAGCAATATAAAAAGTATAACTTAAGCACAGTTTTCAGGTTTGATCTCATGGTAACAATGTTCTAAAAGATGTAAATGAAGAATGTGAGAAATAGCAGATTACTGAACTAATGAATTATTGTCTAGGATATTTTGGTATCTACTTTCTGCTTGCTCTTTCAACTTCAACTAGCTTTGGCACAATCTACTGCAATGTCTTTCTGGAAATTTTTAAGCTTTTAAAAAATTAATTTGTTTATTTTTAATTTCTAACATTCAATTTTATAGGATTTTGAGCTCTAAATTTTCTCCTCATCTCTCCCCTCCCTCTTCCCCAAGATGGCATGCAGTCTGATGTAGGCTCTATATATACAGCCATATTAAACACATTTCCACATTAGTCATGTTGTAAAGAAGAATTAGAACCAAAGGGGAAAACTGCAAGAAAAAAGAAACAAAAAGAGAAAGAAAATAGTATGGTGTGTTTTTCATTCTGACTCCATAGTTTTGTTTTGTTTGTTTTCCAGATGTGGATAGCATCATGAGGCTTTTGGAATCGTCTTGGATCATTGCATTGCTGAGAGGAGCTAAGTTTATCAAAGTCAGTCATCACACACTATGACTGTTGCTGTTTCCAGTGTTTTACTGGTTCTGCACACTTCACTCAGCATCAGTTCATGTAAGTCTTTCAAGATTTTTCTGAGGTCTACCTGTTCATCATTTCTTATGGAGAAGTAGTATTACATTACATTCATATGCCATAACTTGTTTAGCCATTCTCCAATTGATGGGCACCTCTCAATTTCCAATTGTTTCCCATCACAAAAAGATCAAATTCACTTCCTATAGGAGATCTCTCTAGATTCTCTCACTTATTGATGGTCCTTCTTACCTTTAATTAATTGTATATATTTTTATTTCATTTTCTGTGTGTATCCCCCCATTATACCAAATGTAGCTAGTCCTCAGCCCTAGTCTAGATCATGCTTCACATCCTATTACAGAGTCCATCTGATATATGCCTTATAATATAAACTTCTTGAGGCCAAGGTTACTTCAGTTTTTGTCTTTTTATTAGCTAACCCCTCACTGGATCTATTCCTCTTGTGGCCTGCTAAGTATACCACAAGTAATCTTCATTTTTGTTTTGTTTTATATTTTTTCTCATTCATTCTTTACAATATGGCTTCCTAATTACCAAATTTAATGCATTCACCATTAATAGAATATCCTCCCTTCTTCTCAGACATATTATAATGTCAATCATCAACCTTTTCTCTTGTATCTTCAATCCCCTTGTTAGCTAGTTCTTTCCCCTTATCCTGCAAACATGCTTTGTTCTCTCCTAAAAACAATGATGTTATTTTCCATTTCACAGTTGAAGAAATTGAGGCAAACAAGTTAAGTGACTTTCCCTGGGATTACATATCTAGTAAATATCCATGGCTGGATTTTATGTAGGTCTTCTTGACTCCAGCCCAGCACTCCATCTACTGGACCAGCAAGGTCATGTAGTTCAATTCCATCACATTTTCTAAATGAGAGCCTTAAGATGCCTTGATGATCATCTTATTTAATCCTCACATTTTATAAGTGAGGACTCTGAACCCCTAAAAGATAAATGACTTGTCTAAGGTTATGTAGCTAGTAAGAGACTAAGAGAAACCAGGTCTTCTTACTCTACACCAAATACTTTCCATATACCAGGACACCTCTCTTGGAATTTAGACTTTTCCTTTCTATAATTCTTTAGGGCAAGGAAGAAAGTAGCTTAAAAATTTGGGAACTAGTTATTGGGAAATACATCAATAGGTAAACAAAGATTAAAAATTTAAAAATAAAAATTTTAAAACGTTACCTCCATTCAAACTTTGTGTAGGTTCATGGTGTGTGAAATTGCAAAGATTCAGCATGGCGACCCCAAGTTCTTTACAGAAATCTTACCATGGCCTCGGTATACAGATATAATCATAAAATGACTATATGAGCTCCAGACATAAAATTAAGCAAGAATAGTATTCTAGTCATCTCTCTAAAGTCTACTTTATGACTTCATAAACCATGATGACCAACATATTAGTATCTAATGTTTTGTAGTAATGCTTTGCGAGGGTTTTTTTGTTTTGTTTTTGGAAAAGAATCATAAGCTACCCAGTAATATATGGCTAAATATACAAAAAGTATATTGATTCCCTCATGATCCCATTGTTTTAGGCTCTATGAAGGTTTACAATCAGAAGAAAATGTATATCTTTTAATTCATGTCTGGTAACATATGATTAACTAATTGGTGTTAGCAGGCACTCTACTTGTTAATGGAGTCATCTAAGTGGTAATCCCAAAGTAGTAAAGCAATATGGGAAGCAATCCATGTCTTCTGAGCTCATTATCACAGAGACCACAAACTGAGGTACTTATGAGCACAACTAACATTTATTTGAGAGCAGATTCTTTTATTTCTGTTTTATGGAGTTTCCATTGCTGATGACAGGAAAGACTAATTGCTTTGGAATGCTATGCTTTTCTGAGCAACCATTTATTACAAATGCTGTGGTATGCAGAGTAGTATGGTAAGCTTTCTGCAGGGGCACCAGAAGAAGTCTAGATGTGGGACTTGGTCTCAGAAGCTTACATATAGAGGTAAGAAGAACACTAAATAACCTAAGAAGAATACAAATTAGCATGCATGAGTTCACTGGAAAAGCACAAACATGTAATACATATATGTGCATTTATGACCTTGGCATATACATACATATATGTACATATACACATGTGTGTATAAATGGCCTTCATATTATCCTAGACTTTTCATTCTCACTCACCCAACACTTTCAATTAATTGGCAAACGTAGCTATTTCTACCTTCCCAACATCTCGCATATATGCCTCCTTTTCTCTGCTCACACAGTCACCATTCTAGGCCAGACACTCATCACCTCTCATCTGGTCTATTTTTGTAAAACTGTAACTTATCTCCTTTCTCCAGATCTTTCCTCCCTTGAGTTCATATGTCACTCAGCTTTCAGATTGATTTTTCCAAAACTACAGTGACTCCTTATTAATTCCAGGATCAAATTTGAAGTCCTCTGTTTGGTCATTTAATCTTTGATTCCTTCCAGACTTCTTCCATTTAACTTTCCTTCTTGTATTCTATAATTCAGCTATACTGACCCACATGCTGTTCTTCAAATACATTACTTTCCATCTCCAATCTCTAGGCCTTTGCATTGGCTGTGCCCCATTTCTGGAATGCTGTGCTTTCTCCTCCTCCTCCTCATTGTTTCTCTGGCTTCCTTTAAGATTCAGCTCATATCATATCTGAATGAAGCCTTCCCTTTTTTCCTATGCCATTTAGGCAAATAATCCTTTCTGGAAAATGCTATTTAAATAGCTGACTAAATGTTATCAGTTGATAAACATGGGGGAAGTTCACTAGTCAAGGGGTCATGAGTTACAGCACTAGAAACCATCTCTAAAGCCTCATAGCTATCCCTCTACCCCTAGTATTTCTGAGGGGAGATGTAGCAGCCACTCTCTAAGGACCTGACTCCTCCATTGACAGCAATGAGAGTTGTGAATGGGGGCCCAGAGCCTGGATTACAATTAAATCAAGTCTGTTATTGCTCCTGAAAGTAGTGTTAAATTGCTCCCCACTGAAAAATTCTGAAACTTTTTGGACCAAAAGGTTCCTTGTGACCATCACTCTCTAATGTATGGTGTCCAGGCCTTTTAGAATGTAAGTTCCTTGAGGCAAGAACTGCCTCTGCTTTTATCTTTAGCTCCAATACTTAGCATAATGCCTGACACATTGGAAGGACTTAATAATTGCTTTTGATTCTTATATATGGACACACACACTCATATCTCTCTATACATATATCTATATCTATATTTATATATCTATATCTATATCTATCTATCTATCTATCTATCTATCTATCTATCTATCTATCTATAAAAGCATATGAAGGCAGCCTTTAATGATTATGGTCACTGTCATCATTACTGACATTACATCATCTTCATTAATAATCTAATATCCAAGATGTGAGATCCATGTTTCCCAGAAAAGAGGTTCCTGGTTTGCACTCAGTGCTCAGATTCATGCTTCATGTGTTCTGACCCCAGAAGAGGGTAATCAGGCTTTGGCTCACCTCTCTCTGGCTCATTACATTCCCACCTTGGATTAGTTCCCCAAGGAAAACTCAAGAACAAAACTTAAGAATTGCCCCATGTCTACATTATCTCATTTAAGCTTCACGAATATATATTTTTTAAGAACCACAGTATTGTCATCTCCATTTCATAGATAAGGAAACAGAGGTCCAGAAATTTTCAGTGATTTGTCCACAGTCAATTTTAGAGATGGGCTTTAGACTAGACTAAATTTGGAGTCAGGAAGTCCTATATTCAAATCCTGCTCCTGACTAGTTGCATGACCTTGTAGAGGTCAATTAACTTAATTTACATCTACTAAGTTATAGCCAGTTGTGTTCAGTCAGTGGCAGAAGCAGGTCCCCTCTTATTCCTGAGTTAGTGTTCTTTCCATTGTGCAGCACCATCTTCCGCTGTTGGATACAGATTCTGAGGAACTTGTCTATTCCTGCAACCACAGTACTAAAAGGGGGTATTGCTCCAACATCCCATATACCAATATTTATGGGGCTCTAACTATTGATAACAATAGTGGAGAGAATGTTATTGCTGCCACTGTTTTTGGTCTTCATCTTCCAAAACTCAATATGCAATATTTCATCTAATGTCAGTACTCCATCCCCCAGCTGCTATGCATTCTGGATTGATAAAAGATAGCTTAATCTAAGCTAGGGTATCATTGTACTGGCAAAGGGTTAGTATGTCCCTTACATATCAAGTCAGGTTAATTCTTAGCTACGATACTTTTGGAAGACTGTGATGGAGTGGAGTGGGGAAGACAGGGAGTGACAAAATGTTAGAGATGGAAGATCCTAACAATCCTCTAATTTTGTAGCTGAAGAAAATGAGGTCCATATCTAAAACACTACACGCTAGTAAGTGGCAGAGCTGGGAACAGAATTCTATCTCCTGACTTTTGGTTCTCTTCTTTTAGGGTACACATCATCTTACCATTTTCTTTTCCCCTATTAATAGTTACCATTTATATGATAGTTTCAGGTTTGTGAAGTACTTTGCACATATTATTACATTTGATTCCCACACTTACACTGAGGTAGATACTATTATTAGCCACATTTTAAAGATGAGGAAATTGAGACTGAAAGCAGTTAAATGACTTCCTCAGGGTCACATAGTAAATATATGAGGTAGGAGTCAAATCCAGATCTCTTTACCTCCAAGTCCAGTGCTGTATCTACAATGCCAGTCTGCCTCTTACACCTCTGCTCCATAACACATATTTCCCTCACAATCAGACCATTCTTCCCCCACCCTTTCAACACAGCAACCATGTATTCCCCAATGTTTATTCCTACTATTATTTCCCTTGTTTGGAATGCCCTCACTTCTCTCCACTGTCTAGTCAACTTTTCAAAGGCCACATCATCTATGAAGCCTCCATTGATTACTCTAACTAAACCTATCTGGATGGCTCCTTTCTTTGATATATTTTTGTGCTTGTAGTCCTTGTCACCAAATTTATGATTCAATTGTTTCATATGTTTTACTTTTAAATGCTCAATTAGATGGGAAGTCTTTAGAGGGTAGCACTTACTATGTGCCAGGGATCGTGTGAGGTCCTAGGATTAAAAAGATAATTAAATAGAGCCTGTGCTCAAATTGCTTATATTCAACAGTGGGATAAAACAAGTAAATACAAGATAAGAAATGATGATATTAGGAAGGAGAGACATCCAGACAAAGGCATTAAAGAAGACATATGACTTTCCTCCTAATAATCCAGTCATGTAGGTATTACAGGTATTATTAAAGAAGATAATAAACACATCTGAAGAAGATGAATAGGGGAGAAGTGACTGAAGATAAGGAGTATATACACACACACATACATATAATCACAATTAGGTTTTAAAGAAACAAAAAAAATAGTTTATGGTTAGCCCTCATTTGGACTGCCTCTAGAACATAAGATTTGGAGTCAAGGAAGTAGGCTTATATCACAACTCTGTTACTTTTCCTCCTCTCTGGCCTCATTTTCCTAATCTGTAAAGTGAGGCTGCAGGACTGGGTTATCTAAAAGGTCTTGTCCAGTTCTGCCTATAATAATAATAAGACAATTTAATTACCTAAAACATTTCTTGAATATGTCACTTAATCAAGATGTGATACTCTATACTCTTTTATTAAAGCAATTGGGGTTAAGTGACTTGCTCAAGGTGACACGGCTAGTCATTATTTATGCATGGGTGCTCATTTTCTGAGGCAGGATTCGATCTCCGGTCATCCCAACTCCGAGGCCGGCGCTCTTACTCACTGCACCACCTCGCCACCCCATCTATACTCTTGAATAGTGTTGAATGGGCCATGGACATTCCTCAAAATCACTAGGGCTTTCCTATGCTTAAACAAAAACTTTACTACTTTTCATATGCTTATTGGCAAAATGGATAGTGTGATGGATTTATATTAAGGACGACTGGATTTGAATCCAACCTTAGAAACTTTTGGGCATCTCATAACTCTCCAGAATAACAATATCTACAAGTTAGAAGGCTCCATTAAGTATAAGCTGTACCATTCTACCTCTCAAAGTCTCCATTTTCTTATAATAATAACTGCAATACCTACATGACTAGATTATTAGGAGGAAAGTCATATGCCAACTTTAAAACACTATACAAATGTGTATTGCTCTTATTATTAATAGTTGGGTTGCCATTATCCCTAATTTTACTTTTCTACCAAAAATGTTTATTCATAAGAAAAAAACCAAAGTAAATACTAAAGGCAAAGGACATACATCTTCTCATGTCAACTGCCTAGAGATGAAACATGATTTCTTATTCTAATGTGAAAAAAGCTTGGGCAGTGGATAAGCCAAAGTGAAGGCAGGCGGGAACAAGAACAGATGTCCATGCTCTTCTAAGCAGTGCTAATTAACAGTGTTTAAATGAAACAAGTTTATCTTTGTTAGCATGTCACTTGCATACCACTCCTGTTGAGCATTAGCAAACACCCTGTACATGATAGTTGCATTGTATGCTGTCATAAAAGCGCCATTTGTATTTTTGAGCAACTGTGGAATGGGACTTGCCTGCCAGCTGTCAGGGAAAAGATAAGCAGTTTCATTTCCAGTTAATTTATCTAATCCTAATTCTAGTATTATTATATTATAATTATTGAAATGCTTCAGGCAACAATCTAGAGAACAAACAAACAGTAGGAGCTCCAAATAATTTAGAAGTTATCTGAAAGGTCTAATAGGATATACATCATTATTTCACTTTTTAACACAAAGTTTAATATTTTAGACGCTCAGCTGGACCAGTTCAGTTAAGAACATGTTTGAATCTACCTTCTAAGCCTGTGCACACTGAGATTTATAATTCAGTGACAAAATCTTTCTTCAGATGAAAAAAAGGACATGGTTCATAAATAAACTCTTTTATCAATTTAAACTATTCATCTATGGTACTCATTCTATGAGAATCCACACAAGAGAACTTTTCTAGTTCCTGAAGAGTCTTTCTTCTCATCTACTTGGAACTACTAAGGAAATGGCTTAGATGTTTTCTTTAGGTGATGATTTTGTGGTCAGATGATAAATAGGTTCTTTGGGGCATTCATTTTCATTGCAGGGTGTATTATTGATTACCTAGAGGGGGAAACAAACTTTACAATTATAATATGGGAGAAATACGGATGGATAAGAGTTCACCTGAAAAATATCTGGGGGTTTTAGTGGACAACAAAGTCAATTTGAGTCAACAGTGTGGTACAGGAGCCTAGAAGGTGAATGCAATCTTGGGCAGCATGGAGGGAGGCATAGCATCTTAGGTTTCCCTTCTTCTCTACCCTATTCAGAGTACATCTAGGATACCGTGTGAAATTTCTGAGGTCACATTTTGGAAGGATCTTGAGAAGCTGGATAATATTTAGAGGGGAATAACCAGTATGGTGAAAGACTTTAAGCTTATGTCATGCAATTATCAGTTGGACAAACTGGGTTAGAGTCAGAGATACACAAGATGACAGGTAGCTATGATAGCTTCTTTGAATATTTGAAGGACCATCATATGAAAGAGGGATTAGACTTGTTCAGTTTGGCCATAAGAATCACAATGGTCACAAAACCTGGTCATCAGTGCCGGGAGAGGAGGTAAGTTTCAAAGTGTCAAATTTAGAGTCAATCTTCATAACAGTTGAAGCTATTCCAAAGTGAAATGAGCTGGCTGCAGAGGTAGTGGATTTCCCTTAATCGGTGGTCTTTTAGTCAAATGTATTCTACCACTTCTTGAGTAAATGTTGATGGGAGTATTGTTCAGTTTGGGGTTGGACTAGATGGCTTCTAATGACCCTTCCAATGCTGTGATTCTATAAAATGCAAGTGATTGTCATCCTTTTAAAAAATCCTTCTCTGAAGCCATGTCAAGTCATATCCTTTCATTCTCAAAATCTGTGTCAGTAAAGTGCAAATCATATCAAGTGGAAAAACTTTGAGCATCGATTGTGACAGACTATATCGTAGACCCAGTCGCATAGAATCAGAGACTCCAAGTTGGGAGGACTTCAGTGGCCAACTAACCCAACTCATACCTAAACAAGAACCCCTCCACCTAGCCCTAAAAGTACACACAATATGTGGTATTCTAGCCTTTCCTTGAAGAGCTCCATTGAAGAGGAACATATTATCTACTCCTCCCTGGCCTCCCAACCCAAAGCAATTCATCTATTTTTAGATGGTCCTAAATTGCTCCCTACATCAGGCTTCAATTTGTCTCTTTGTATGTAGCTATCCTGTTTACTGATGTCTTCTCTTTGACAAACTAAGCCTTTGTTCCTTCAAATATTTCCGAGAAGATTGAGCCGGATGCCCTTCATCATTCTAGTTGCTGTCCTCTGGATGCCTTCTAGCTTGTCAATATCCCTGCTAAAATCTGGTTCCTAAGACTGAACATGATGATCTGGAATTATATCTAGTCACTACAGCTTTTACTTGTGAAATTTATTTCATGAACCTACATGATAATTTACAAATATTTTTGCACTTTCATCTTATTAGATTCAGACAGTCTCTGTAGCTGGGCAAGATCCTTTTTTAACCTTAATTCTGTCATCTGACTTGTTGGCACCAGAAACTTGTTTATGTGTTTGTATGGTGTGTGTGTGTGTGTGTGTGTGTGTGTGTGTGTGTGTGTGTGTGTGTGTGTGTGTGTTTTCCTCAAATCAATTTCATAGTTCTGGAATCCCTTCTTCTAGAAGGTTGGATTGACTGCAGAAGACCTGCCTGCTTCATTCTTCCACCTGAACATAGTACTTTCACGGTTATTCTCACTTATATTCACCATAATTATTCAGTTTGAGATGCCCTTTACCAATCTGTGTTCAGAAGCATTCACATAATAAGTACTGAATTAAAGATTTTGGATGGTCATCATGAGAGCAATCACCCATTTAATCCATGCTACAAACTCCACGCATGGCAGGATGAATTAAATTTGAACTTTGGAACCCCTGTTTAGATTAATTCCATATTTAAGACAAAAAACTGGTGGTTGTTGTTGTTTTATTGTGGGTTTTTTTTTTACTAGCAGCAGTTGTATTTTGTAATGTGTTGTTTTCACCCACACATGGAAGATGTTAAATAGCATACCAGAGGAATCTGCCATGAGCCACAATTCAGACTCTTTGGCCTACTTGATTGTCTGGAATAAACAACAAAATTTGATTTAAGAAAAGGAGTTGAAAAGGTGATTGGAAATTTCCCCACATATTACATGTAAAAAGAAGACAAACAAAACAATGAAGATTGATTTTTGCCCTTCTTTAAGATAAAAACACTTTGATTTAGATATTACATATTAACCTGCCCACTCTGATATTGTTCTTTAATGTAATTTTTTCCCCTACAATTTGCCGTTTATTTACTAACTTCTGCTCTATCAGAGTTTTCATTTCTTTGTAAAGGTTTTGAGTCCCATTCATGTAAAATTCATTAAATGTGTGCTTTCATTATTATGTCATGATAATATGTATATAGAAATAAGGAGGACCACTAATGTATTAATATCACCTTGGAGAATCTGCAGCAGAAAACGGACAACAGTCAGAAAAGATGAGAGAACAGATTGGTTGTGATCTGCACAGTTGAAAGAAATAATATCACAGATCAATCAATCAATAAGCACGTATTCAGTTTTACTTTGCTATGTACTATGGATACAAATGCAAGAATTAAATAATTTCTTCTCATATTCTTTAAAGAACTGAAGTAAGAGCTTAATATTTCCTGGCATTTTGCTGGTTTCCTTCCATGTCTGTGAAAAGACAATACACTAACACAACCAAAATATATTACTTAACTCACAAATTATACAGCTTATTCAAACACTCTTCCTTTTTAATTCACAAAAGAAGCATTTTCCCACAATGTAAAGGAAAGGTGTGGCTTTTTAGAAAACGTGTGGCTTTTTAGAAAAAGTCAAATTTATCATGAATACTGATTTGGGCCATTCTAAAATAAATTAGTATCATAAGCTTGTGTGACAATTTATGATAATCTACTGCCATAGGGCCCTGGAGGTCTTTTAGTATATAGCCCAATTCCACACTGGGGCCTCAATTCATGTTGGGAGTATAAGAATATGTAAGAACCAGTGAGAGATCAAGGTTGAGTCAGTTTCTAGGGCTGCTAGGTCATGTCTAAATGTCAGCTCAGACTTTAGCCACTTCCTTGTGACCGAGACTGAAATTAGATTCAGAGATAATTCATCGCACAATAAAGCTGTGTCTCAAGATAGGCCCATGATATAGTTTACATTAGTTACTATGATATAGTTACATTGATATAGTTACATTATATAGTTACATTAGTTAATGATATAGTTATATGATATAGTTAAATTTATATAGTTATATGATATAGTTAAATTAGTTACTAGCTAACTGAATAACTATATATACTTCTAACTGAATAACTATATATACTTCAATACATGAACTGCTATTTTTATTGATGTCTTATAGGATCCTACTTCAAGAAGTGGAAGGGACCCCAAAAGTCATCTCATCCAATCCCATCATTTTACAGTTAGGAAAAATGAAGACCATAGAAACTAAGGGACTTCTCAGGCTCACACAGGCACAGAGCTTCAGAGGCAGATATGAGTTGTGGGTCAGTTGACTCCAGAGAGGGTGGTCTTTTCACTGTATTCACTCTACCATTCATAAAGTGCATAAGGAAAGAGGACTTAGAAGCCCTACCAGAGTGTCCTCATTTTATTCCATTTAAATCTTACAAATTTTGTGAACAGGCATATATTCCATGAAAAATCTACCATCACTGTAAAAATGGGAATGGGGGGGCTGGCAGAAGGGAGAATCTTGTTCTGATTGGTAAGGTGAGAGAGACTTAAATTAAGTATGTCATCTGAGATCATTAGAAGGCTTAAATAGTTATTCATGATTCAAATTCCCTGGAGGAGATATGCTTAAAGGATCATAAAATTTTGAGCTGAGAAAGGCAATAGATCAGCCTTCTCATATGAAAAATGCAAATAAGGACCCAAGAGATGACTGGACAAAAAGGCACCGATTAGTAAATGACAAATTCAAGATTCAAACCTAGCTCTTGTGACTTCAAATCAAGGCCTTTTCCCACTAACCCAAGTTGCTTCCAATAGGGAGTATTTAACAGAAAAAAAAACATTTGAAACTGAAAGAACATTTGGACTCCTTATTTTATAGATGAAACTGAAGTTTGGAGCTATTAACTGACTAGTCAAAATTATTCATGATGTAAGTTAGGGAGGCAGGAAATGAGCCCAGCTATCATCTTCAAATCCTTCCTATCCATTCTAGCTTCATGGTAAATTTTTAAAAAATATGTTGGTATGTGTATATGTATATGTATATATATATGTTTTTGTGTGTATTTGTATGTGTATGTATATGCATGTGTATATACACATATTCACATAATATATTCTATATATACATATTTATATGCATGTATGTACATGTGCATATATCATGTGTATTATATTTATATTCAGAAGTCAATTAATTATAAAATTTTAATAAGAAGTGTATGACAGGCTAAAAACAAGTATCATTTTGGCATTCGATATTTTCTACTAAATTTACAGAAAGTGGTTGAAATTCAGAGGGAAAATCCTAGTTTATATGGAAGCCTGGAGAATTCCAAGATGATAAAAAATATAAAGGACAAAGTTGAGAATCAGAAGCAAAAGTGGTGAGATAGTCATGCCAGGGCACATGTTTAATCATAGGAAATATAATAGAATGTGTACTGAGGCTGATAATATAAACGAGAGCCAGGTTGAGAAGTTACTATGAATATAGGTTTCAAGACTCAAAGTCTATGCTAAGAAGAGACTGAGGATGATTGGTCATGCCAAGGGCAGAGGAGGCTTCAAGAACTAGAAGAGAAATTTGAGTGGGAGGTAGCAGAAAACAAGGATCTGATGATTGGCAAAACTGCATTGATGAAGAGTCTTACCAACATATTGTGGGCTATAGGGTATATTTAATTGAGTTTCAGCTTTGAGTGACTTGTTAAAAACTACCTGGATAAAACTTATCTTTAAAATACATATTTAGGAGAATGATTCACAGATATGCACTAATGGAATTTGGAAAGTAAGCAGAATAATAAGACTTCTGTCACAATGGCAAAGTCAAATGGATTGAAAGAGTTTGGATAGAAAACATGCACACACATACAATTACTCTTTCCCTATATTCATTTTCACTTTTAAGGTATGATACATACAGTGTCAAATGAAGGAATGTTGACTTTACCTCCATTGTTTTGTCTTATCTTCAGAAATTATAGGTGAGCTCAGAAAACACATTGACAAGAAGTCTGGCAACATCCTAACTAGAAAACAGGAGAAAAACTCTAAGCAGTTTTTATGACAAATTTCTCAAACACATACACACACATATACCTTTCCTAAACTTTACAAAGTAGGTAGGGCTTCTCCCATCTCAAGAAAAAGGTAATGCTATAACTTGGAGACGTCTTGTAAGGAAATAGGAAGCAAAATGTGACATTTTTACAAACAACATTGACATATCTCAGGATGGAGATGTCCTATTGCCATAAGTTTCATCTATTCATTTCCAGTTGCCAGATTCTTCTTTTCTCCCTTCCATCCCAAGCTCCTGTCCCAGTTCTTGAGCCCTACTATACTCTTAGAGCCAGCAAGGAAGGAAGGAAGGAAGGAAGGAAGGAAGGAAGGAAGGAAGGAAGGAAGGAAGGAAGAGAAAGAACAAAAACAGCTTATCTACATACATGTTGTCTCTTCCAAAAGAATATAAACCCCTTGATGGCAAGGATCATTTCATTTTTCCTTTACTCGGTGCCTCACACCTCATAGAAATTTAATAAATGCTTATTGATCAATAGAGGGTCCCATTTTGATCCAATACTAACATTGCCTAGAAGTTACTCTCAGATCTTCAGATTTTTTTTTTCTAAGAGGGCCAACAACATCATGGGATGATGACTTTCACTTGTTTATGGATTGCATTTAAGTGAGATATTTGTACAATGCCCTCAACTTGCTCTCTTCCAGAGTCATCAAAGTCTAGTGACAAGAAAAAAAGTCAGGGCAACTGGTGATGGATGACCCAGGATGCAGGGGATGATCATGGTATCTTTAATGTCTCACCAAGTTCCAAGTGCTCCACAGTGCCTGCTTCAGCTGCCTTTAATGGCCACTGGGGGGGAAATGTTCTCATTCACCCATACTGCCAGGGAATGTTTTCACATGTTTAGGTAAGACATCCTCCTAACTCACTGATGGGCTTGAGACCTGTCAGTTACCCTCAACCTCATTTAACCTACCTGCCAAGATGGCTTTACCGGGTTGTGGTCACTGCTACAGCTTCTTAGAGTCAAAGGTGAGATCTGGATGACAAGTATAAGCCAAAGGTGAGTGAGCAGCCCTGAAAAGCTCAGAAAGCCCTTACACCAGAATTATGAGTCCTCCCTGAGCACCCACACACCTTTTTTATTATTGGAGAGAGAAAAAAGAGGAAAGAATTGTCCAAGAGAAGAAATACAGACACCTGCTATGGTTGGCAATTGGGAGAGGATGGAAAAGGAATATATCAGAAAGGACTGATTAGGAGAGCAAAAGAAAGCAAATGATGGAATGGGAGGAGTGTTGATGAAAATTGAGTAAAATAAGAATATTCTAACATCTCCAGGTAAATTTAGCTTTTCCCATAGAGTTTTATCCTTTCATGGAAAGAAAAAAAAAACATCAGGATAAGTGTTTTCTAATGCTGTTAATTGTTTTCATTATGCAATTATGTGCTTGCCTGAATCTCTGGCACATGCTGTTATTTGTATGAAATGTTTACTATCTATACTCAGTCCAGAAGAAGGAAGAAACTGTAAATCCAAGTAAAGCCCTCCCTCATAAGCGACTTTTATGTTGATTTGCATTATGAAGAGCACAATGGTAGCTAATGTGGAAAATGTTATGAATTTTTAAGTTTAATTGTGCCTTTTAACTGGTTTTTCCTACTTCCAATCCCCAACACTTAGCACAGGTCTTGACATATTATAATCATTAAATGAATTCTTGTTGACTTGATTTTAACTTGACTAGATGCTAAGTTTAGAGAGATAGAAAAGAAATACTTGCTAGCCTCAAGGAGGCTACATTCTTTTAGAGAAACCAACATAGAAGTATATGGGTAAATACATGATAGATGCACACTAATTTGCTTCCAGCCTTCCTACCCCCAATCCATCTTGTATGATGCTGCAAGATTCCTTGTTGAAGCATAATTCATGTCTTATCAAATGGTTGTAAGTACATCATCCAATGGTGTAACTCCCAACTTACCCACACTTTGTTATCCTGTATAATTCTTTGCCCTGTCCTTCTTCAATCATCAAAAGTAGGTTTGGGTGCTTTCCATTAAATAGAAGTATCATCTTTGACTCCTTGCTTCCCTTCACCCTGATTTCCAGTTTATTGGTAGGTCCCATCATTTTTGCTTCTGCAATATTTTCTTTTCAAAACTTTCTCCCTACTCCCCCTATTACTACTCTGTTTGAGGTCATCTTTATATCTTGCCTGAAAAAAATAGATTATTTTAATTAGTCTTCATGGCTCTAGGCTCTCTCCACTCCACCTAACCCATCTTGAATACTGATGTCAATTTTTTTCCTTACTGCCTATGATCCATGGCAAATATGAGTACTATCTCCAGTTGTGCTATTCAGAACCTAATATCTAATAATAATAACAATCTATCTATTAACCTCTAATCCTATGGTACTCATGTAGTAATCCTCCCAAAGGTCAGAGAGTCTTCCTCTTGATGGTCAACTATTTCTTGACTGCCCCACTCTGTTTCCATTACTGCCCCCATTTCTTTTTCCAGTCATATATTAGATTGTGGTTCCCTTGAGAGAAGGGACTTTTTTGCCTTTCTTTGTATCCATGGAGCTTAGAAGAGTGTCTGTCACAAAACAGATGCCTAATAAATGTTTACTAACTAACCGATACATCTCTCTGATTATATCTTTTGTGATACATTGTTCATTCAATATGTTAGTTATAATCTGCTGCAGCCTATTTATACCCATTGTGCTTCTATCTCTCTACTGCGATTTTGTGTTACCCAGAATTTTGATTTCTCTTTAAATAGAGATAAGTCTACCAGATTGTATAGTCTTGGCCTCCAAGGGCCAAACTCTTTAGAAGCACATAGCAGACAGACACTTGATTAGGGCTTTAATTTTTTTTTTCTTCCTGCTAAACGGATCAAAGGCTCTCTCCCAAGTCTCTAGATTATTTAGTATTTTAAAAGTCTCTAACTACCATTTTACCTTTTATTGAAATCCCCTGCCTCCCAAAAACCATTTCAAAGAAATCCCAAAGAATCTATTTAGGTCAGAGCACCGATGTTTTCCTAAGTTCCCCAAGTTCCATTCATCTACCATGAAAATGAAGGGTCAGAAAGAAAAACAACAATAAAGAAACTATTGCTTTTAATTTCAAATCTCTTGCTCCAAATTCCTGACCATCACATGAAAGTGTGACTAGCAACAAACTTTTGTAGCTTTGGACTCCCATACATATTACTTCGCCTTAAGGCATTATGTGTAAAATATTTGATTAAGAGGACCTGGAGCCTGCTGAGGACTTTAACTAGCAGAAAATTTGATCCTCCTAAGAAATGATCCAGGAAAAACATGATATTGACCTAGAAATTACTTTTGTTCTGTTACACCCTATATCTCAGTGATATTCAAGCCAGCATTTCACATTATCATGGAATGTTGGAGATAGAAAAGACCTTACTGGTCACTTAGTGCCACCCATCCCTGAAAAAGAATTCCTCTTAAGCCACACTCAATACTTAAATAGCCATCTACCATAATAATTGAGGAGCAACCTACTCTCAATTGATGCAGTGTGTTTTAGATATCTTTGGTTAGTAAGATGTTTTTCATTAAGCCAAGCCTAACTTTCAATTATTCTACTATAGAATAACTCAAATTATTCTTTCGTGTAACTAGTCTTCAAATACCTGAAGAAAAACCCAGAATTCCTTAATTTGGTGCCTAGATTTTGCTAATATCTAAATTGTGACATTCCATTCCAAATTACTAAATTTATATTTTTTTGAGTCAGTTTGCTTTCCCTAGTATAGAGGGAAACAATACCCAATCACTGGTCACTTGCCCCACCTCATTAGTATTGGTTAGAAACCTGGCTCTAGCAGTCATCTTCCTCTTCTCATCCTCTCCTTATGCCAATACACCATCAAAACTGAATACATCTTTTTCAAGGAATCTAGTTATAGGGAAGGCATTTTCTGTACCATACTATTGAAACTTTTTCTATTGCCAAAAATGGAACAATTCAACCTAGCACAAACTCGACCCTCCCCCTCAAGAAACTTACCCCTTTGTCTGCTCCCAACAACCATAGCACAACTTTATATAGCAGAAGCCATATAAAGTAATCCTGATTCTCAAATCCAAAGCAAAGAACTTCATTTATCCCTCCTCCTTGGTACAAAATTATCTTGGCAGAACAGGAAGAAAAGCCACAGAAATGCAGTGTAAGTACATAAACAATTAAGTTTCAGCACCAGGGAAGACATAAAAAGTCCTCAGTGAGTCAGACTTAGGGTTTATAGCCTTGGGTTTTTCCCCCCTAAGTCTGTATTTCAATAGCTTTTCTATTTTTGTTAAAAATAAGTAGAAGAAGAGAAGGTTTTATTAGAGGTTTGCCAAGTAATTACATTTTCTGAAATGCCCTAAACAGTGCACTGAGACCTTCTGATGGCAGGCACCAGAAAAATACAAAGTATTATTAGGTACAGAAGTTTGGTTCAGTGAATATTCTCAAGATTTGTTCACCCAACATATATGTATTTGAAAAGTCTTTCTCTCTCTTTCTCTCCCTGTTATATCATAGCAGTGATTGTCAGTCTTTTCTGAGGAAAATGGCAGACTTTCACTAAATTTCACAGGATATGGAATAATTATTTCAGGGGAACCAGATGGTCAATGAAGCAGTCACTGCAAAAACCTCATGAGGACAATTAAATTCCAGCAATTAAACTGATGACTAAAGTTGATGGTAGCAAAATGTTAATGACATACTTTTCACATCCATTTTTGTCGGGGGGTGGGGCAGGTAAGGAGAAGAGAGTCTCTCTCTCTCTGTTTTTCCCTCACTAGTTCTCTCAATTAAACCTAGAACAGCTGAAATAAAACAAGATCTTGCAATCTATTAGACCTAGAACTTTGTTAAATGCAACAAGAAGGGGCTGAAGAATATCATGTTTGTCAATTAGAAGTAAAGTCTTGCTTTTAAAATATATATGTATATATGTAGACACATACATGTACATGTGTGTCTCTGTGTATACATATATGCAGGTATGATTATCAAAACAATCTTGAAAACAAGCCCATATGTCCATGCCCAGAGAATATGTCTAAAAGAAATGGAATATACTTTGAGTCTCCTTTGAGTTCCCTTTGATTATTTTTTATGGGAATCTGTGTTGCCAGTGATCTGAAACCATCCTCCAGGTGGCCAATTCTTTAGTTGAAAACACACAGAGAAATGTGGGATCAATTTTTAAGGTGCATTTGCCACCTCAAATTTCAATCTTTATTTAAAAATAAGAATATGAACTGAAGGAGAAAATTACCAAAATACCAGCTAAAAAGATCAGTAAATTTTAATGCTGGTACATATGTATGTATGTATGTATGTATGTGCTTTTCCTCAAGTGGAAAGTATGATCAAGGTGTTTGTTTCCATAGGATGTTTCTTCCACCAAAATAGTGTTCTGAGAAACAAAATCATTTAAGAACTACTGTAATAGCTAAAGAAACAAAATCTTCTTAGTTCAATGTTCCAAAAGATTAATGATTTCCTCAGTTTTGATGTCCCCTCCATCTATGTACATAGCTATGCTTCAATGTCTTAGTAGATAGTCTCAATGAGAGGTTATGACATCACATAAGCTGAATCTAATGTAGATACCATGGTCCATATTAACAGTCCTTTATCACAGTAAGGAAGAGAGGGCAGTACACCTGTATGTGTGTGTGTGTGTGTGTGTGTGTGTGTGTGTATTCTCCTTTCCAAGTCTAACCTTAGTCATTAAATACACACACATCTATATGAATATATAATTAGTGAACACTGTATAACACTTACTACATGCCAGATACCCTGCTAAGTGTTTTACAAATGTCATCTTTGATCCTCACAACACAATGTATCTAGTTCTGTACCATGGAGCATGTGAACATTTTCATTTAAAAAACTGCAGAATCTTCTTAAGAAAAAAATCAGGAGAAGAGATACTGTCCTGTAGGAAGACTGGGTAGCCACTTAGAGCTGTGGTACAAGGAGAGTCACAAGGCCTTACTTGGTCAAAAGAGGTGTCTTCCCAGCCAGGTTACCATAGTACCTGACATTCTTAAAATGAGGTTCACTTCTTTAGTCTTTTTCTACAGAAGGTGGTAGAAAGAATGTTGAACTTGGAATCAATAAGAGCCTCAGTTCAAATTCTGGCTCCAACTTTGACCAAGGGGTGTGACTCTAATAAAATTGCTAGATGTCACTGTCACTCTGTTTCTTCATCTGTAAAATAAGACTAATAATAGCTACACTACCTAAAGGTTGTTTCAAGGAATAAACTTTGTAAATAATTCAATAAACATTTATTAAGCGTCTTAAGTGACAGGTGCTGTGCCAAAAACTGGAGATCAAATCAAATAAAAGTTTCTGCCTTCAATGGACTTCTATTCTCCTGGAAAATTTACAAATGTAACCAGTAACATTATTATCATTATCAATACTTAGATGGATTACAATCTTTTCTTTTCTGTGGCCTTCTAAAATAAATAAATTCGTACTGATATTATCATCAGTAATGATTTCCCAGTCAAGGAAGCTCCCTCCAATGAATAGAACTCAACCCTCTAGAACACTGACTCTTAGTGTCATGGATACTTTTAGCAGTTTGCTGAAGTCTATGAACCCCTTTTCAGAATAATCTTTTTAAATATATAAAAGAAAATACACAAGATTAAAAAGGAAATCAATTGTATTGAAATACAATTATGATGATATTTAAAAATATATAAGTTCAAGAACTCTAGTTAATTGGCTCCTAATCTAGTACTCCATAGATGAATCTTAGAGAGTTTATTGAATCTCAGAGAAGTTCAAGTGATTTGTTTGTGGTCAGAGATCTGGTGAGTGTCAGAAGTAGGATCTGAACACCAGTCTTCCATACTTGAAATCTAGCACTCTCTCTGTTAAATGATGCTGCCTTTCAAATGTAATTTATCAAGTTTCATTTAATTCTGATGTAAGAATTCTGAGAATAGAGTCTAAAGGACTGGCATACCAGAAAGGTAAATTTTGATTAATATATAAAATCATAAGACTGGGACCAGTGAAGACCTAAGAAAGTACATCTCTCTTTCCTGTTGCAGAAGTAGGGGACTAAGAGCGTGGAGCATTGTGTATATTGTTGGACTATGTGCATATGTTGATTACTTTCCTGAACTCCTTACTCCTCTCTGTCTCTGTCTCTCTCTCTGTCTCTCTGTCTCTCTTTCTCTGTGTCTCTCTCTGTGTCTCTGTCTCTCTCTTTGTTATGAGGGGTGACTTCTAGGGAAGGAAACAGAGGGAAATAAACAAATTAATGTGATTTAAAAAAACAAAATGCATTAAAATAAATTTGAAAAATAAAGATTGCCTAGGGAAGTCACTTCTGGGTAAGGTGTTCCAGTGGAAGGTCCTGTGTAACTAGAGCTTAGCATGAGAAGTAAAAAAATACAGAAAAGTCAATTGAAGGTATTGACATCCCTCACTCCACAATAAAAGTGACAACAGCTTACCCCAAACTACTGTTTTAATCCATTCACTTTTCCAGGGTCCTTTCAAATTAAAATAAAATGCAATCAGAATTTGCAAGAGATTGCCCTATGTCCTGAAAACATAAGAATATTAAAACACCACCTTATCTCTTGGTGCCAACACCAAAAAAATCAATTGCATCGATTCAGTTCACATAAGAAAGTTGATAAAAATTGAACCCAGGCAGAATCTCTGTCCAAAGGAACAGAAAGAAGCCTTCTTCCCCTGTGACATCACTTCCAGGGCTTTCTGAGAACAGGGAGCGATGCTTTCATTATTGCGCAGTAGAAGTTAGCACATTTGAAGGGTGAGCTAATGATTACTATAATTGCTTGTCATCCTTTTCCAAATCAGATTAGTCACAAATGATTATCAATTGTTTCATTAAATCTTGAACAAGTTTGCAAGCCGTAAGGGACTCTTGCAAATCCTGCCTCTCGGGCCAATGAAATAACAATTCAATTCACACAAGAAGCCATTTTTCATCCTGTCTCCCATTTTCTCATCAGCAAGGATTTTTGTATACCCAGCTTGCTTTGCTATTCATTTACATAGGGTAGCAGTCACCCTGGCTTTTTCTTAGTTAATTTTTAGCTGTGGTTTAAATGATAATTTCAGTGAAGAAGAGAGTCAGGATTCCCTCTAATGAAACAATACCACTTTCCTTCCAGTTTTATTAGGAAAGGATTTTTTTGGGGGGTTAGACAACTCAATACAAAGCTGAGATCTGGGTTGTGTATTACATAAAATTACAACAAAGAAAATGGCATTCATGTCTAGAGCCAACATTTTTGTCCTTCCCTAAATTGGCATTACAAGGCCAAAAATGATGAAAATGTTACCAATCAATAAATTAACAAACATTTATTGAGCAGATATTATGTGACCTCTGTTAAGTGCTAGAAATTCTCAAATTTATCTGAGATATTAATGATTTGAGAGTTTGTAATGGAAATGCAAATTTAAAGATCTTCCCTGCCCCTAGCTTAAGTGCACCTGGAGCCTGTGGTGGGAGGCTTGTTTTTCAGGGAAGCCCACACCTTGATGCTTTGTGATTGGGCAGTGGGTCAAGGAGGTTGTTGCATTCTCTGAGCCAGGAGAGGGCTATATAAGCCCTGGGGAGAGGCTTTGCTTTGGGGCTCACTTTGAGAAGTGTTGTGTGGTTTGACCAGATGAGACTCTGGGAAGCCGTTGTTGAGAGCCCCCCGGCTTTGAAAACCCAGATGTTGATGCTTCCCTCTCTGGTAACTGTGATTTGGTATTGATATGATGTTTGGACAGTTTGGAAGCCTGTCTGTTTGATCTGTAAGTTCTGTAACTCTGAAGTTTGGGGTGCTGACCTTTTTCCCCTGAACTAGGTAATGTGTGTTTGTTTGATTAAAGTAAGCTTGTTAACCCATTTTGAGTTGCTTTCCTTCTGAAAAGCAGATCTAAGAACCTATATTGGCAGCTACCCTGGGGATATTGGGGTGCTTGCTGCTACAGAGTTCCAGTCAATGATGCAGATAGCAACACATCTGTGCTAGGTGCTTGGGATAGAAATGAAGAAATGAGATCAGAACTTCCATTCTGCTAAGGGGATTCGATATGTTTATGGTCAAGTGGATACATGATATATTTTACAATGTGATGGGGAGGAGGATCACCAGCATTTGGATGGATTGGGAAAAGTCTCTTGAATGACCCTTGAACTGAGATGTTAAGAAAACTAGTGACTCCAAGAGATGGAGGTGAAGAGAAGAACATTCTACATATAGGGAAAGTTTATACAAAGGTCCTGAGATGGGAGACGAAATTACTTGTAGGGAGTTATTGAAGTCCATGGGAGGTAGTAATATGTAATCAGTCTAGAAAGGTAGGCTACGATGGTGAAGAGTTTTAAATTCCAAACAAAGCTGTAAAATTCCAAACAAAACAAATGTTCTATAAGGTTGCTAGGGAGTCACTGAAGTTTCTTGAGTACATAAGTAGCATGGTCATACTTTCATTTCAATTCTTATTTGTCATAAAATCATAGGTCTAAAGCTAAATAAGATCTTAGGGTTTAGCACAATCCCCTCACTTAAGGAAACTGAGGCACAAAGAAATGGAATCCACTGAGCTATTCTGCCTTTGACTAGCCTAATTGATTATTAGTACCAGACCCAGAAGACAAACTCAATAGGTTCTTTGTGGTTTTTCTTTATGTCAGACTTTGCTATCACTAGATCTCAGTCTATTTCTTTTGCCCTTATTTCTCCTGAGAGAACAGGTATTATACCTTTTTCATCTCTATAGCCTACTTCTTGTTCCACATATTCATAGTAAGTTATTTTGCATCCTCTACTACCCCCTTCCTCAAAAATTCCTTAACATAGAAGTATAAATTAGTATCATTTAACTTGCCCAAGTATAAAGAACTCAGTACAGTGTCTGGCACATAGTAGGTACTGTATAAAAGTTAACCATTGTCATTATCAATCAAGAAACATTTCTTAAGCACCAACTAAGTTCCAGGCATTGAATTAGGTGCTGAAGATACAAATATCAAAATGAAATAGTCTCTGCCCTGAAGGAGCTTACATTTTATCAAAGTGAGATAGCAGATAAACAAATACACACACATATTGAATATAAAAGCCTTGTAATCTATATGACATTGAGCAAACCACTAGTTGGTTTTATTTAATTTTAAATAGAAAGCCTTGAAAAGCAGGGTGAGGTATTTTATAGAAGGGATTGTCCTGAATTCAAAAATATTGGTACTAGATTCAAATTCGACCCATAATGCATACTGATTCTCAAAATGTGGGTAGTCATTCATCCTCTCAGTGTTCCAAGTCTTTAAGATTATGATTTACCAGTAAGATTCCAATCTGCATCAGTGGAGGGAATTTCCATACCTGAGGCTCCACACACTGGGAAATAACAGATCTGAATTAAAAACAATGTCCTCCTTATTTTGTATAGCAATGACAGGCAGTATGAGCAAAGGTACATGTCACACTCTTAGGAAAAGATAGACTCCTAAATGCCATAAAACACACCATCTGAGTTATGTAACAAGGTCCTATAAACTGTTGATCATTAACTTGGCCACAACAGTAAACTAAGCTGCTTGTCCAAGCATCATGCACACCGTTTACCAAGCTTGACCATGGCTATATGGATTTTTCAAATGTCTGTTAAGGTAATAGAGCAGGAAGCAATTTATTATAACCTGCAGGGATCATAAATACTAACCTTAGAGCATTTTTATTGCTGACTTCTCTCAAAGGCAAGCTGATGGGTGCTCCTCTGTACATAGGATTCTCCCATTAGTAAGTAGTCTTATATTACAGGCATAAAACATTGTTAAGTATTTTCCCTCTGCCAGACGTCTGCAGCTGTGTCACATTTCTGCTCTCTTATTTTAATGTGTGCCAGTTATTGAGATTAAAGTTGGAATAGCCAAGCACTCCACTAGATGACAGGCTTGGTTTAGAGCCAAGCCACTTAGTGATGCTTATCAAACAATTTTCACTCCATACAGTAGCATAATTCAAAGACATAAGACAACCCTAACTCATCCCACATGTGAATGAGCTTAGGAGACCAGTTCAAAGTCTTGCACTTATCTATAGTATTTCTTATAAAGCCACCAAAATGTGTGCTTGCACTTGCCTCACTAAAAGTGAGTTTGTAGCTCATTTAAAATATTTATTGATGCATTGATTTCACGGAGGAAAAAAAATGGACCCAGCTTTTATGAATGGTTTAAACATTTGTTCCCTCTGTGAATTCCATATTTCTTTTTCCAGTGGAGATGAGATCAAGGATTTAGAGATGGAGAGGCCCTGGGAAAGCCATCCATTCCAACATCCTTATCTTAAAAATAAGGAAACTGAGACCCAGAAGATTAAGTAACACAGGAAAAAGGGAAGAGATGGGCCTTGAATCTTTATTGTCAGTCTACAGATCTAGTAATTTTCCTACTGTGTAGGACTTGGGTACCTCATGACTTCAAAAGGAAATTTGGGGCAAATGGGCAAAAAAAAGCTACATTTTAATGGCACTGTTCAGATGATGCTAGCATGACATTGACTTGTTTTATGATTTAGGAAGTTACTAATCTAGCTTATTTGGGGAACAAAATTCCAGTCCTCTCTCTCTCTCTAATGGGAGATCCTTAAAGTTTCCATGAAGCATGGCATCAGCAAGATGATAGAGAGCTATTTGTATTCCATCTGTGGCCCTCCAGATTCTGATTTCAACCTAATTTTCAATCTTCATTTCATAGTCATTCCCTTCATGAACTCTAGATACTAGAGAAGGATCAGGAAACTTTACTCCTCTTAGGTCAAATCTGTCCTATTGAATGTTGTTGGTTTGCTGCCCAGGAATTTTCAAACCTTGCTTTCTGACCCTTGTTTTAGAGACAAAGTACTACAGATTGTTCCCCAAACTTAAGTTGCCACATCTCCCAGAATCATAGTCACCCTAGCCATCCAGGGCTGGGATGCATTATGTTTTTAACTCTGCCTTTCAGAATATTTTTCTTTCCTCATGGTTTAGTTCAGGTGTCACCTCTCATTATTCCCTTGGGGAAAGTATTTTTTCTTCTCCAAATATTCTTGGATCATGGTAGCCTGTGGAGGGCCTAAGTTCAAATTATGGGAGTACCACAACAGTGGGAAACACAACATGGTAGGAAAAAAAGAACTTTTTATTGAAAGACAGGAGACTCATGTTTCCAAGAACAGTAAGAAAATCTTATAGGATCTGATCTGATAAATGGTAGGTTATATGGGAATCTTTTGATATTGCTGGTTCAACCCAGCTAGAAGCTTCAACCAGCCTAGTAATGGTGGCCCTTTCATGAAGACTATCCTTGGATTTGCAACCTATGGTCATAGAGGTCGTTTCAGATAGAGAAGTTCATCTGGCCAGGTTCCTACCACTACCTGGCCTAGGATGGAATATATTTCTATTGCCAGGGCTCAAGAGACATTCAGGTGATAAAGTGGATAGAACACTGCACTGCAAATAATACCTAAATTCAAATATGACCATAAAGACTTACTAGCTCTGTGACCTGAGCAAGGTATTTCACCTCTTTTTGCCTTGGTTTCCTCAACTATAAAATGATAATAACACCACCTACCTTACAGAGTTTTTGTAAGTATAAAATGTGATAATATTTGTAAAGTAATCAACACAATGACACATGTAATCATTTCCTTCCCTTCCTTCTCCCACAAGGCAATAGTCACTCCTATAGCTGGAAATATGAGATATCCTTTTGTTCAACCTGTTTTCCAGTACAGTCTTCCTCAAATTTCCTGTCTCCTCCAAGAACTTGGTCTGGATCTCCCTTATACCATCCCTTATAATCTGTTTATCTTTATATACTATATATATGCCATAACTTCCACAACAGAACATAAGTTACTTGAAGGCAGGAGTCTGTGATTTTTTTTTCCATCCCTAATAGCTAACACATAATAGTTACTTTATTTGTAGAATTAAAATAAATTTAAGGTAAGCACCAATGATGACAATATAAGGAATGCAAAATGCTAATTGGCAGCATGGACAAGTTTATAAAGAGCCTGTATCAGTGTATCAGAGTAAAGAAGAGCCACTTTATACTAATTGGGTGACTCTGGGCGAGTCAACCTTCCAACTCCCCAGGCAACTCTTTAAGACTCTAAATAGAAGAACAATTGCTAATTTGTTTGGAAAAGGGGTTTTCACACTGAATTCTCTACATATATATTTATCATCCCTTACAAATTATTTGTAAAATTGAAGTATCTTTGCCTAGAAAACCCCAATGGGGTCATGAAGAGTCAAAGATGACTGAAAAAGATGACTTAACAAAATAGGAAAGATTATGTCAAATAATTAATAAGAGGATGTTAGATAAAAACAATGCTAAGATTTTTCCCTGTGCACAGTGAGTGGATGAGCATAAAAGATGGAAATAGTCAACATTGGAAGGGCAGAGAACAAACACATGACTCACTATTGGTAAAGTTATCTGGTCTAAACCAGGGATGGGGAACCTGTGGCCTTGAGGCCCTATATTGTCCTCTAGGTTTTCAGGTGTGGCCCTTTGACTAAATCCAAACTTCAGAGAACAAATCTCCTTAATAAAAGAATTTGTTCTGTAAAACTTGAACTTAGTCAAAAGGCTGCACCAAAGATCCTAGAAGGCCACATGTGGCCTTGAGGTCACAGGTTCCCCACATCTGGTCGAAACATTTTAGAAAGCAATTTAGATTTAAGCTAAAAATAAAAAGTGAGTAAAATTTCCATACCTTTTGATCCACTGCTAAACTTATGCCCCAAAGTGGTCAAAGGCAAAAAAGAAATGTCCCATATGAGTCAAATATTTATAACAGTCTTTTTTTTTTTTGCTAAAAACTCATTTAAAAAAACAAAAACAAAAACAAAAACCTCCTATCCAGATTGTGGTATAAGAATATTCTAGAAAATTGCTGTGTTTCAATAAATGTAAAAAATTCAGAAAATCACAGAAAGATATATCAACTGATGCAGAGTCAAATAAAGTATAACCAGAGGACCAATATACACAATGACCAAAGAAATAGAAATGGAAAAAACAGCAGCCAAAAAAAAAAAAAACCCAACCCCAAAACAATAGAAACTTGAAACTGAACCCTTTGAAGCTGCAATGACTACACGTGATCCTAGAGAAAAGTTGAGTACCTCCTCCCAACTCTTTGCTGAGGTGAGTGGGATCTGTAGCTGTCAACATCTAGCTAATGTATTAGCCAGTTTTGATGAACTGGTTCTTCCCTTGCTTTGTAATCCTTTTTTTTTGCTTTTTGGAGGGCAATTGGGGTTAAGTAACTTGCCCAAGGTCACACGGCTAGGTTTTTGTTGTTGTTGTTGTTGTTGTTTGTGTGTGTTAAGTGTCTGAGGCTGGATCCGAACTCAGGTCCTTCTGACTCCAGGGCCAGTGCTCTACTCACTGCGACACCTAGCTGCCCCTACTTTGTAATTCTTTTTAAGAAAGGCTCACTTGCTAGGTAGGGAGGAGAGAAGATGGAATATATCTGGAAATAGTCACATTAAAACACAAATAATCAAAACCATGCATTTTTAAACAAAAGTATAAATATTTCACTGTACAAATAAACTATAAACATAAAAAGTTAACATCCAGGTCTACTCCAGCAACGGTTTGACTTCTGACTTATTGAATATCAAAGACAACAAAAAATCATCAATGCACAAAATTCCAAACTGAAATCTATGCATGCAAAAATTGAGTTTGATTATTGGTTTATTTTGAATGTGAGTATTAAAGAATAACTCCTTTGCTAAAAAATAAATATAACAAGCATAATCAGAAAGAATGGTCTGATCTAATGTAAATAAAATAATTGGCAACAGAGATATGTGCTAGATCAGATATGTATATATGCACTCAAATATAGATACACACACAATGTTTATGAATATAGGTATGCTTGAATGTATGCATATATCTGTGTGAGATTTAAGATTTCTTTGATTGTCACCTCCTAATCAGAATGTCTAAAATTTATGTTCCATTATTTGACACAATTTTGAAGCTTTGTAAAAAGAAAAAGGAAAGAAAACTATTTTAGGATAGCATATTCTGGGTTTGGGGTTTTCTTTTGATGTTTTCTAAGTCTTTTGATGTGGACTCCATATGCCCACACACACAAATACATTTTCATCTTTAGATATGTGTGTTTTAAAAGATTAAAACCTTGACTGCATCAGATCCAGACACTGAGCTTCAGGCCTCCACATCTTATAGTGAAAAGGGTCTTAAAGTAGGTATGGGAGTGGGGTTAAGGAGGATGGCAGAAATAGGTTCTGTGGCCAAGAGAAAGACCTGAGACAATTCTAGGGCTTCAGACTTAGAGGCCCTTCAAGAGCTGGGGATTTGGGGGAAGAAGCATAAGCCCATGTGACATCGGCATGGATGACTTGCACATGGCAATTCTCCCACTGTGCTTGTCCATTCTGCTCTGGCAAATAAAGGCTGGTGATTCAAATTGACAAGAACCCTGCTCTCCCTGGCTCCATAAGGAGTGAAACTTGTCAATTTGAATATCCTGCTTGCAACAACAGAGCAGCACTGCCAGGGACAATGGGGAGGAGTGAAATGTGTACTCAATCGGGAAGGGGCTGCCTGCCTAGGCCTGGCTGCTCTGGGTCAGTTGGAATGTAATAGGAAAGCTTAAATCCCATCACATCCTTTGTCAGAGGAAGGTTGGGTTGGGGGTGGGGTCCTTTGTTTTTGTTTTGGGAATGGTGAGGACAAATTTGTAAAAGAGCTTTCTTTCACAAACAGAATGGAACTTCCACCTTAAAGAAAGAGAAATTCTAACCCTAAATGCTAATCAAAAGTGTGCAACTAGACTGCCTTGTAATTTCATTGGTATAGGTAATATGCTTTCTCTGCAATGTATAGCTTTTGAGAATAACCTAGAATTTTTGCTGTTGCTCAGTTGTGCCCAACTCTTTGTGATCTCATTTAGGCTGCTCTTCGAAAAGATGCAAGAGTGGTTTGCCATTTCCTTCTCCAACTCACTCCTCTCCTCTCCTTTCCTCTCCCCTTACCTGAGGGTGTTCTGTCCAAAGAAAGGCAAATTTTGATGGCCAAAAGTTACCTAGTGAACTTGGGGTTTACTAACTACATTTCTTTCTCAAAGACCAAGCCTTAAACACAATTCACTCTGGATCTCATGGACTGGACAACAATGGATCTCTGCCCAAGCAACATTTAATGGTTATTTTTTGGGGGCCTTTCTGGTGTAGAGTGAATATAAATAGTAACTGCTTCTCTTTTAGCCAGCAAACCTAAGGGTCTTCCCCTCCCAGTTTGATTATATTTTTAGGTTAAAGGGGCCATCCCTTGACTCAATCCATAAAGAGGTCTATTCCTTAAATGTGCATTACCTCTCTCAAAGTGAGAACCTGGAAAGACCTTAACTTAAAAGGACCCAGGTTTCCCGATGCATCCTGAGCCATCTCTAGTCATCCTGATGAATATCTGACCACTGGACCCAGATGGCTCTGCAGGAGAAAGTGAGGCTAGTGACATTGCACAGACCTCCCTCACTGAAATCAGTCAATTTCAAGTCATGTCATCTTCTCCCTGATGTCTTGGTCCTCTTCAAGAACTAAGGACAAATCACTCAATGCTGAGGAATTGGAGGCAAAAGGGATTGGGTGACTTACCCAGGGTCAGACAGCTAGTAAGTGTTTGAAGCTATATTCAAGCTCAGGTCTTTCGGATTTCAGGCCCAGTCATCTACCCCCTGTACCACCTGGCTGTCCCTAGAATACTCAAAACTTAATTAAGCAGCTTGCTCAGGATGCCACAGCTAGTATGAAGCAGAGGTGAGACTTAAGCTCAGGTCTTCCTAGATCGCTTTCTATGTATCACACCACATGGCCTCTAAACACTCAGCAAAAGATAACTTGATCGTGTTAATGAAGATGGATAAGCATTTTTATTTTTGATACATCTCAGTATTCTCAGAGACAGTGTAGTATATGAAGCAGCATGAACATTGGATTCATAATCAGATAACCTGGATTGGAAAGATGATTTTACTCCTTAGTCATCATATGGTCTTAGACAAGTAACTGGTCCTCAGTTTCCTCTTTTATAAAAGCAGTCTAATAACATGTGGCCTACTGAATATCAAGTTTATTCTGAGAATCAAGTGAGTTAATCTGACTTCATAAACATTTAGTAAGCACCTACTATGGGTCAAATACTGTGTTACATATTAGGCATACAAAGATGAGAATTTCCATAATGCACACCCTTAATAAGCATAGAATATACTAGGGGTATAGGCACAAGCAAAATAAAGTACAATGCACAATAGAGTGTGATAAAGTAAAGGAAGAAAGTACACCAAAAAATGAGGGAGGAAAAGAGCTTCTCAACTGGAGGGATAAGGGAAAAGGAATATAGAAGATAATGCATTCATGGCCTGGGGTCCCCAAGTTTTCAGTTATCATAGACTAGTTATGATCTTGGTCCTTAGGGCTTTGGTTCATTTGCTCCCACAAAGAGGAAAAGGAGGTGGAGGAAGAGGAAGAGAAGAAGAGGAAGAGGAAGAAGAAAAAGATGATGATTTTAGACTTATCTTACTTTATTTTAGCCTGAGAATTTCCTGAATTTCCATTAAAAAAAAGCAAAAAACCTCTCATTCACTAATATAGTCAAACCACATCCACTCTAGGCCATTATTTCAAAGAGAATGGCCAATAGATAGGTGCACACAAAGGTACAACAAGCTGTTGCATAGAAATAAGTTTTGAAATTTGATTCATCTCGCAAGATATGACACTATAGGAAATCTTTGCTCAGATTCTGCTGCTATTGCTATTCAATGAGATTATTTCCTCAAGTGGCTTTACCTTGAGATAGCATTCCTAACAAGGGAGGCATCCATTAAGTTCAATTATGTTTCCTTAGAATTTTCGTGGTAAAGATTAATGGGCTACATAATGAGGACACGGGTTGTGTGGCCCAAAAAAGTCAGGTACTATCCTTTTTAGGCAGGGAGGCCTAAGAAGAACCTTTCTAAATTATTCTATGGATAACATGTACAGATTTCATATCTCCATTTAATAGTAGCATTTAATACTCACATGAAAATCAAAATAGTTACTCAATTCACTCTACTAATTCCCAAAATTCTGTAATATGATTTTTGGAAAGCAATGGGGTTTTTTCCTCCAAAAAAATCAAATCTTATTCTTCAAATAAAAATTATGAATGTTGAAGACTGGGAATTAGCACAAATGGAGGATAAGATGTTAAGTGCTTAGTTCTACCCCTCAAGTGATATTTTTAAAGGATGATACTTATTTGTAACAATAGAGATAGAAAATGAACCATATTAATTTGGGTATTTAGAAGTATAATTGATTAAAGTTATTTGAATTTGTTCATACATTCCCTGTATTAGAAATAGGATATTGATGACTGAACGTATATGCTTCTAGGAGGTAAACACAGAATGAAAGACTCCATGTTGGCCAAGATATTCATAGTAGCATTTTTGATGGTAGAAAAAAGAAGAGAAAATAAAAGAAAAAGAACCAAAATGGAAACTCATCATTAGATGATCTAGATCTAGAACTGGAAGGAGCCTTAAAGGTCAGTGAATCCAACTGCCTTATTTTACAGATGAGGAAACCAAGACTTAGATTGGTTAAGTGACTTGGCCAGCATCACACAGTCAATGTCTCAAAGTGAATTTAAACAATTCCAAGCCCAGAACCCTACTTATATCTGCCTGAATATAATATTATATATATATATATATATCATTTGGAGAATGACTGAACAAATTTTGGTATGTGACAAGTACTATTGGGCAATGAGAATCAATAAATAAGGGAAATACAGAGAAATGTATGGAGCCTTATGTGAACTGATGCATAGTAAAGTAAGAAAAATCAGGAGAAGAAAATACAGGGTGACTATTACACAATAGTACAAACAAAAACACGACCAAATAATTAATTTTAATGACTAATTTTGGTTGTGAAGAATAGATTTTGAAACAGCTCCTTCCGATGGTTCAGAAGTGGGGGCTCATAGGAACAGAATATCACATTCATTGTCATCTGTGATTGCTCTGCCTGTTGACTTTGATTAAGTGTTTTGATCTGCTACAAGAGAGAGTTCATTATCTTTGTTGGCTGGGGGAATGGTGACTATGACAGGAAAAAAAGAAATGAGAATTTATAGCACTAAATGAATACAATATTTCTGGGGTACATATACTCTTTGAGACCAGAAGGGAAATATTTTTCCTTCATATCTGCAACCACTAATCCAATACTATGTATACCTTTCCATCCTCTCCGGGGCAGAAATGGTAAAGTGAAAGCAGATAGACTTTCTAGAGAGCTCCACCTTTGTGAGGGCATCACATCCACTACCCTGACCTCCTAAGCCCATGGAGAGCTGTTCTCTGCATTTTGTGTCTGCCCAATTTCCAGCCACCCTAGAGGATCAGGCTCCTGGTGCTAGGCTATAATTTCTCAGAAAAGGGAAAACTGTTGACCTGTGAGGGATATGCTGACCAAAGATGGTTAGTTCTACAATGCCATTTAGAAGCTGCTGACTAAATATTTTTAAATGGCATTAAACACACACACACACACACACACACACACACACACACACACACATACAACTTGAGAGGTTTGATGATATTTGCAAATATTTGTTCCCATATTGAATTAGAACATGTTAGTTTTAATTTAATTCAATGCTTGTTAATATACATACACACATTATATATGTGTGTATATATGTGTGTACACATATATACATTATATATATGTATATATATATATAAACATACACACATATATTCAATTCAAGAAATATTTATTAAGCACTTACTATTTGACCAGCATTATACTAGGCACTAGAAGTACAAACAGAAAAATGAAGCAACAACCCATGTCCCCAAGGAACCTTCTAACTTAGGGGAGGAAGGGGACATTAGTCACAGAATACAAATAGACAAATCCATACAAGGTATATGGAACATAATTAAAAGAGGTGGGTAGAACAGGATTGCACAACAAACTAGGATGGAACATGAAGGAGGTGGTATTGACATTTAAAACTGAAGAGACAGGGGCAGCTAGGTGGCTCAGTGAGTAAGAGCACCAGCCTTGGAGTTGGGATGACCCAGGATAGAATCCGGCCTCAGAAAATGAGCACCCACACAAAAATAATGACTAGCTGTGTAACCTTGAGCAAGTTACTTAACCCCAATTGCTTTAAAAAAAAAACCTGAAGAGACCTATGGAGTCCAAGAGGCAGAAGTGAGTAGTATTTCAGATTTGGGAATAGATTTGCAAAAGCATGGCAGCAGGAGATGAAATACTTTACATGAAAACAGTAAGCATTTCACTTGGTTTGGAATGTAGACTATTAGGGTTATGGTTAGGGCTATTGTCAGAGGTAGAGGTGAAGTCAGAGTCTGTTTTATGTAGCTAACTTGGAAAGATAGAGCAGAGCTCTGATGGGTTTACCATGCTTAATGAAAGACTTTGTATTAAGCACCTATCATGTACTTTGGCACTCTGAGAGGTGCTGGTAGTGGTTTTAGGAGGCATTTACCACCATCATTTGTTTCCATTTCTGCCATCTAGACCCAGTAGGAATAGGGGGAAATATTCTAGGTCACTGTTTAATGGATAACATAAGAGGCCATATGACTTTTTGAGTGTAATGAGCATCTCATCCCCTTTTTCAAAGGAAATTTGTTTCTGCAAGCATTCAAATCAGATCACATTTACTTCCCAGTTACTCTACCATACATCATGTTAGGCACTAGGAATATAAAGATCAAAAGCATCTTGTATGATGCTTAGGAATCAGAGGACCTGGGTCCTATGTTACCTCTAATACTAATGTTACCTCTAATACCTCTAATACCATCTGACCCTTGATCAACTTCCCTAAACTTCAACTTCATCATCCGTAAAGTGACATATGCCCCCATGCTCTGATTTCTCTATTTCATCTATCAAAGCATTTGAGAAAGTTGGTTATTCCAAACTTTTTTTTTCACTTACTAAAACTTCCTGCTACTTCCTGACCTCTCCCCCTTTTTCTGAGACAATCATTTTGGAAAAAAAATAAACTAGCCTGAAACTCTGCAGGCCCTGAGGAACATATTTCACCTGGAAATAACTAGGGACCCCAATAGCCATGTTCTTCCTTATCATTAGGCAAAGGACCAGTTGAATGCACAGACAGATATCTTTCCAATAAATCTGGCTTAAGATACATTGGTAATCATACACAAACTTTCATCTTTATGACATGACTGCTGTCTTGCCTTAAAATCATACATTTAGAAAGCATTTGCTGATAAATATTGGGGAAAGTAGGGGTAAGTAGGTGGCACAGTGGATAAAGTGCCAGGTCTGGAGTCAGGAAAATTCAGCTTCCTGAGTTCAAAACTGGCCTCAGACACTGACTAGCTGTGTGACCTTAGGCAAGTCACTTAACCTGTTTCTTCACCTATAAACTAGGCTAGTAAAGGAAATGGCAAACCACTCCAGTATTGTTGCCAAGAGAACACCAAATGGGGTCAGGAAGAGTTGGATACCACTGAAACCACTGGCCATCACCATCACCAACAGGAACAAGTGGTGAGAGTAGTTTAAGAAAGCCAGATTACTTTAACTGCTTCCGTAAACCTCCAAACACTCAAAATACAGCATTCAAATGTACCATTGCTAGGGATTTAAAGCTTGTCAGAAAAGCCCTGATTGAGTTTCCCTCAATGTCTGCTATTGCAAAAGCCAACTATCCCTTCTTTTGATAGTATTTCTACAGACTCTTCTTACCTTGAATCTACCTCAGGAAATCTGCAGCAGCCAAGTCAACCTTTCATTTCCATTATTTAGATTTGGACACAGCTACCATTAAGAAGTGCATAGTCTGTTGGGCTGCTTTCCTATCATCACATAACTGCATTGGGCCCATTAGAGAATATGGGTCATTAGCTCCTCTGGCTACTATTAGTGCTAAAGTATACACCATAGTCCTCTTACTTAGTCGGGCAAAATGTTTAGTTTTGCAGCTTGGAATAAAATAATAATCAACTTTGCAAATCATCAGTAAATGGGCATAATTTTAAGTGGTCACCTGACCTTTTAATTGCTGAAAGGATGTTGCTACCCATATTAGCAGGGTGGGACTCATCACCCCAACATGTATTTTCTAGGCATGTCACTATGACACTCAGATAATTTTACACTTACCCCTGTATGAAGCCAGTCTTACCCTCACCTTATTATTGTGTCATAATCTTTTCTCACCTTAGCAAATCTCCTTGCCCTTTTCTGTATTGTACTTTGGCCTGTTGATAATATTTTCCCATTTTTTTACTTATGAAAGTTATTTTTAATTTTAATATAATGTTTAAGGTGGTAACTCCTTTGTCTTTTTTCTCATCATCCAGAAATATTAATCTTCTATATTTTGTCATCTGAATCAATGAAAAAACATATAAGGAATATGTATGAGATTTTTTTTCAATAACCAGATTCTCATTTGATTAAAGTACAGTTTTATATGTTGCATTTCCTCTTTGCCAAATAAAGGGCTACACATCTGTACACTACACTCTGATTTTGATATATTATATTTGGTATATGAAATGTTTACCCACGAGCTGTTTCAGCCCAGGGTGAATTTTTATGACCAACTAAGTCTCTAAAACAGTATTTATAATGTAAGTGCTGAGACACCATTATTTATCGTAGAGCACAATAGCGAAAATTGGTTCTATAACAAATATGCTCTTGTTATCAGCTCATTAGTCTATCGTGGCGACATTGACAAGCCATGCCATGGGCAATACAATATCTCTAATGAAATGTATTAATTTCCTATTTCAAAGGGATGTGGGGAGTTGGAAACACTGTACGTTTTATAGCACAACTCAAAAGGAAATAGATTTTTAAAATTATGCCTTGCCCATAGGATTTTTATACTTACCAACTTGCAAACAATCTCACTGGCCTCTCTCTCACTTACAGAGAGCAAGGTAATGGGGATATAGTTGACTAAAATGAGAAGAAATAATCATAATTCAATGGGATCTCATGTGGAAAAAAGATAAGACTTTTTTTTGATTGGCCTCAGGAAAAAAAAAAGATGGTACTAATGGATAGAAGGTGCAGTGCAAAGAGAAAGATGTTGGCTTTATGCATAGCAAAAATGGTTAACAATTGCAGTTAGAAAAATGAATGCTTTTCTTCCTATGGTTATGCTTTCGTCTCTGGAGAACTTGAAGTGGAAGTTCGATCATTGAATCATATATTTATACCTGGAAGGAACCTTAGATAACATCCGATCCAATCTTCTCATTTTATAAATGAGAAAACTGAGACTGAAAGTAGTCAAATAACTTTCCCAGAATCACACAGTTAGTAAACATCAAAGATGCATTTTAATTCAGGTCTTCCTTATACTAAGCATGGTGCCCTATGTATGGCACCACCAAGTTGTCTAACCAGTGAATGACTATTCACTGAAAAGATATTATAGAGATGGTTGCTGTTTAAGATATGTGTTGGACTGGAAGGCTTCTGAGGTCCCTTTTGATTCAGAGATTGTAGGATTCTCAGATACCATGTTTGACTGAAAAGATACACTGTGCTGCATGTAAATTATTTTCTTGGTTCACAGTGTTGGTACTTTGACGTCATTATGGTCCTCCAACTGAACTGGCAATTTACTAAATGGCACTTTTTGTATTGGGAGAAGTTAAATAAATCAATACCCACTTTAAGCTGTTCTGTCACAGTGAAGAAAGAAATTTGTAAACTATGTAAATTAGTATTGACATGGGGATTGACACTACTCAATGACCACAAGATTATCCCATTAGAGAACACATAATGTGAGAAGAGACAGGATGAGTCAGAAAGAAACCATCATACAGGGGAAAAAATAGAAAAGGCTTAAATATAAATGGAAAGTTTTATCCAAAATTCCAAGGAACTGTGAAGTTCCTCCCTGTGAGTGGAATGGAGTTGGAAAGGAATGGTGGTATATCTTACAGAGCTCTTTGAAACAACTACAACAAACAAACAAAGTATGATTTTATTGATAGAGGAAATGTGGCACAGAAGAAAGAATAATACATTTGGAATCAAAAACCTTGGGGTCACATCTCTGCTCTGCGATCTACTTGTTACTCTCTGACCATGGCAAATCACTTCAACTATGCTCCAAGGGAAAGAGTATAGACAAGAGTCAGAGTTCAAAATCAGTCCCTAATGTTGACTTCCTTCCTGAGGAATCTTGAATGAGACCTTTAAACTCCCTCAGTTTCTCTCTTTATAAAATGAGAAGGTTGGACTAGAAGGCCTCTAAGGTCCCTTCTGTCTATGATCTTCCCTTAAATCTACAGGTTTTAGTAGCTTTATTCACAAAAATGAAGGTGCTGGAGGGAAAAATTTATCTTTAAATCTCTTCCAGTTTTTTTTCCCAAACACTTTATTAACTTCTGGTTTACATCATTCATTTCCACCAGATTTTGAGTTACAATTTTTCCCCATTTTTCCCCTACCTACCACCCCAGAATAGCAGTCCCACAGGATATCCCCTCATCTAATCTGCTCTCTCCCATATCTTCTCCCATACCTCCTTCAACTTTTCCATTAGGGCAAGGTGAATCTCTGTGCCCCAATGCCTGCACATCTTATCTCCCAGTTAGATGCGAAATAGTATTGATAATAGTACATATATATTCGAAACATTTAATTTTAAAAGTTTGAATCCCAGATCTATTCCCTTCGTCCCTTTGGCTGGGAAGATAAGCAATTCAGTACATGTTGTACATGTATAGCTATACAAAATATTACCATAGTAGATATATTGTAAAAAACTGAATATATTTCCCTCCCACCCATCCCACCCCCCACCTGGTCCATTCCCTACTTTGATCCTGTCCCTCTTCAAAAGTGGGTGCTTCCAACCTCCCCTCCTCCCAGCATGCCCTCCCCTCCATCCTCCCCCCTCTCATCCCCCTCCCCCCTAATCTTTTGCAGGGGGAGATATCCCATTTAGTATGTATGTCATTCGCTCCCTGAGCCAAATTCAATGAGAATATGGTTTTGCCTTTTTGCCTTGCTGTTCTTCCCCTCCCCTGCGACTACTTCCCCTGGCCTTTTCTACATGAGATAGTTTACCCCTGCCCCCTGTCTCTCCCCATCTCATCTTGCAACATTCCTCTCTCACCTCTTAAATTTACCCCTTAAGTATAATCCCTTCCCACCAAATTTGACATGTGCCCTCTATCCATGTATACCTGTAAACATATATACACATATTCACATATGTTTTCATATGCCCATATACACTTCTTCAATTATTTTCATACTGAGAAAGGTTTTATCAGGCACAGTTCTTGTTTTTCCATGTAGGAATGTAAATAGTTCAACTTTGATAAGTTTCCTTTGATTTATTGTCCCTGCTTATGTTCTCAAGCATCTCTTGCTTCTTGTGTCTGAATGTCAAATTTTCTATTCAACTCTGTTTTTTTTTCCTCAAGAATGCTTGAAAGTCCTCTATTCCACTGAATGACCATATTTTCCCCTGAAACAAGATACTCAGTTTTGCTGGTAGGTGACTCTTGGTTGTAATCCCACCTCCTTTGACCTCTGGAATATTATATTACATGCCCTTTGATCCCTCCATGTAGAAGCTGCCAGGTCCTGTGCTATTCTGATTGTGTTTCCACAATATTGAAATTATTTCTTCCTGGCTGCTTGTAGTATTTTCTCCTTGACCTGGGAATTCTGGAACCTGGCTATAATATTCCTAGGAGTTTTCTTTTTGGGATCTTTTTTCAGGAGGCGATCGGTGGATTCTTTCAACCTTTATGTCCCCCTCTGGGTCTAAAACATCAGGCCAATTTTCCTTGAGAATTTCCTGAAGGATGATTTCTAGGTTCTTTCTTTGATCATGGCTTTCAGGTAGTCCAATAATTTTTAAATTGTCTCTCCTGGATCTATTTTCCAGGTCAGTGGTTTTTCCCATGAGATATTTCACGTTTCCTTCTATTCTTTCATTTGTTTGGCTCTGTCTAACAGCATCTTGATTTCTCATAAAGTCACTAGCTTCCATTTGCTACAGTCTAATTCTGAAAGAATGAATCTCCTCAGTGAGCTTTTGAGAATCTTTTTCCATCTGGCAAATTTGGCTTTTTAAGGCATTCTTCTCCTCATTGCACTTTTGAGCCTCCTTTGCCATTTGAGTTAGTCTATTTTTTAAGGTGTTATTTTCCTCAGTCAGGCTGTTGACTCTCATTTCACACTTTAAAAAAATTTTTAAACAAATGCTTTATTAACTTCTGTTTTACATCATTCATTTCTGCCAGATTTTGAGTTACAATTTTTCCCCATTTTCCCCCTACCTACCACCCCAGAATAGCAGTCCCACATGATATCCTCTCATCTAATCTGCTCTCTCCTATATCTTCTCCCATACCCCCTTTGACTTTTCCGTTAGAGGAAGGTGAATCTCTGTGTCCCAATGCCTGCACATCTTATCTCCCAATTACAAGCAAAAGAGTATTAATAATAGTATATATATATATTTGAAACATTTAATTTTAAGACCTCAAATTTCAGATCCATTTCCTTCCTCCCTTGTCACCCATTCCCTCTGGGGAGATAAGTAATTCAGTATATGTTGTACATGTCTAGCTATGCAAAACATTATCATAGTAGATATATTGTACAAGGCTGCTTATAATTCCCTCCCACTCATCCCACCCCCCACCTGGTCCATTCCCTACATGATCCTGTCCCTCTTCTGTAGTGGGTACTTCCAACCTCCCCTCCCCCCAAGGATGCCCTCCCATCCATCATCCCTCCTCTCATCCCCCTTCCCCCTATTCTGCTGCAGGTTGAGATATCCCATTTAGTATGTATGTCATTCTCTCCCTGAAACAAATTCAATGAGAATGTGGTTTTGCCTTTTTGCCTTCCTATTCTTCCCCTCCCTTGCAGCCACTTCCCCTTGCTTCTTCTACATGAGATAGTTTACCCTACCCTGTCTCTCCCCATCTCCTCTTGCCACTTTCCTCTCTCACCTCATAATTTCACCCCTTGAGTATTCTCCCTTCCCAACAAATTCAACCTATGCCCTCTATCCATATATAACTGTAAACATATATACACACATTCACATATGTATTCATATGACCATACACCCTTCTTCCATTATTTTCATACTGAGAAAGATTTCATCAGTCACAGTTATTGTTTTTCCATATAGGAATGTAAATAGTTCAACTTTGATAAGTTCCTTTTGATTTCTTTTCCCTGATTACCTTCTCAAGCATCTCTTGCTTCTTGTGTCTGAATGTCAAATTTTCTATTCAACTCTGGTTTTTTCCTCAAGAATGCTTGAAAGTCCTCTATTCCACTGAATGACCATATTTTCCCCTGAAACAAAATACTCAGTTTTGCTGGGTAGGTGACCCTTGGGTTCATTCCCAGCTCTTTTGCCCTCTGGAATATCATATTCCATGCCCTTCGATCCCTCAGTGTAGAAGCTGCCAGGTCCTGTGCTATTCTGATTGTGTTTCCACAATATTGAAATTGTTTCTTCCTGGCTGCTTGTAGTATTTTCTCCTTGATCTGGGGATTCTGGAACCTGGCTATGATATTCCTGGGGATTTTCTTTTTGGGATCTTTTTCAGGAGGTGATTGGTGGATCCTTTCAACCTCTATTTTGCCCTCTGGATCTAAAACATCAGGGCAATTTTCCTTGAGAATTTCTTGAAGGGTGATTTCTAGGTTCTTTCTTTGATCATGGCTTTCAGGTAGTCCAATAATTTTTAAATTGTCTCTCCTGGATCTATTTTCCAGGTCAGTGGTTTTTCCCATGAGATATTTCACATTTCCTTCTATTCTTTCATTTGTTTGGATCTGTTTAACAGCATTTTGATTTCTCATAAAGTCATTAGCTTCCATTTGCTCCAGTCTAACTCTGAAGGAATGAATCTCCTCAGTGAGCTTTTGAGAATCTTTTTCCATCTGGCAAATTCGACTTTTTAAGGCATTCTTCTCCTCATTGCCCTTTTGGGCCTCCTTTGCCATTTGAGTTAGTCTATTTTTTAAGGTGTTGTTTTCCTCAGTCAGGCTGTTGACCCTCATTTCATACTTTTCCTGCATCCTTCTCATTTCTCTTCCCAATTTTTCCTCCACTTCTCTTATTTGATTTTTAAAGTCCTTCTTAAGGTCCTCTGTGGCCTGTAACCTGCTCATGTTTTCCTTTGGGGCTTTTGGAGCAGGGTTTCTGACCTCACAGCCCTACTCCTGTTCTATGCTTCGATCTTCTTTGCCCCCAAAGTAGGAGTCTAAGGTTGCATTTTTCTGTTTAATTTGTTTCCTTTGCCTTGGCACGTTGCCACTTAATTACTTGACTTTTGGGCGTGTTACCACAGTATGGCTCTGCCACCAGACAGGGGGCCAGACAGGGGAACTTTCATCCCGAAAGTGTGGGGGGACAATTTCCGTTTCTGGCAAGCTGGAAACCCACCCATGACCTCCACTCCAGATCACAATCCAGATCCAGGGAATTTAAAGCAAGAGCGATTACCCCACAAGACTGATCACTGGATGTCCCTACAGTTTGCAGGCCAGGATCTGGAGCTGCCTCTGAAAACTACAAAATGGCGTGTCTCCTCAGTGGCTTCTAGCCCCCAGGGGAGGGAGCCGACGCATTCCCCAAATACTGGTCCCAAAGTTCGTAGGGCACTAATCTCTCACTTTGTCCTAGGCATGTCTATGTTGATAATTCTGGAATCGCCACAGCTGCTGGTGTTCTGGGGTCCCTTCAGTCGGCTGCTGGCCCGGACACCCTGGGGCTAAAACCACAACTCAGGCAGACCTGTGCTCGGCTCCCTGTGCACTGCGTGCTGTGCTGCAAGCTCCCAGAGCACTGTGCTGGTCCTTCCTTACAGGGCTGCTGGGCTGTCCTCAGTGGGAGGTTAGCTTCTCTGTGTCATTCTGTGGGTGCTGGGGCTCCAGAAGTTGTTCAGAGTCCCCTTTTACATAGTTTGGAGGTGATCTGGGGGGAGAGTGGCTTGGACACACTGTTTCTACTCCGCCATCTTGGCTCTGCCCTCACTTCATATTTTTCCTGCATCCTTCTCATTTCTCTTCCCAATTTTTCCTCCACTTCTCTTATTTGGTTTTTAAAATCCTTCTTAAGGTCCTCTATGGCCTGTAACCTGCTCATATTTTCACTTGGGGCTTTTGGTGCAGGACTTCTGACGTCACAGTCCTCCTCCTGTTCCATTCTTAGATCTTCTTTGCCCCCCAAATAGGAGTCTAATGTTGAATTTTTCTGTTCATTTTGTTTCTTTGCCTAGCCATGTTTCCACAGTAGGACTCTGCCACCAGACAGGGGAGCTTCTGCCCCAAACGTTTGGGTCTTCTCAAGTGCTGGAGGTATTAGTTGGTGCCCTCCCTGATGCCCCCATACACTCTGGAAAGCTAGACACACACCCCAAGACCTCTTCCCTAGACCACAATCCAGATCCAGGGAGGTTAAAGCAAGAGCAGTTACCCCCCCCCCCCCCCCAGGAATGATCGCTTGATCCCCCTAGAGTTCGCAGGCCAGGAGCTGAAGCTGCACCTGAAGCTTCAAAATGGCGTCTGCGCTGTGTCTCCTCAGCCACTTCTAGCCCCCAGGGGAAGAAGCCGAAAAGCTCCCAAATACTGGTCCCAAATTCCATAGGGCACTTATCTCTCACTTTGTCTTGGAAATTCTGGAAAACCCACAGCTGCTGGTGTTCTGGTGTCCCTCCAGCTGACTGCTGGACCAACCACCCTGGGGCTAAAACCTCTGACTCATGAGGTCCTGGGCTCTGCTCCCAGTGAGCTGTGCTCTCCATTCCCTGCCCAGCTGCCAAGCTGTTCTCAGCGGGAGGTTAGGTTCTCTGTGTCCTTCTGTGGGTGCTGGAGCTCCAGAGGTTGTTCAGAGTCCCCCTTTTACATGATTTTGAAATAGTGTGGGCTGGAGCGCTGTGGAAGTGCTGTTTCTACTCTGCCATCTTCTCTCTTCCAGTTCTAAAAGAGCAATTATATGAAAGACCATGATTTGAACCCTATCTTTAAATATTACTAATGTTTTTGGTTTATGATTAAGTTCAATTACCTAGCAATGGGATAACTCTTCAAATAAATTAAATGTGGCACAGGTAGATAAAAGCACTTTCCTATCTCTTCCCCATGACTCTTCTCTCATAGTGAAAGATTTGGGGTGGAATGAGAGCTGTAGAAATGCAGGGATGTGTAACTTAGATGTCATAGCTCTTTTTGAATTTGTGGAGGAAAAGGTATGGTGCCATTTATTTCTCCATTAATTAAAAAATAAACTTATCTATCCACTTTTAGAATGGCAAAAATATCTCAAAAGGATCAAACATTTTTAGCCCAGTGGAGAGTCAGCAGATTTGGAGTAAGAAGAGCTGCATTCAAATGCTATTTTCTACCAATGGTAAGTCACTTAACCTTATTCTGTCTGTAAAATGGGAACCATAATAGCATCTCCCATCCAGGGTTTTTGTGAGGACCAAGTGATATAACATTTGTAAAACTCTTACTACAGTCCCCCTACATCACAGTAGGTACTTAATAAATGTTTCTTTTTTCTGCCTTCTCAACCTATGTATTCCATTAAAGATCAACGATTGCTATTTGGGTCATATAAGAACCAGGTGGAGAAATAATGGTGCATTTGCCCCAAATAAGCACATGTATTAGTCTCTTCATGCATGTAAATCCAGTTGGTAAATTAAAATGTAAAAATTAAAGTTGATACATTAAAATGTAGAAATAGAATTATAAGAAAAAGTTGAAAAAAATCACAAAACACAAGTTTAACAAAAATGTGCTTATAAATGTGAAGGGCAGACAGTAGCAGCAGAATCAGAATTTATCTGGAATAAAGGTAGCACAGAGATCCCCTTGGAAAGAGTCAGGTTTTCTAAAAAAAGCAATAAAAATATAATAAAAGTAAGTTTCCCAAGAAGCATTTATTTAAACAGCTAGATTGACAGGGCAACTCAAATGGACCCCTCTTGTGATGGTTTAGATCTGTGGTACTTGGCAGAAAGGTTCTCAGATCTAAATACTCTCCAGTTTTAAAGGATTTGGAAGTGAATAATCAAAACTGTGTTCATGTTTAAAGTTAAAAACAATTGTGGTCAAATGTGCTTTTTGACCCTCTCTCCCAAGATTACCTTTTCTAGAATCACAGAATTTTGGTGTTGGAAGGGACCTAAAGTGTCCAATCTGTTCCTAAAAATGAATCCCCTCTGTAGAATAAGTGATCATGCAAGGTATGTGCCTTAACTAAAGAAATGAGAGATGCACCCTATTTTAAAAAAGAAAAACATTAGTGTTTCTAACTGTAAATAAATCCAGTAAATGGACTAATTACAATTAAAGACAAATAAGTGAAATGTCTCATTTATATAATGTTCATGGCAATCATGCTTTGTATAGTTGATTCCATTCTTTGCCAAAATATGGACATTAGGATGCAAATTATTGGATCAGAAATACTGAAGTCATTGAAAAGATGAATCTACCCTGTCATCAAAAACAATGATGTGATGTGTTTTCACTGCATTTTAGTTTTTGTCCATTTATCTGTTTGTTTGTAAATGCATATTGCATAAGAGTTAAAGGACAAATAAGGAAAAATCAGAGACAGAAAGAAAGAATGAAAATATGGCTGTAAGGAACAAGGGAATATAGATGACCAACACACAGGCAGTTGGGATTGTGGGACCAAAACTTGAGAAACTTGTTGGAACTGAAGATATCCATTAATGAGTCTGACCAATCACAATTTATTGTTTACAGATGATCATAGGAGTTAGATTTAATTCATTTCAGCAAACATTTATTAAATGCACACTAAGCACCAGGAAACTTTTCTTTGTTCAAGGTTTCAGATTGGTATTCAGCACGATTATGATTTTTCTAACTAACATCAGATGTCATCTAAAGACGCTTCTAACTCTAGATCTGTGATGCTACAATTCTCTGACCAGTGTTCATTTTTTGATTATGCTCCTATTATAATCAGTGCTTTTAAGTTACTTCCTCAGTAGGTTTCAGAACTTAAAGGGAAATAATTCACTGCCCCAGTGGATCACAGTCCTAGGGAAATCTAGAACACAAATGCTCATAGTAAAGACACATTTATTGTGTGTCTTCATATAACAGAGAATTAAGAGGCATATATACAATAGTGTATCTAGTGCTAGGCTTGGAATCTGGAAGAACTGCCATTCAGATCCCATCTCTTCCATTTATCTGTGTGATCTTGGGTAGTTCACTTTGATGTTTCTGGAACAGCACCCTAGAAATTATCTACTAAAATAGGGGTTTATAACCTTTTCTATATGTGTTATAGATTGCTTGGTCAAGCTGGTGAAGCCTAAAGACCACTTCTCATAAAAATACTTTTGAATGTATAAGATAAAATACAAATAATTATGAAGGAAATAATCTGCATTGAAAAACAATAATAAAAATATTTTCCATCCAAGTTCATGAGCCCCCTGAAATCTACCTGTGGAACCTAGTTTAGTGACCCCATACTAAGGCATAGATGGGTTTCATCTGCCTTTCTGGAGAGAGTTCCGATGTTGAGAGCTCCTTTTGATTTCTTTTCCCTGTTTACCTTCTCAAGTATCTCTTGCTTCTTGTGTCTGAATGTCAAATTTGGTTTCTTATAGGTTTGTTTGTTTGAATTGATCTTCAGCTCAGCTATAGGCAGTTAACTGGAACTTAACTCCTCTGTGGAAGTTTATCCTTGTGAATAAAAAGAGGATGTCACTCTCTAAGAAATGGACTGAGAATATACATAGCTCTGTGATTGCAACTAGAGAGAGCAGAGTTTACAGAAGTCATGGTTCTATTACATGAACTAACTTTAAATCAATTTAATTATAGTACTAATAGTTCTCATTTCTATAGTGCTTTAAGGTGTACAGAGTGCTTTACATGCATTATCTAATTAAAAACATGGCCCAATAGCACATTAAGTTTGCTATCAAATTAATCAGCTCCAAGAATACTCTGAATGGATGAAAATTTGAATAGTCTTGACAGTAATGTCTGCATGTTTTCTAGCAAGGAAGAGAAACTAAAGATGTCCTTGGAGAATGGAGACACAATATTGTGGAAACTGAGAGACTGCTGGGATTCTAAGTATGCAGACCATTCCTTATTTGGTGAAAAGTATTAAATCCTGATAGAAGGACTATATAATCACTTTTGCAAACCAGCTTAGGAAGCAAAATAATGAGGGGGAACCAGAAACTTAAAAAAAAGAAAGGTGAGAGCCAGAGAAAGAACTCTGGCCTGCATTGAAAAAAATGAATGCAGTGGACAGGAGGTGTACCACTGAAAGATACACTATGAATTTGAAAAAAAATAGGATAGAAACCTGAAGAAGACTCCAGAAACCTGGAGATCTGCTGCAGTAATTTAGTAAATAGTGCCCTGGTGGCCCAAAAGACATAATGCAAACTTTTCAAAAGTGCTAAATTTACTCCAAGGGAGTAGTTGTAAGGAATCCAGCTTATTATGTGCCCACAATTGTTAGTAAATGCATGATAATGATAACAACAATAATATAGGGGAAAAAAAGAAAAGATAAGGAAAAAAAAAGACAATTGAATTCTAAAATACTCCAGTGGCATAGTCAATATCATAGTCAAAATGATGAAAGCACATCAGGAGATTGGGGTTCTAATCCTCACCCTAACAACTGGGGAAAATTAAGTGTCATGCTGGTGGAGACAGTGGAGGCAGGCAAAGTAAAGGTGAAGAGAACAAGTATTTGTTATATTTATAAAGGACTCCAATACAATGCTAAGCACTTTAAAAATACAATCTCATTTGATCCTCATAATAACCTTGGGAGGTAGCTTCATTTTATAGTTGAGGAAACTGAGGTAAACAGAGGTTAAGTGATTTGCCCAGGGTCACACAATCTAAAGTTAGATTTGAAATCTAGTCTTCCTGACTCCAAGGCCAGGCCTCTATTAACTGTAACAACAGTCTGGAAAGAATGTCACCATTTAAATGGCCACTATAAATATTTTTGTACAAATAGTCTTTTTTTATTTCTTTGGAGTAATAGACCTAGTAGTTTATATAACTAGAATAAAAGGCCTGCAAATTTTAGTTATTTTGAGAGCATAATTCCAAATACCTGACCAATTGACAACTCCACCAACAGGCCATGAATATGACTTTTGCTACAGGTGTCCTACTATTTGGTATTTTCCTTCTTTTTGCCAATTTTGCAAAACTGATGGCTATGAGGGGGGACCAGAGATCCTCTTTAATTTGCAGTTGTCTCAGCACATTTTTTTTTTCACATGGCGGCTATACATAGCTTGTACATTTTTTACCTTGAGAATTTTCTTTTCATCTCCTTTGACCATTTATCAATTGCAGACTGATACTTATTCATATAAATTTTTTTCAGAGAGTAATTCATTTTAATGCAACATAAATTGTTTGCAAAATTTATGAAGAAGATAATCTAGCAAACTTCTTCAATGAAACAAATATGGCTTCAAGAGAAGAAAAAGCCGCTAGAAAATTGATATAAAATATATTAAACTATTAACCAAAAAATGCAATATATTCAAAAGATTATTCACTATGGCCAGAAGTATCAATATTAGAAATATGTGATGGATTTGATTTTGGAAATTTTTTCTTCAGAATCCTCTTTTTAATTTTTTTAAACAAATGGTTTATTAACTTCTGTTTTACATCATTCATTTCCACCAGATTTTGAGTTACAATCATTTTCCCCGTTATTCCCCTAGCCACCCTCCCAGAATAGCAGTCCCACAAGATATTGCTTCCTCCAATCTGCTCTCTCCCATACCTTCTGCCATACCCCCTTCGACTTTTCCATTAGAGGAAGGTGAATCTTTGTGTCCCAGTGCCTGCACATCTTATCTCCCAATTACAAGCAAAAGAGTATTAATAATAGTATTTATATATATTTGAAACATTTAATGTTAAGACCTCAAATTTCAGATCCATTTCCTTCCTCCCTTGTCACCCATTCCCTCTGGGAAAATAAGTAATTCAGTATATGTTGTACATGTCTAGCTATGCAAAACGTGATCATAGTAGATATATTGTACAAGGCTGCTTATAATTCCCTCCCACTCATCCCACTCCCCACCTGGTCCATTCCCTACATGATCCTGTCCTTCTTCTATAGTGGGTACTTCCAACCTCCCCTCCCCCCAAGGATGCCCTCCCATCCATCATCCCCCCTCACACCCCCCTTCCCCCTATTCTGCTGCAGGTTGAGATATCCCATTTAGTATGTATGTCATTCTCTCCCTGAACCAAATTCAATGAGAATGTGGTTTTTGCCTTTTTGCCTTCCTATTCTCCCCCTCCCTTGCAACCACTTCCCCTTGCTTCTTCTACATGAGATAGTTTACCCTATCCTGTCTCTCCCCATCTCCTCTTGCCACTTTCCTCTCTCACCTCATAATTTCATCCCTTGAGTATTCTCCCTTCCCAACAAATTCAACCTATACCCTCTATCCATATATAACTGTAACCATATACACACACATTCACATATGTATTCATATGACCACACCCCCCTTCTTCCATTATTTTCATAGTGAGAAAGATATCATCAGTCACAGTTATTGCTTTTCCATATAGGAATGTAAATAGTTCAACTTTGATAAGTTCCTTTTGATTTCTTTTCCCTGATTACCTTCTCAGGCATCTCTTGCTTCTTGTGTCTGGATGTCAAAATTTTCTATTCAACTCTGGTTTTTTCCTCAAGAATGCTTGAAAGTCCTCTATTCCACTGAATGACCATATTTTCCCCTGAAACAAAATACTCAGTTTTGCTGGGTAGGTGACCCTTGGGTTCATTCCCAGTTCTTTTGTCCTCTGGAATATCATATTCCATGCCCTTCAATCCTCAGTGTAGAAGCTGCCAGGTCCTGGGCTATTCTGATTGTGTTTCCACAATATTGAAATTGTTTCTTCCTGGCTGCTTGGAGTATTTTCTCCTTGATCTGGGATTCTGGAACCTGGCTATAATATTCCTGGGAGTTTTCTTTTTGGGATCTTTTTCAGGAGTTGATCGGTGGATTCTTTCAACCTCTATTTTGCCTCTGGATCTAAAACATCAGGGCAATTTTCTTTGAGAATTTCTTGAAGGGTGATTTCTAGGTTCTTTCTTTGATCATGGCTTTCAGGTAGTCCAATAATTTTTAAATTGTCTCTCCTGGATCTATTTTCCAGGTCAGTGGTTTTCCCATGAGATATTTCACATTGCCTTCTAATCTTTCATTTGTTTGGATCTGCTTAACAGCATCTTGATTTCTCATAAAGTCATTAGCTTCCATTTGCTCCAGTCTGACTCTGAAGGAATGAATCTCCTCAGTGAACTTTTGAGATTCTTTTTCCATCTGGCAAATTCGACTTTTTAGGCATTCTTCTCCTCATTGCCCTTTTGGGCCTCCTTTGCCATTTGAGCTAGTCTATTTTTTAAGGTGTTGTTTTCCTCAGTCAGGCTGTTGACCCTCATTTCATACTTTTCCTGCATCTTCTCATTTCTCTTTCCAATTTTTCCTCCACTTCTCTTATTTGATTTTTAAAGTCCTTCTTAAGGCCCTCTATGGCCTGCAACCCGCTCATGTTTTCCCCTGGGGCTTTTGGATCAGGACTTCTGACCTCACAGTCCTTTTCCTGCTCTATGCCCCCAAAATAGGAGTCTAGGGTTGCATTTTTCTGTTTCCTTTGCCTTGGCATGTTGCCACTTGATTGCTTGACTTTTGGGCTTGTTGCCACACTCTGGCTTTAAGGCCAGCTAGAGGAATTTTCGTCCCGAACGTGTGGGGGGCAACTTCCGTTTCTGGCAAACTGTAAACCCACCCACAACTTCCACCCTAGATCACAATCCAGATCCAGGGAGGTTAAAGCAAGAGCGATTACCCCCCAAGACTGATCGCTGGATCTCCCCACGATTTGTAGGCTGGGAGCCGGAAATGCCTATAAAAACTACAAAATGGCGTGTCTCCTCAGAGGCTTCTAGCCCCCAGGGGAGGGAGCTGACACATTCCCCAAATACAGGTCCCAAAGTCCATAGGACACTAACCTCTTACTTTGTCCTAGGCAAGTCTATGTTGATAATTCTGGAGTCTCCTGGTGTTCTGGGGTTCCTCCAGCCGGCTGCTGGCCCTGCCACCCTGGGGCTAAAACCTCGGCTCACGTGGACCTGGGCTCAGCTCTGCTCCTGCGCTCTGTGCTCTGCGCGCTGCCGGCTCCCAAACCGCTGCGCTGGTCCTTCTTGCAGGGCTGCTGGGCTGTCCTCAGCGGGAGGTTAGCTTCTCTGTGTCGTTCTGTGGGTGCTGGGGCTCCAGAAGTTGTTCAGAGTCCTTTTTTACATAGTTTGTGGGGAATCTGGGGGCAGAGAGGCTTGGACGAGCTATTTCTACTCCGCCATCTTGGCCGATTCTCTCAAAAAAAACACTTTTATCACAGGAACTTGCTTCTAATTTTAACTACATTAGTTTTATTTGTGCAAAAAACTTTTTTTTTATTTTTATGTAATCAAAGTTCCCTATTTTTGCCTTCTTTGATCCTTTTTATTCATTAATTGGTTATGAATTGGAGGACAACTGAACAAATTATGGTATATAAATGTGAGGGAATACTATTATGCTGCAAGAAATCATGAATAGCATGGTTTCAGAGAAACCAGAAAACACTTGTATGAACTGATGCACAGTGAAAGGAGCAGCAACCCATATCTCCCACACAATCAAAATCCTAGAAGCTATTGTTACAGACCTCCAGATTACTCACCTTCCTTATTCAATAATTTCAGCATTCGACTCACAATTTTTCTCTACTGCTCAACTCCTGTCCTCCTTCTAGGGAGGTCCATAATACATATTCATTCTCCCTTGACCACCCTACCAACTTAGTTCCTCAATCTACTCACTTCTCATAACCTACCTCTCCAATCTACATCAGTTGTGGTATATGATTGTGATGGAATGCCAGTGTGTTATAAAAATGGTGAGCAGGGTGGTTTCAGAAAAAACCTGGGAAGACTTGCATAAACTAATGCAGAGTGAAGTTAGTAAAACCAGGAAAATGTTGTACATAATAACAATAATATTGTAATGATGATCATCTATGAAAGATGAAGCTATTCTGGTCAATACCATGAACCAAGGCAATTCCAAAGGACCCATAATGAAAAAAATGCTATCCATCTCTAGAGAAAGAACTGATGAACTCTGAATGCAAAACAAGATATTTTCTACTTTATTTTTATTGTTTTGTTTTATGTTTCCTTTGCCACATTGTTCATATGTTTTGCATGATTTCACATGTATAATGGATATAAAATCGCTTGCTTTCTCCAGGTGGGAAAGAGTGGAAGGGAAGAAAAGGCTCTGAAACTCATTCTTTTAAATGGTTGTTAAAATTTCTTCATTGGAAAATATTTAATTAAATATATTTTTTTCTTTAAAAATTCCTATGCTGGTTGATTGATTGGTAATTTCAAAAATCAGAGAGATAAAGTTGTGTCTTTCATGTTCCTACAGAAGTTCAATATTCCTGTGCCTGCAAAAAGAATAAACAATATGCTCACCCATATTTATATAAAACAGATGTCTATATTTTTCAAAATTTGGGGAGGCTTGTCCACAAGTTTTATTAAGCTTTGCTTTGTCATAAAGAAAATGAAAAAAAAAGAGTAAATTTTTAGACAGGCCTCTTCAAAATCAAACTGAGAGTGTGCTCACCAAGAAAGCATGGTTTTAATTAAACATGCAACAGGCTCATCCATAAAATATAAAAAAGGTTTGTAATAGGACTTTTGAATGTTTACATTGATTTTCTTTTCCTTATTATGGTAGGCCCCTCCAAAATTCCCATACATATACATTTTTTCATCATATTATGCAAACTTATATATCATTTATTTGTAGTAGATAAGAAAGGTAGACAGATAACAGGGGGTTATATTTACTTGGGGAAGATGCTGCTACAGAATTGTCAGTCAGTTTATTTATCCAGAAATCTCTCTTGAGACCCTCCTCTCACTTCCAAAGAGATTTTGACAAGATGGCGGCTTGCATAGAGAATTTAAGATGAAAATCTATGGGGGGGGGGAGGAAGAGAAAAGACTAGAGATTTGTGATTATTCTGTCAGCTTTGAAGATAATAGAGATGATAAGTCTATCATTTAAATCCTAAATTAATAGTTTTATGATAATGAAAATCTCTTTCTTGTCTGTAATGGAGTTCTTTTTTGTGTGTTTTCATCTGACACTTCCTAATTGCCTCTTTGGGATGAGTGTTAATATATTTTCACAGTACTACCTGGCTGGATAGCATCCTTGACAGATAAGCCTGACTACATTGATATTGGTAGACTTACTTATGGCTGAATTTGAAAATGAAGGTACATGTTCTTTGAGCCATCATTAAACAAATTCAAACTATGTGAAAGTTCTCTATCTTTCTTCATAAAAAATTAATTAGCTCCTTGATATGGTCTTATTGTGCCTCTCTGAGTGAGTTTACATTCAAATCATTGTTTTCATAACAGAGAATCTGTGATTAGCTGAATTTTAAAATCTGAACAAGAGTTCCTGATGCTCCAAATCATGTAAATTGTAACATTCATGGCAGCTTAGAACTCCTTCAGTCCCCTAATGGGAATATCCTCTTTGTTTATTGCAAGTCATCAAAAGCAAAGTTAACAGACACCACAATATGGTGTCACTATAGCAGACACACACACACACAGAGGCATGCACTAACTTATAAGATTATAAACTGCAGAAAAAAATCAAACAAAGAGAACAATACTTAGAAAACGAGTTATTCCAATATATTACTCAAATTCCAGACCTTGATAGCTTTAGAAATATTTTAAGAGACTGCAGACATTCTGTTTGTTTCACGTGACATGAAATTAACCACACTGTCACATCGGTATCCCAATCACATTCTCTTCTGTGCACAAAGGCAATCTTGTTTACATTTCTAATACATCTTTGGTTACATTTCAGCACGGAAAACACCGATACAGAAAGAGGGGACAAAAGATGCCCTGTGTGTGTAAGAATTTCTTTGGAAGATATTATATTACCAGTCCCAGTCCAGTTCATAAACAAACTTGGTGAACATCAAAGGCAACAGCGTTACAACATGCTGAGTCCAGATTACACACATCAGAAGTAAATGTTACCTCCATGAAACAGCTTCTGAAATTTAAAATCCAATAACGTTCAAAAGGTCCAAATGTTTTCTTGAAAATGCAGGTGATGAGCTCCTCATTAAAACATTTAGCCCCTGAAGAAACAGTCTGCCCCTCACCCTAGAATTACATTACAATAACAATTTGCATACCACATTTGAAAAGACCTGTGGTCAATTTGAACAAATGAAAAGCTAAAAAATGGCAATCGGTCATAAGGGAAAGCAGAAAGGAGTCCACAGGCCAAATATGAAAGGTAACATATTTTCCAGGGTCTCCAACAAAACGCAATTTTCAAGTAGAATTATGATTTTTAGTTTCTCAAGACAGAATAGAAAAAGTTAGGAGGAACAACTTGGTGTCTCAACCAAGAAAGAAGAGGTCCCTGGGTTTTAGTTTCTCTCTCCCTCTCCCTCTCCCTCCGCTGCCTCTCTCTCTCTCTCTCTCTCTCTCTCTCTCTCTCTCTCTCTCTCTCTCTCTCTCCTTTTTCTTTCTTCCCTCTTTCTTTTTTTATTTTGCTTTCTTAAGTTAAACTATCTCAAAAAGTGTGTTCAGAAATCCTGGGCTCTGGGAGTATAAAACAAATTTTAAACAATTGAATCAGAAGCCCAAGAAATTGGAAAAGATTCTTGAATCTGCTCTGATTTGTACCACACAGGCTTGCTCACCCACCCAGAGCTACTATTGCTCACATACACATTCCTGTCACATATGCTCTGCCCCCTGGATATAGTGGATACTGAATATAATGGAAGAACGGAAGCACAGATGTGCCTTTTATTACCACCAGCATGCACTATGTTATTAACATATAAGGACATTTGCTGAAACTCACTTGAATATGTGCTTCTGAGATCACAGCTAGAGCAGATTAGCCATGTGCAATTAAGGTACCAACCATCAACATTTCCCTGTTTACTGACATATGGATTATGCAATTTTAAACCAGTCCAGATAGGAGTCTTCATTTCACAAAAGCCTTTACCTGTATGTGTTGCTGGAAGAGTAGCCTAGATTTAAGGTGAGAAGGAACTTTCTAGATTGTGTAGTACTCCCATTTTACAGATGAGGAAACAGAACTGGAGTGAAGAAGAAACTAAGGCAAGGTCATAAAGATTATAGGACATAGATGGACAACTTAAGGGAACTTAGAAGCCAACTAGTCCATCCCCCTCCACAGCCATTTTATAGATGAGAAAACACAATGCAACTATATTTATCATCTAGGTCTATTGCATGTGTATATATAAAGCATGTATATACTTCATACACCAGCAAAAGAATCACTCACCAAGGAAACGTTAGATAGAAAAAGACCTTAAACATTATATTTCCATTTTAATATGTTGATTTCAGAAGACAACAGCAAACAAACCACAACTGTTTCCCTTTAAAGGTTCTCTTAACCAACATACATTTGTACTGCCCAATACAGTGTCTCTAATTTGAAGCTATGTCTTTATGAAGGAAAACTCTAATTCCTATGGGACTCTTCCTATTCCCATATTGCCATGTAGACTTTATCTCAGTGGCAAGACTCCATAGCAGCATATTGTTTCCAGTTGCCATCTACAATCCAAGAAGACAGTGTGGGAAATATGATGGTGTCCCTATCTTATACCTCAGTAGTACATTTTACTATACAAAGTGTCCTTTTAACTATGAACTCATTGCCTCAGCAAATAAATCTTGAAGTCTCTGTAATACAAGGTGTACTGTACCCTTGAAATGGATTTACCTTTATACATGCTAGCTTCTGTAATGGAAACACTAATTAGATTTACACTTCTTAATGCATGGAGTCAAACTTTACTAGGTAAAACATGCAAACAATAAAAATAATACCCTTCTCAATGAACACTCAAGCTAAATCTTAGAGGTTCTGATATACTTTCATATGGGACTCCTGATCAGGTTTCCTCTCTTCCCAGTCAAAGACTCCCTCAAATGTGGTCAACTGGCAAGCCTCCCCCAATCAGTCAATAAGTACTGCCCTCGGGAGAATACTGGCTGCTTGAGTCTCAAGTTGGGGGTGGGATTACTAAAAGGAAAACTGGAGCAAGCTTGAGGCTGATATTATAGTACTGGTAGAACTCTTAGTGACATTAAAGGGCTTCCACTGAGTTTCTTGTAGTTTTTGCAGTGGTGTTGCTATATTTTTCTACTGAATAACTGAAATGATATTTTACTACATAAATTACTGACAGAATTCTTTCAGTGTTCTGTCTTATCTGAAGGTTCAGACATGAACATCAGTTGCTTGAGAACACACACATTTACTACATCATACAAGTCCTTATATTATTATTGAAAAACAACTGGTAGAAAAACAATTATTCAAAACATCTCAATCATGAAATAGAGACTTAAAATTGAGTTCATCTTCCTAAGCTGATTTATATCTTATTAAGGTACTAAAACTTATTTTCACTACAGTCTCCCAAAAATTAAATTCTACAAATACTTGTGAAGTCTATGATGTACATTCAAGACACTATAGCATCCTTTAGGGACAGAAGATAAATATGATGCAATATGGAATCTCAAGTAACTTATATTATATTGTGATGTAGCTTACTATTTGACTTTGTCCATAGGTAAGGAGAATTATTTTTTTAAAAACATATCAGTAATGTCTCCCCTCCCTCCACAGCTGTCACTTCCCAATGACTTCTTCTTTATAACAGAGACATAGTAGTGAGGAAAACAAATGGACACATTACCATGTCTAACAGTATATGCCCCATTCTGTATCTGTATTCTACCCCATCTCCACCAAGAAGTATACTTCATCTGGCCATGGCAGTGGTGGTGGTGGTGACTTTTGCATTTTACTGGCTAACCTATCATTCTTCCCCATCCTGGGCACCTTGCATCAGATCATCTATTGCCACCAGTTTATCCAACAGGTCTATCTGGCCTTATTCTGGCTTGCCATGAGCTCCACTATGTACAACCCCATCATCTATCACTGCCTCATTGAAAGCTTTCTCTCTGGTTTCTGACTTGCTTTTCACTGCTGCTCCTGATGAAGAAAAGCTAAAATTCTTCCAGAGTCAGTCATTGCTGGTTACCATCCACAAAAACCACACCAAAATATCACTGTCAGAAAAGTATCTTTCCCAGAAACCCCCAATGAGCAGGAGGAAGAACTTGGAAGAACCTGCTTCCTAGTGAACTGGAATGGTCATCTCTTCCTCTGCTTTCCCTAACCTTGGAATATTATAAAATTGAATTTGTGGGGGCAAAAAAACAGAGTCACTAAAACCAGGCAAGAGAATAATAACTGATATTTATATATCACTTTAATTTTTAACAAAGTGATTTCCTAACATTGTACACAGTAACAGCAATATTGCAAAATGATCAGCTGTGAATGACAGCTCTTCTAAGCAATACAATGATCCAAGACAACTCTGAAGGACTTATGATGAAAAATGACAACCATCCCCAGAGAAAGAACTGATGGAGTTCAAATACAGATTGAAGCATACTCTTTTTTTTACTTTTTTTGTTGTTTTTGTTTTTTTTGTCCATGTTTTCTTTTACAACCTAACTAATATGGAAATATGTTTTGTATGACTGCATATGTATAACTATATCAAATTGCTTGCCTTCTCAATGGGGGTGGAAGATGGAGAGGGAGGGAAACAATTGGGAAGTAAAATTTTTAAAAATGAATGTTGAAAATCATTTTACATGTAATTGGGAAAATACTATATAAACATTTTTTTAATTTCAAAAAAGAAGCATACTTCATCAAGGATCCTTTGAGTTAAGATTGGTCAATGTGTTGGTCCAAATTCCGAAATCCCTTGCTGCTGTTTTTCTTTATAATTTTGTGATCATTACAAATATCATTCCCTTAGTTCAACTCCCTTTACTCTATGTCAGTCCAGGCAAGTTTCTCTATATTTCTCTGAATTCCTCATAGTCATCATTTTTATAGAACAAAAATATTTCGTTACATTTCAAGGACCACAGTTCATTCAACTGTTGCCTAATTGATGAATATCCACTACTCTTTCAGAATGTGCTACCTCAGAAAATATTACATGTGGCTTTTTCACTCTGCATTTGACCTCAGTGAATTAAATGCCAAGTAGTGGGATTCTTGGGTCAAAGCATAGGAACAATTTCATTACTTTCCTAGAACGGTTTCCCTCCTCACACCCAAATAGTTGGATAAATTCACAGCTCCTCTCATAATGTATGAATGGGCTTCTCGTCCCATAGCTCTTCAAGCATCATTGATTCTTTCCATATTTTATCATCTTTGCCAATTTACTTGGTATGGAGTTTTCAAAGTTGTTTTAATTTTCATTTCTCTATTCATCACTTGGAACAATTTTAATATAGTTCCTGACTCTTTGAATTTCAAGAATAGTAATTCATTCAGAACCTAGAAGTAATCCTATGCCTCAAAGGTAGCCTTTCAGAGAGGGCGAGGCCTATGAAGAAGTTGAAGTATCATTACAGTTGTGCAAAAATATTAGAAATGCAACCATTGCTGTTGAATCTTTGAGCCCTCTGTTCAGATGTATTAAGCATGGAATTTAAAGAGGCATACTTTTCCACTACTGAGGCATTTCATTTAGATGTAATACATCCCTGAGTTCATTGAATTTGCAGAAATCTTAAACGTTGTCCTAGTGTATTCAAGGCAGCTTGGTGGCATAGTCAGTAGAATGCTGAATCTGGAATCAGGTGGACCTGAGTTCAGATCCCACTTTAGACCATTTCTGGTTGAGTAACCCTGGGCAAGTCACTTAAACTCTGTCAGTCAGTTTCTTTATCTATAAAATAAGGGGGGGTGTTGTATGGATAAAATGAGATATGTGTAGGTGCTTTGAAAACCTTAAAGCACTATATGAATTCTAGCTATCTAGATTCCTTATTCAGGGGTGTTACCTCGTGAAGTCAAAATGTGCCCCAATGGCACAATCTAAGGAAAAGATGCAATAGATAACAAAGTAAGATTGTTAGACCTTAAGCTGTTTGGGGGTTGAAGTGGAAAATGTCCCTTTCTCAAATATTGACAGCCATATAAATCCTTGACCAACTACTGAGACTCTTAGTCATTACCTTCTGAAGGAGTAACTCCAGGATCAATACAAAGTGTTGTGTTTGGAATTCAAAGCCCTTCATAACTTAGCCCCCTTCTACCTTTGCAGTTTGCTCATACCTTACTCTCTAGCTGTTCCATGAGCAAGGCATTCCATCCCTTAAGCATCTTCTCTGGCTGTCCTCCATGTCTAAAATTCTCTTCTCATGCAACTCTGTCTTCTGCCTTCTCTGGCTTCCTTCAAAACCCTATTGAAAATTCCACGTTCGACTGAAAGCCTTTCACTAACCCCTCTTAATTCTATTGACTTGCTTTTGTTAGTTAGTTCTTCTCCATCCTGTATATCTTGGGCTTTGTGTGTATTTTTTACATGTTGTCCCCCTGCTTAGACTAAGTTCCTTGAAAACAGGAACAATCTTTTGTCTTTTTTTGTATCCCTAACACTTAGCACACTGGCACAAAGTAGGTGCTTAATATTTCTTGATTGATAGGTTGAAGCATCTTTCTTGGACTAAACTGGGCACTTGATCCTAAATCTATTTCACTATGCTTCATGGCTGGGTTCTTCATCAGTTTTTAACTTGCATTCATGGCATCTAGCAATTTTAAAATAGCAATTCAAAGTTTAGGACATATATATATGAACTACATAGTATAAGAATTGTATTCCCCAATTTCTTTTTTTTGTTGTTGTTTGTTTGCTTTTTGGAGGGCAATTGGAGTTAAGTGACTTGCCCAAGGTCACACAGCTAGTTTTTTGCATTAAGTGAATGAGGTCATATTTGAACTCAGGTCTCCTGAATGCAGGGCCAGTGCTCTATTCACTGCACCACCTAGCCACTCCTGTAATCCCCAATTTCTAGATGAATCTGTAGTCACACAAGCAAGTAAGAGGCACAGCCACTATTTAACCTCAGGTCTGCTCAACTTGATTCTTGTTCTCTTGCTTTTCAATACCTTGATTTCCAACCTTGTACCAACTCCTAATCTCCCTTCACCTATTCAGTCCAAATCATGTTGCTGAATCAACCTCTACATTTCTTGAATCAGTCCCTTCTGTTCCGATTGCCAATATTCTAGTTCATCCTTTTAACAAACATTTTGTCAAACAACAAACTTCCATGTTATGCAAGAGGTGCCTAACTGGAATCTAGTTTCTCCTTGTTGATATTAATCCTAGAATTTAAATATTTCATTGGATTCATGGTTTCATCAGCATGGATACTCCCTTCTTCAATGGAGATGTCAACCTATTTTCATCTCTCCACCTTCATTGTAATGTCAAAGAGTCCAGGACAGAGACGGCTTTTACCAGACTTTATTTTATTGCTCCTCACAAAGGAAAGAGGAGGATCGCTAAATGGGATAGTCCAGGTGTGCAGCCTCTTTACCTTCAGTGGGCAGCACAAATTTTGGGGAAGGCAAGTACTCATGCTCTTTTCAAAGGCCTAGAGCCCCTCAAGGCTCATATATAAGCAATTTTAGCCAAAAGGGGAGCAGGATACCAATAGGAGTCTCCCCTATTATCTCTGGGATCCATAATGTAAGGGTATTTTTAAAATTACCTGATAAAGTGTAAGGGGCAGGGAAATGGCAAACAACCCTAATTGTGCCAATCCAGTAAGAAGATAAAAAGGGCTAAGCCCAGTCTCTGAGTCTATCTGTCTTGGAATACTTTCATGCTGGATAAGAGAGGGAGATAGCAGCAGAAGGGTAGGGCTCTACCAGTTAAACCAGCTATTATCATTGGACATCCATCCAATTTATTTTTGTCCATATTGTCCTATAAATCTACTTTATACATGGTTCTTTGAACACTTGTGCAACGACTCCATTTATCCATCTGCCATCTTTTGCTTCTGCTAAACTGTTAGGCTATCTTCTTCTCCAGTCCTATACATCCTTCATCATTTCATTGATGCCACTTCTCACAAATAATCACACAGCAGTACACACTAAGACACCCACTATGCACTTTTCCATGGTTCTTTGGGTCAGTTCCAGTTATGTTTCTTCTGAAATTACATGGTTATTAAATCATAGCATTTAAATCATATAGCTTTAACAAGAGAATATGATCTCAATAATCTATTGACTAAAGATTGGTCTAACCCTAACCATAACCCTAACCCATGTGAAATAGAGTTTATTCCAATAATTAATCAGACACTAATTATTTTTCTCCTGAGGAACTGGTGGGTCAAAGGACAAAGCATAGAAAAAAATAAAAAACTTCTTCAAAGAGAAATTTACATTATGCAGCTAAAGCACAGTCCTTATGTAATAATTTATATCTATTCAAAGTCAGCAAGGGGCACAGTGTATAGACAACTGGGCATAGAATTGAGAAAACCTGAGTTCCAATCCAGTCATAGACTACTTGTGTGACATGGAAAATCACTTGACCTCTGCTTCAGTTTCCTCAACAATAAAATGAGGATTATAATAGCACTTACCTTTCTGAGTTGTAAGAAGTGAATGGGAAAATTATATTAAATAAAGAACCATTAAAGAAAAGATTAATTTATTTACTATGATTTTTACATACAATTTATGATCAAAATAATGTGTTTATTATTTATTTTCCCTGTAATTGTGAGAATTTTATGCTCTAGATATTGTCATTTTGGGATATATAGATATAGATATGTGTGTATGTTATATATATATATATTACATATATGTATTCTAATGCTTATATGTGTGATTACACATAAAGTATTATACATTTATATGCAAAATATTGATATTGTAGCTCTTTGCTTTCTATTGTCACTTTAAACATAATGTCCTTGTTTATCTCATTTTATTAAGTTTAGTTTGAGTGTTTGCCTTGTCTGAAATCATGATTACTACCTCTGCTTTTTCTGAGTTCATCTGAATCATGATAGATTTTGCTACATTCCCTTATTTGAACTTTTGATGAATCTTTATATTTCATGTTTATTTCTTGCAAAACATGTTGGAGTGCTATTATTTTCCATTTTATGGGTGAATTTTTCCAATTAATGTTCATAGCCTTGATTGCTAATCAGTATTTTGGTCCTTTCTATACTCTTGTAATTTTTTTCCTGTCTTTGTTTCCTGTCCATCTAAGAAAAAATAAAGTTAAAATAGGAAGTTTTTAAACCACAGTAACTAATATTAAGCAATCTGTGTCCTCCCTATTGTCTTTCTTCTCTTCACTTTTACCCAACCCTGAACACAGACTTTTATTCTTCATTTTCTTTCATTTCCTCCATAATTTTCCACCCTCTGATGTTAAAGTTAGTTTTGTTTATATACATCTTCACTAATCCTGCCCTCATTAAAATCCCTCTCCTTTCTCCCATTCTTATTTGTTTCTGTCAGGTTACATGTATTTCTAAAGCATGTTATTTGTGAATATGTTGGGTAAGTGTATGAGTGTGTTCAACTGTCCTTTTGTACAATTCAGATGAAAATGAAGTTAATGGGAACCCCCTTCCTCCATGTTTATACACTTTTTATCACCTGCACTCCTATTGTGTGATATTGCAAATACTCTCTAATTCCTTTTACTTTCTTTCCCAGCATATTTCCCTCTCCTTCTCATTTTTTCTTTTGCCTAAGACTATCAAAACTGAAGAAAACCACCCCCAGTCACTGTCTTTCATATTTATCTGTTAACCTGACTTTTGAAACACTAAAGTTTAAGAAAAATATTCATTTCTTCTCCCCATTAGAAATATAAATAATAATTCTGTTATCTTCCAGATAATCAAATATATTAATTATGCCTTCTGTGTTTTTCTCAATATCTGTGTTTTATTCCCAAAGATTCTGCTCAATTCTTGTTTTTTGATCAGAAATTCTTGGACTGCTTTTATTTCATGAAAAATCCATTTTTCCCTAATAGAATTATATACACTTGGTCCAGGTAGGTTATTCATGGTTGTAACCTTTCATCTCTTCCTTTAGTGTGGCAGTTACCTAATCTTGTATGTTTTTATGTCCCTTGGTACTTAAACTATTTTTTTTTTGGATACTTGAACTATTTTTCCCCCTTTGGTCTGAAAATTTTGGATTTTGCTAATGACATTCCTGAGTGTTTTCACTTTTGGAGGTTCTTTCAGGAGGGGATTAATGGAGTCTTTCTATTTTTTACTTTGGTTCTAACAGTACTGAGTAATTTACATTATTAAAAATAGCATATAGATTTGGGGGGGGAGTTATGATTTTCAGATAGTTCTTTGGTCCTTTAACTATCTTTCCTTGCCTGGTTTTACAGGTCAGTTTTAGAAAGATATCTGTATCTATATCTACCTTTTCTTCTCTTTAAAAAAATCTCCTTCATTTTATTTTAATTTTACTTGTTTAATTTTTTTGAAGCATGAGATAGAAAACATACATATGTAATGCTTCTGTAGGGACCAGGGGTAGGACTAAAATGCAGTCAACATCTATTCAATTTCATCAACCAGCTATATAGGTTAGGAAATATTAATCACCAAACTGCACAGTTCATTAATTTACATGTTTCCCATGTTCCCTAAATCAAGATTTACCCTACAGTTAACTCCAACACTCTTGAAATTCTGTCACTAAAAACTTCTCAGAGCCACACTCTGACATGCTTAGAATGACTCACTTTTTCACCTTCCACAGTCATATCACTCTATCAACAGAGTGATGCTATTATTAACTCTGCCCACTCTTAACCACACTACCGAACTCAACACTCAGTAATTTTCAGCACACTTTCCACAAATTCTTTGGAGGTGTTATGATAGTTAACCTGTAACTGGTGACCAGAAAAAGAAAATTATCTTGACTTCTTACTTCTCTTTATAATTCAATGAACAAATTCAAGTATTCTTTGACTCAGATACTTTACTTATGTCCCTTACCCCTCCATAAAAATCTATAGCTGGCAATAGAAGCTTTTAGAATATGAACAACACATTTAAAGCTTTTAAAGGCTCCATATAAAGAGAGGAAGATAAAACCCAGCTATCAGATTTTAGGCTAAGGAAAATTACAATTGATAGTAGGAGAAAACATGCATGATACTGTAGCAAGACTAACAGTAGGGGTAAGCAAAATGGGCAGCTACTGAGAGTACAATATGGTTGTTGGAGGAAAGGGTATAATGAAAGACTCCTTTTCTAACAGCCCATGAAACCTCTTTGAGTTTTTTTAATCTATTCTGAAAGCCATAAAGTCCATTTGCAACAGGCTGGCTCTACTTTACAAATGTTCCTTTCTCCTCTCTTTTCTGGAAATTCTCACATCCTGTGTTTGCTTTCTAGGTGTGATTTTCCTGTTGACCTCTAGCTTCTCCTTTTCTATGATATCAGTGATTGGAAAACACTTGAGGCACTTGAAAAAAAAACAAAAAACAAAAAACAATCTCACTGTTTTTAACCCTTACCTGCCTTGGAAAGCTGTCCCAAAGTGGAAGAGACTTAGGATCTGGATCCCCCACAGAACTGTCCATTAGAAAAAGAGAGAGTTTGGAAATGCCTAAACATGCCAAGTTCAATGACAGGTCTTACTGTCCTTGACTTCCATCTCACTTCCTGCTATGACCAGAAGACCAATAAGCCTGAAGAAGATCAAGTCATACCCTTGCTTATACCCTTCCCTTATTGTCCCTGTCTCCTTTGCACCTTCCCCCAGATGTATCTATTTAATCCTTCTCTTGACTGAAATCACCTACATCATAATAAAGGCCACTTGATAGAATATTGGAATCTCATATGAAAACAAATGTCTCTAAATTGCCGAAGCAGAATGGAAAATATTTAATATGCTTTTTAAAGGTAAATATATCTTAATGCTTTGTTCCCATAAAGCATACATATTTATTCTCTGATAAGCCAAGACTTATGCATTATGCTAGAAGTTAAAGGAATCTGAAGTCCAACCACACAGAGTGGGGGTCAATTTTCAAAATTTGCCATGGATGGGGCTGACAGGTGGTGCAGTGAATAGAGCACCAGCCCTGGAGTCAGGAAGACCTAAGTTCAAATTTGGCCTCATTTATCACTTACTAGCTGTGTGACCTTGGTCAAGTTACTTAACCCCAATTGCCCTCCCTTCTCCCCCCCAAAAAGCAAAAATATAAAATGATTTTAAAAAAAATTGACATGGACATATATCCTCCCCGGGATTTAGTTTCATTATTTGTACATTGAGAGGATTAGAATAGATGGCTCCTAAGGTCCTTGCCAGGTCTACATATATGATCCTATGATCATTTTCCTATCTCTAGAACATAGCCAGTAGGCATTTCAAAATACTGTCTTTTAAAATTCATTCTAGCTTTAAATTGGCATCCTATCTTCTTTTATATCAATATTGCTTTATAATTTTTTTCTAATTTTAACAAATTATTTATTTTAATTGGAAAAAATTAAATAGCTATATTGACTATATCTCTCTAGGCTTTTACCAATCAGTGGATATAGAAGTGATCCAGTGAGTCTTTACTACCTAATAGGAAATCAACATCATCTAATGATGGCCCTAAAACTACATGGTGCCTATGAATGTTCTAAGTCCACAGGGTCATAGGATTCTGTGAGCTAAAATAGACCTTAGACATCAATTGAATTTGACCTCTTTGTTTTACATAGAATGAAACTGAGGCCAGAGAGGTAAAGTGATTTATCTAAGGTTAGACAGTAGTATAGCCAAGATTCAAACCCAGGTGATCGGCCTCAGGGTAAATGTACCAATATATAAATCAAGTCAAGATCCAAGGTAAAACTCTTAAGTCTGGGGAAAAATGAATATACAGGTTCTCATTACTGTTCCCCTTTCGCTTTGTGTCAGAATCTCCTAGTGTTCTTCAACACGTTCCTACTTTCTAACTCCCCTCCCTAAACCAGATCTGATAATCTTGTGCTTTCCTGGAAAGCCATTCACACCAAAGGGTTAACTCTATCAAGTGTTTCCAAGTCTAAGCTTTTTATCTCTCACTGTGAAATAAAAAGGCTTATTCCCCTTTTAAATGTCATCTAAGAAGGCTGGGAGGGGGAGGCAATGGAAAGTCTTTCCTTATCTCTAGCATAGTACACCCCCTAGGGCTAATTGTGAAGGAAAATGCTTTTTAGGGTGCCCGGTGGGAGGGAAGGAGGAGATACTGTTTCAGTGAGAAAGTTATGGGGAGACATCCCTTTCCCCTACCAAATTGCTTCATGTATACTGGTTTTATCGCCTCACCTAGAAAATAAACTCTTTTAGGGAGACCTGTTACTCATGAGAAACCTTCATTTCTCTAAGGCTATGGCACAATTTCAAGACAAGATAGGTCCCACAAAGTTGGAAAATCTTCAAACATGGAGCTAAAGATGTAATCTCATATAAGTATATTGTATAAATATAGGGGAGACCAGCCTAGCTAAGCAGAGAGAAGTCTATCATCAACTTTGCTGCAGGGTGTCAAGTCAAGGCAATTACTAATGGCTTAATTTGTGGATTTTTCAGTCACAGTAACCTATGAAAATCATCTACTAATCTGAAGAGAGTTCACCATCTGTGTCATTATGAGGAGAACCCACACCTTAGCAATCCGAGATCCCTGAAGTGTTGGGCAGAAATCCTTATTCTTCTTTAGTCTTCCTATTCCTCTGATGCCATGTAGCATTTATAAGATTATTTTTTTTTATCATCCCACACACTTTTTACTGTGCATATGGTGCCAGGGGGAGTAATTATAATGTGCCCAATTTCTTCCTTAAGTAATTTTAGGAAGCTTTTTTTCCTCCCATGCAGAAACTGGTCCTTTATGTTTTCCATAAAGCACCTGGCACATTGTGAGCATTTAATAAGTGTTTAATGATGAAACAATAACAATAATAACAACAACAAAGGAAATCAACCATGACTTCTTAGGACTATTATAATCCCTGAGTGGAAGCTTTGCCAGATCAAAGGAACATTTTAATTTTTTTTCTAGAACATAGACTATCATCCTATCTATTAGAGTCTGTCATGCTATGAAATGTGGAGAGATTCTGAACACAGCCTCTTTTGAGATGGGGATAATTTCATTCTCTAAAGACTCATGAGGGGTGTCACAATGTGACATCAGGAGGGGCTGATGGAAATGTTAGAGTGTATGGCCTTTGTCTTCAGCACAGAAAAAGCCAAAGCCAAGTGTTTATGGCATTTCCAAATTAGAGTATGTCTTTGTGGAGATTGATTTCTTAGTGGCCTAACAAACCAGCCTTTAGCAAACCATTGTCTCCTAAACATTTATCCTAACCCACAAAATGCTCTCCCATCTCCTGATAGTTTGCACCATGGAGGTAGTAATGGAGAAATATAAGAACAGTGAAATGAACCCTCTGAGGAGGTTTTAACAGAAATAGAGGAAAAGTGTGAGATGAATGGTTGTGTTCATCTTGAGAATTGTTAACATGATAAAGTAGAAAAAGCAGTGTAACCACTGAGTGTCAAAGGAATTCTGCCATCTACGTGCATTGTTTTCTAGGTTACTAATGACTGGTGTATACAAAGGTGCCTGGCATACCCTCACTCTAGTTTGGTGCAATTGGAAGAGGCACCTCCAAGATAATTAAAATAATGGAATCCCCAAACTGCAGAGGTACTCAGTGGGTCTACATTTTTGGTGCTGATGACTAGTCCCTAGAGTACAGATTCTTCTACATTTTTTTTGTCGTGGGCCCTTTAAACAGTCTGGTGGAGCCTACAGACTGTTCTTGAAATAGTGTTTTTAAACAATTTAAGGTAGTAATCAATCTCTGTTAGAACAGGTGTCCTTAGCTTGGAAATGCAGGTTCTGAGAATACATAGGTCCATAGATAAATTTCAGGGGAATCTGAATGAGAAAAAAAATTATATCCTTATTTTCTAACCTTTAATTTTTTTTCAAAATCAGAAACATATAATCTTCTGCATCTAAAAACATTTTAAGAAGGGTTATATAGGTTTCATGAAAGTGCCAAAGAGTCGTGGCTCATGCAAAAAAGTTTTGAACCCCTGTGTTAGAAGTTAGGCAAAATAAAGATGCAATTTTCCCATCTATGTTGAGAGACCCTTACCAACTGATCCCCAAGAGGTATACGGAGCCCAGATTAAAAAAACTCTACCCTAAATAAATATCTCAAGGAGCAGAACAAGGGCTCTGATGTCCATGGGAGACATTATCTGGCATAGGCCATCCCTATATCCTTTCTTGTAATATCTTTTAACATAGTTTATCACTAGGTAAATTTCCTGAAAGAGCAAGTCTGGTCTCTGTTGATTAAACCCAGATCGACCAATATCTTCAGAATACAAAAATTTTAAAAATGGAATCACTATGATTGAGAAGCTTACAAGGTAGCAGAGAGATAAAAAAGCAAATTATGAAATTCTATACAGATGTGAATCGATATAACCCTTAGCATCATCATCATCTTCTTCCTCAGTATCCATCTCTTCATCTTCATCCTCATAAAATTTCAAGGAAAAAGGAACCCCCCAAAATATAATCCTTTCTTTTTATAGATGAGAGCACCATTTAAAAGTAACAGGGACATCACAATAGGTTTTAAAATATGACCAGGGATTTTTACTTTATTTTAAACCAAAAGTAGTCAAATGACAAATAGGATATCCTAGAATAAATCTCACCAAAATGAATTCTACTTTTAAAAAAAAGTTACTTTGAAAGTAGCAGAATGAAATAGTCAAAGATGTACTAAGCAAAGGAAAATACAGTCCTTCCTACCACCCAACCACCCTCACCATCCCCACCCCCTCCCCCCACACACCTTTTCAGGAGATTTTACTTTAGCTCAAGTAAAGCAACTGCTTTTAAATCTAAGGGTATCTGGTTCAAATCTCAGCAGGGGTAAATTTCTTACAAACTAAAAAGGTACTCTCCCTATTAAAGGAACTGACTTAATAGAGTTATATGGACCATTATTGTGCTGAAAGGGGATTCACAAACTATTTTCTAAATAGGGTCTTTTTGTGCATGGACAGTAATTCTTATGGCAGACTTAAAAAAATAAGAAAAGCAAGAACTAGTGGCCTTTATATCAAACTTTAATAACTACTGGTGTATTGTAGAAAGTCATCTCTGGGGCTGTTGCAGATCAAGACTTCCAGGCAAGGGGTCTGAAAAAGCTAACTAAAGATAAAAGGCTAATATTTGAGCCAGCTCCAAATGGAGGGGAAGAGATTAACCAAATCCCTCTTGAAATGCAGCTCCAGTGATGGGCCACATTGAGCCCTCAGGATGCACAGGCCCCTTGAAACTTCATTAATACATTGGAGGATGCTCAGCCTGTTTTATCATAAGGACTTCTGATGTGCTCTTCATCTCAGAGCATTATTTCTATCTGGGATTTCCACCAGAAGACATCTACAAGTGAATTATTGCTTGGCACAGTTTTTCTACCACTGAAATGCACCCTAAATAGTGAAACTCTAAAAGGCATATGGAAAGCATATGTCTTAATCCACTTTATGAAAGTACCTCTAGGGAATGCCTAGGTAAGGTCTATTTCTGCTATATATTGCAAGAGAGGATAGATGATCTTGAATTAGTTCTAAACTTATAAATGTGCATTACCATTGCCCTCTCTGGGATCATCATTGAAGTTGGCATAAGGTTGAATGTTGAGAAGTCTTTTGCACTTGCCATGATTTTACCATGTGTAATTCTTTGTGGGCTATTAGAATTACAGAGCTTGGAAACATGGGCCAAAATTTCTAAATGGGGATAATTCATGCACAGAATTTTACTTCTAAAAGATAGGGGTTTTCCTGTCATATACCCTTGAGTGATTAGTCAGAATTTCAGGTAATAGAAATTTAAGAAAACACATTCATACCCCACCCTGCTCCCCATCCCCCTCCCTGAACACACAATTTGAACTAAGACCAGTTCCCTATATGAGCCTTACAGTAAGATATGAGTATAGTAATTCCCAATCTATGTTATCATCCCTAGGGCATGTAAAATTCATATTTTTTTTAAATTAAAGGACCTAAAGGTTTGCTACTTCACTTGTTGAATGTCAGTGTAGCATTGTATAGAAATAACAAAGTAAGGGACCAAAACCACAGAATTGGAAGGGATCTCTATATCCATCTATTTTTATACATAACATAAAGCAGTCTCTAGTTTAATATACTTGAAAAGTGATCATTCAGGCTTTGCTCCAAGATCTCCAAGGAGGGGAAACATGACAAATCTTGAGCCAATAAGTCCCAATTTGAGACATCCTGAATTGTTAGAAAAGTCATTCTCCTCCCCACACCCCCATCAAGCTTCAATCTGCCTCCATCCATTATTCCTGATTCCACCTTTTATGGTTAAATAGAACAAGCCTAATCCCTCCATGTGGTAGCCTTTCAGATATTGGAAGACAGTTAACTATCCCATCCTTCCCACACAACCCCTCTCCCCTCACCGTCTTTTTTTTTCTTATAGTAATTTTCCCCATTTCCTGTAACTGACCTTCAAATGACATAGACTTAAGTCCTTTCCTTCACCCACCTAGTCACCCTTCTCTGAACACTTTCCAGCTTATAAACATTCTTCTTAAATTATGGCATGGAATAATGAATACAAAATGCCTGATGAGGTCTGAAGAAGATATAGTACAGTGAGACTGTCTCCTCTCTACCCCAGAATGCTGTATCCATGGAATTTTCTTGGCAAAGAAACAGGAGTGTTTTGCCATTTCCTCCTCTAGTGGGTTAAGAAAGACAGAGGTTAAGTAACTTGCCTTGGGTCACACAGCTACTGGATGTAAAGACAAATTTGAAATCAAATCTTCCTGACTCTAGCCTCAGCACTCTATCCACTGAACCACCTAACCACCCACTATAATTACTACTTCTTATTTATTCCCCAATAATCACTTTAATGATCTGATTTAGACAAATCCCAGGAATTTAAGTCAAATTCTCTGGCTAATAGTTTGTAGAATTAATTTTTTTTCCTTTTCTCTGCAGCAACCCTCCCCCACATAATTTTAAAGAAATCAGGACATTTTCTCTTCTCCAATTATGTATTTTCCAGCATCTTTCAAACATTACTGATAATGATAGCAATCATCTCTCAGTCATCTCAAAATTAAACATGTAGTTGTAATGGCAATGGGTTTGAAGATCTTCCATGCCCCTTGTATTGGCAAAACTAATAGGTACTTAGCATTTAGTTTCAAGTTTATAATTGTGTCAAGTATTAACACCCAGAACTTGTGAATCCCACAGTGGGATGAACTTGCTGAGATAACAGGAAGGGGTGGGGCAGGGAGGAGCTAGGCCCAGGCTGGAGAGGGAAGAGATTTGGAGAACAGAACTTGTGGTGGTAGAACTTCTGAGAGCCAGCAATAACTTCTGTTGAGAACTTCTGCCAAGAACTGCTGGGAGAGAGCAGTGTGGATGCTGAGCGTCTACCATGAGTGAAGATAGGAGGACCCTTGCTTGAGGGAGTGAGTGAGGAGAGGAAGACCTTTGCTTGAGGGAGCCTGTTTTGTTGTGAAGGCTTGGGAATGTGGATGTTCCACTGCATTGACTGCATACAGACTTCATGGTTACTGTAATGACTTTGACCTTCTGGTTTTGGGACTCTGTTTTCTGGTATTTGAATAAAGGATTTTGTTCTGTCCTCCATGTGGAGTGCCTGTTAAATTTTGTGATTCACAACTATACCAGCATATTCATAGCCATTGTGAATATTGCACTGGTGTTAAAATAGTTCATTTGGGCCAGCTGATTTGAATTCATAATGGACAACTAAGTGTTTTGCCATGGTCTCCTTTCTTATGCTGGATATCCACTCCTGTAAGTAATTTTTTTTTGTCATTTTTAGTTTGAAAGTCATTCTCCTTGGTAAAAAAAAAAGATCATTTTTTAAATGAGCCTCTCTACTTTATTTCTGGCCACTACTCCTTCATGTGTTCTCTTCTTTTATTAGGAGATAAGTTCTTCAAGGGAAATGACCACCTTTGCTTTTAATTTACATCCCCGGTTGTCCAATGGTTAGTCCAGTGGCCATCATGCACTAAGTGCTTTGCTCTTTCATTCATTTATTCCAAATCCAGCAATCTATTTACTACCTCATGCTGCCTCCATAATAGTTACTTAATAAATAAGGAAGGGAGAGAAAAAGGAAGGGAGAAAGGAAGGGGGAGGAAGGGAGGAAGGAAGGGAGCAAGGGAGGAAAGAAGGGAAGGAGGAAGGAAGGAAGAATGGAAAAAAAGCAATTAAGGAGGGAGGGAGGAAGGAAAGAAGGAGGGAAAGAAGGAGAAAGAAAAGAGGCAGGAAAGGAAGAAGGAAGGGAGGAGGGAAGGAAGGAGGGGAGGAAAGGAGAAGTGGAGGGAGAAGGGGAGGGAGGGAGACATAAAAGCAGAAAGGAAGGACAGAGGAAAAAAGGAGGGAGGCAAGGTCTTTGGTAACTTGTAACAATTTCTCAGCTGCTCTGAGGATTTAAGTCCATGCAAGAAAAGTGTTTCTACAAATGTGACCTTTGCACTGATGTTTCAAAACATTCTTGCAAGTAGTTGGTATAGGCATAAGCAAGTGCTTTATATCTCAATAGGGCTGAAATCTTGCTGAAAAGGTTAGAGATCATAGTCTCTTCATGACTTCACATTTTCTTCAAAAGCACCAGATTTGGAATCAGATAACCTGGATTCAGATCCTGACTTTGCCATTGATGATCTCTGCAATCTTGGGTCCATCCCAGGCTCTCTGCTTCACTCACATTGTCTTATTTGTAAAATGAGGTAGTCAATCTACATAATCTCTAAGATTTCTTCCAGCTCTAACTCCCTGATGCTGTGATTCCCCGGGTCTTGTGGGTTGATTTCCAATCTAGAGCTCCTTTCCTGGCTTGTAGTGTTGTGGTTAAAGTACAGGACATATTCCCCAATTGATAAATGGTCAAAGGATATGAACAGGCAGTTTTCAGAGAAAGAAATTAAAGATATCTATAAGCATATGAAGAAATTCCCTAAATTGCTATTGATTAGACAAATGCAAATCAAAACAACTCTGAGATACCACATGTCTCCAGTCAGATTGGCTAAGATGACAAAACAAGAAAGTGACAAATGCTGGAGAGGATGTGGACAAATTGGAACACTAATACATTGCTGGTGGAGTTGTGAACTTATCCAACCATTCTGGAGAGCAATCTGGAATTATGCCCAAAGGATTATAAATAATTTCATACCCTTTGACCCAACAATACCACTTCTAGGGTTATATCCCAAAGAGATCATAGGAGTGGGAGGAAGACCCATATGTACAAAAATATTTATAGCAGCCTTTTTTGTGGTTGCAAAGAATTGGAAACTAAAGGGGTGCCATCAATTGGGGAATGGCTAAACAAGTTGTGGTATATGAATGTAATGGAATATTATTGTGCTTTAAGAAACGAGGAGGTGACGGATTTCATAATTACCTGGAGAGACTTATACAAACTGATGCTGAGTGAGAAGAGTAGAATCAGAAGAAATTGGTATACAATCACAGACATATCATATGTGTGATGACCAACTATGACAGACCGGACTCTTCTCAGTAATGCAGTGATATAAGTTAATCCCGAAAGACTCAAGAAAGTGAGATAAGCGCCATCCAGAGATATAACTAGAAAGAACTGAGCCTGAATCCTGATGGAAGCAAACTAAATGATCTTTTTCTTTTCATTGTTTGGTTTTATTTCTTCTTTACCATCTTTCATCCCACCTAGTACAAAACACCTTTGTAATTAGAATAATGTCTAATATGAATGCATTTGCAGATCCTATATTGGACTATATGCTGTCATGGGGGAAGGGGGGAGGGAAGTAAAGGAAATTTGAAAATCAAGGAACTATGGAATTGAATCTTGTTAACTGAAACTAAACTAATAAATTAATTTAAAAAATAAAGTACAGGACACAGATTCAAGAAGATCTGTGTTAGAATCCTGTCTAGATATGGACTAGCTATGTGATCCTCCACACGTCCCTTCACTTCTCTTAACCTGTTTCCCCATTTAAAAGTAGGGATCAGAATAAAGCACCTGCCTCCCAAGGTTACTGTGAGAATCAGCTATACTAATATATGTGAAGATCTTGGAAACCTGAAACCCGATACAATTGTTAGCTCTTATTAACTGGAGAGTAGGTCACACAGGCACTTGTCTGTTTATTTGCTTGATATCAGACCTGTTGGCCTAGATAGAGAAAGAATTTTGCCCACTATACCCTGGAAAATCCTCGGTCTCATTTTCCAAAATTTTATTTTCAATAATTCATCTTCAACTTTCCTTGAAGCAATGGCATATTCCTGGTAGTGAACTTCTCAGGTGGGTAAAGTCACTTGACCTTTGGTCTGTTGCTTTAAAAATCCCCTAAGAGATGTGTTAAATTGCCCAGAAATGCATTGCCTGTCATGTCTTATTGCTTAATTAATAGCCAACCTAGATGGTCTGTATGGACTGCCCAGCGGTAATTGCTAACTGATCTTCCACCCAGAGAGACAAGTGAGCTCTGTGGCAACCTCACTGTCACATGGCATTTACTACCCTTAAATGAAAATGGTTCCACAGATGAGACAGGGAATAGAAGGACTGGGGCGGAGCTTTTATAAGCACCATCTGAGCCATGGAAAACTACTCTGGAATTCATGACTATATGGAGCAGCATAGGTTATAAACACTGTAAACCTCCTTCCCTCTAATCTATTTCTTAAAGCCCTTCTTTAGTTAAGGGCATTCAAAGCCCTTCTTAATTTAGGCTCTTCTAACCTTTCCAATCTTCTTCCACCTGACTCCCCTACACATATTTCTTGATCCAGTGACACTGACCTCCTGGCTATTCCACAAACAAGGTACTCCATCTTTTGGCTCTGAATATTGTCTCTGGTTGTCCCCCAAGGATGGAATGCTTTTCTTCCTCTGATCTGACTATTAACCGCCCTGGCTCCCTTTAAATCCCAACTAAATCCTACCTTCCAAAGAAACTCCCCGAATCCTCTTATTAGCAATTCACTCTCTCTTTTAATTATTTCCCATCAGTCCTGGTTATAGTTTGCTTTGTATATATTTATTTAAATGTAGTCTCCTCCATTAGATTGTAAGGTCTTTAAAGGCAGGGAATGTATTTTGCTTCTCTTCATATCCCTAACACTTAACACAGTTCCAGGCACATAGTAGGTAGTCAATAAATATTTATTGATTGATCAATTGAATTATCCATTGGGATTTCATATTGTTTTTAGTATATAGTTATATACAGATGATGTGTATGATTTCATCAGCCTGGAAAATTCTTGGAATGGGAGTTATCTCCACTAATACAAATAAGTTATTGCAACCTTTCTGCAACTTAATAAAGCTTAGAGCATGTCTGAAGACACATGGAAGTTAAATGGCTTGACCACATATACATAGATAGTAAGTATCACAGGTAAGTTTCGAACCTAAGGATTCCACGTATTGCCTCTCCTTTTAGGGATGTCAGAAGTCAAAATGGAAAATTCTCACTATTGTCTTTGAATTTTCAGCATTTTAACTTAGTAGGCACTTAAGAAATGTGTGGAAGAAAATGGAATGGAACAAGATGATGGAAGATCTCTCATTTTTCAAACTGCCTACTTCATTTTGAATAATTGTAGTAAATGCTATTACCATGGCACTTAAAGATTTGGAAGTGTGCTTTCCTCACACCAATCCTCTGGGGAAAGTGATACAAGGATCTTTATCCTCATTTTACAAGTAAGGAAACTAAGGCTCCACAAGGTAAAGTATAGAGTTACACAATTAATAAGTATTGGACTGGGGATTTGAACCCAGGTCAACTGATTCCCAATGCAGTTCATTTCCCACTGTGCCATGCTTCTCACAAGCAGCAGGAAAGGAAAGCCATAGAATATAAGAAAAACTTGCAGTGTGGAAACAATCCAAACACATGGGACAAGTGAGCTCCCATCCTTTGGAAATAATTATCACTAAAAAGTAGTTGATTGAGAGAATACTGTTAAAGGACTTATTACTCTCCAAGCCATGGAATAACATGAACTTCTTGTTAACCAATGGGTATAAAAATCATCAATGGAGAGATAGGAATAGTTCAGATATTGCTATAAAAATCAGAGAAACCCCCCCGCCCACTTTCCATGCATCTATCAAGGAATGTGCAATCTATTCTGACAATCCTACTTGAAGTCAGAAATAAGGAGAACCCATCATATATGTGGGTGAGGGTGATATTTAAAATGGTGAAAATGGTGTCAAAAAGGTCCTCTTCTATTTGCCATTCCTGTTGAGGTTACCACCATCCATTCAGTCTCCCTGATTTGCAACCTTACATCTTCCTTTACTCCTTAAACTCATTTATCCCATATATACAATCTGCTTTGAAATCTTCCTATTTCTTTCTCCACATCTCTCATATCCAACCCTTTTTCTCTACTCACACAGCTCTTCTTTACTTCAGACTCTCATCATCTCTTATTTGTATTATTGCAATAGTATGTTGGTTGGTCTCCCAATTCCAATCCATATTCCACACTACTCATAAAGTGATTTTCTCTAAAGTGTAGGTCTGCCCATGTCACTCCCCTATAGTCAATAATGTCCAATGACTCCCTTTTAACTATAGTATCAAATCTAAAGTCTCCTGTTTGACATTGAAGCCCTTAACCACCTGAGCCCCACTTACCTTTCTAGTCTTTGCTTTACTTCCCTTTACAATCATCATCAGCCTCTTGCTACTTCTCACATGTAACACGATGCACATTTGCATGAGTTGGCCCCCTGAAATCTTTCCTTGTTCACCTCTTCATCTTGGCATACCTAGTTTCTTTCAAAAGTCCAATCAAATGTCACCTTTTGCAGGAGGACATCCCCATTGGCCTCACCACTGAGCCTTTGCCTCTAAGATTATCCTCCTTTTAGAAAGCATGTCTTCACTTCTTGCCTACCCCATTCGTATGTAAGCTCTTTGAGGGCAAGGCTTATTTTTATGTTTTTGCCATGATCTCAGAAGTTATCAAAATGCTGGAACACACTAAGTATATAACGAATTCTTATTGATTGATTTAAGGAAGATATTTCAAACTACAATGCACAAAATAAATCCAGTCATTCATTCAATCAACAAACATGTCTTGTATACCTAAAGACAACATGGCATAATGAAAAGTATGGCATATTTGGAATAAGAGGAGGTATGTTCATTTAAATATCACCTCAGTCACTAACTACTGATGTGAATTTGGACAAATCACTTATCTGTGCTTCAGTTTCCTTACCTATAAAATAATGGGGTTGAACTAGAAGTGCTCTAAAGAACCTTCTAGCCCTAATTCTGTGTTTCTATGCCACTCGGTCCAATGGACTGAGCCAAACATTGAAGGAGAATTGAAGGTAGGGATTAGAGGCACGGCAATTAGTGAGGAGTGATCACATTAGTCTGGGCATTAGGTGAGTGGTGCCAAATCTAAGTAATGACTGTGAAAATGAATAGGAAAAAAAACAGATCTGAGGAAACTTGTGTGGGAAAAATGAGCAGAATTTGCTGATGGATTAGATCCTCCATGCAAGGACAATATCCACTCCATTTTCATTCTCCAGTTCATTATAATGCCATGTATCCATCACTCTGAAATCAATAAATGTATGGAGGAAAGGTGAAATGGCTTTTTGCATGTGGTTTTTTCTTTTACTTTAGCACAAAGAAAGCACAGAGGGGCACACGGCTAAAAATGATGGAATTATTTAATGTTTCCTTTCAATGCCATAATATCAAGATAGATCAAGTTTGGGTACTTGCTCATGAATAAGTGAAATAAAAGTACAGTTAGTTTCTTAACCTAAAATGGTACATACATAGAATTTGAAAAGCTATTATAATTTTTCTGTTATTCTTACAAATTAACATTTCTGATGTTACCACCACGCTATTAAATTTTCCTTTAATAAGCTATTTTAACCCAAGTTTTAAAGTCGAGAGAAGAAGGAATAAAACCAGCCCCTTACTGACACCCTGTCCCTGATGACCCATCTACTGTAGCCACCAACTATTGTTTGGACTTTGTGGAAGAAGATAAAAGAGGAAAAGAAAGACATAAGGATAAGGATCGGGGAGAAAGGTGAAGAATAAAGAAAGAAGGAAGGAAGAAAGAGAAGTGCTATAAATAGTAGCACTCAGAAAAGGAAGACCAGAATTACAGCTGCCAAAAAGACTTATCTTAGCCTAAGAAAATGAAATTATAACATTCCCATTTATAACTTGTTCTTGGAGGACTACTGGAATGAGAACATTAAAAGCAAAATATAATCCAAGGTTCACATTTGTGTTTTTTCAGAGGCATTAAACTATTTAACTGATTTCCCCCCTGACAAAAAAAAATCCCATTATTCCCCATTTTCTGCTTCTCGTATCACATACAAATCTTTCCAGTAGAATGGAGGCTGCTTGAGGACAGCAGCTGTTTTCTATATTATATTTTGATTCCCAGCTCATTAAGGGCCTTGCAATTTATAGTATCCAAATTCAATGCACCAAAAATTTATTTTGAGGTAAGTACTATGCTGAGTTCTGAGGAGAAAATGGTTAAAAATAACTAGTACTCCCCTTAAATATCTTCTATCCCCCTGAAGGATTTTGATATGATATCAAACTCAGAAAATAGGAAAATACAAGATTTTTTAAAAAGTCTTTCTGGAGAAAGTCACTCAGCCTCAATTTTCCCTTCTTTATATAATGGGGATAATAATAGCATCTACTTCACAGAGTACTTGTAATGATCAAATAAGTGACAATTGTAAGCTATTATTATGTATGTATGTAATAAAAACGTGGAAAGATTTTCACAAAATAATCAAGAATAAAATGAGAAGAACCAAGAGGTCTTTGTGTAGAGTAGCAGCAGCATTGTTTTAAGAATGCCTTTGGGAGTATCTAGGTGGCACAGTGTTCTGGAGTCAAGAGGACCTGAGTTCATATCTAGCCTCAGACACTTAACACAAAACTAGCCATGTGACCTTGGGCAAGTCACTTAACCCCAATTGCCCTACCTTATCCCCTCCAAAAAGAAAAAGAAATTAGAAAAAAGAATGACATTAAATGAACAAGATGTTTTGATTATTATAAATACCCAAATTTACAATAAAGGACATTCAAAGAAAAACCCTACCTACATCCAGATAAAGAACAGATAAATAGAAGTATGTATAGAATATTTTACACACACACACACATACACACACACACACACACATACACACAAACACTGTGTATATGTGTGTGTGGGTGTGTGTACCTGTTTTTATCTAATGGTAGCCATCTCTAGGGTAGAAGGAAGGAGGAAAAAAGGGGAGAAAAGAAAAATGTTTCCGTGCTAACTTTATAATATATTTAAAAGGAATAACAAATTGTACATAATAGATTTGGGGTTTCATGTGCAATCATCTTTTTTATTATACTGTTATGGAAATGTTTATTTTGTTCCATAAAATTAAAAATACAATAGCATTTGAAACAGTCAACCAAAAAATTGTGTATAGTATGATATTTGAGTCAAGGCACATTATGGAAATGTAAGTAAATATTTTCTGGGGGTATAGCAAGCACAGACTGCTACCAAGCAGGAGGGGTAGTGATTTGAAAAGACTCTTTAGGAGGTAATATGTAAGTTGAGCCTTGAAGGGAGTTAGTGACTCTGAGACAGAGATAGAGAGTACATGCCAGACAGAAGAGACAAATGTGCTGAGGGAGGGAATGAAGATATAGTTGATGTGTGTCAGATTGGATATGATCAAAATATGGCAAGCTGATGGTACCTAGTTATAGATATATGGAAGAGATTGGTGCCTCAGGTATGGAGTAGACACTATGACCTCTAAATCCTCACCTTTCCAAAGCCAAAATTCAATACATCTTCAGTAAAAATGATCTTATCATCTGAATAAACCTGCATGATTTCATGTACCCTAGAATGAAACTGAATTTGAACAGCCTCTTAAGAGCGACAAGCTAGAAAGGAAATTTTCTCAAGGTCACTGCCTATTACTTAGTGTAAGCATTGGTTTTAGCTTTTTGGCATCTCCCCTTGACCTTTCCCATAGTTCGCTAAGTCTAACATCAGATCTCTAACATCAGACTCCAGTAAACAACATTAAATGTTTGCAGCCCTACAGAATATCGATACCAGGGGAGCTTCTGGCCTTAATATCATTGACCCAGGATCCTGAGGCAAATGACTTCTTCCCAATGAGAGCTGGCCCCATGTTCTGCAATCATCTTGTTTTTATGGAACTCTCCTTGCCCTTCCTAAACAGGTGGGTTTTGTATCAGCCCCAGGTTCAGTGGTATCAAGAAGTGAAATTTCGAGGATTTGAAATAAATGCTGCTAAATGGAACTTTGGGATGAAATGTGTCAGATTTGTTCAGATCTGTTAAAGTAATAGGGGAGAGCACAAAAGGATAGAGAAAAGGAAGGCCTCAATCTTTGTTCCATGAGTGATAAAACAGCATCACTTGGGTGAAAATTGGCCTGACCTTCACCCACATGATGCTTCTGCTGTCTGCCTCAGTGACTCTTTCTTTGCTCTGAATAAGTGAAGATTGCCTCTTTCCCGGCAAGGAAAAGTCAAAGAACAAAAAAGAAAAAATCCTGACTTAACTATAAAAGGATTATTTTTTTAATCACAGTTGGGCTCATAGAAGGCAGTTTCTAATCTTATTTTTAAGCTTGAAAACTGCCTTTTTAGAAATTCTTTGGATCCATTTCTTTATAACCTTCTCCCACCATCCTCCCCCCAGCTCCATACCTCAGGGTCCAGATTTTAACTTGCTTTTTTTCCCCCATCCCCACTTTAAATGATAGCGGTTTGGCTTGTAAAGGTTTTCTCTAAAGCATTGCCCCTGGGGAAATGGAAAAACTGGAGGGAGGAAAAACCAAAGCCTAACTCAGCTGGCTAAAATACTAAGTAAAGAGAATCTGTTGGCAGGTTTCTACCAATGCCCAAGGAAACTTTGAGCAGAGTTTTCTCTCCAATTTTACCCCTGGATGGCATGTACCAGCTGATACATGATATTAAAGCACAGACTATCCCTGTTCATATAGACAAGAGAGCTTTACTGTGACATTACTGTCAAACAGCCCCCTGTGTGACTAATATTTTTAACAGCATGATATTTAAAATTTGACAAGGATATAATAATTCATTCTTCAGATAGTCAACATACTAGGAGAGTAAGTAATGTCTTCAAAGTATCTTTCAAAGGGGGCTATTAAAAGTAAGTAGAGTTTTCCCCCCATGGCATGAAATGTAATTTTGGTTCAACTACACCAACTGCATGAAATTAGAAACTTTGACTTGATGCTGACCTGCTTAAAAATCAGATGAGAAAATAACGAGGCTTGATTCACAGATTCAAAGGGAACTAACAAATCTGAATGCATTCTAGCTTGCTATTGTCCACTTGGTTTTTCTAGTAGTATCCCACCCCACCCCATCCCCAAAGTCACCATCAATTACAATTTGACAGTGTTGTAGAACATATTGGAATGGGACTAATACAATTTCTGTCATTGCACTGGAGAGTTTAACTGAGATTTAAGCATTTTGAGCTGGAAGGAGTGGTAGAAATCATTGTATCTGAATCACTCTTTTTACAGAAAAGGAAAATAAAGGCCCTGAGAAAACAAATTACTGGAGACCAGGGCCTTAGAGTTGTGATATCTTAGACCAGTGTAGCCCAATGCACTCATTTTACAGATTAGGAAATGCAGGTCCCTCAAAGGTAAGTGACTTGACCATTGTCAAAAGTCACCAATGTCAGGGGCAGAGTTGCAATGTGAATAGAAGTCTTTGGACACTATGTTTACTGCCTTTCCCATTATGCCAGGCAGCTTCCTTTCTCAAGGTCATACAGCTAATCAGGAGCAAAGCCAAGAATCAAACTTAAATCTTCCAAGTCCAAATCTGGATTACGTTCGACTTTAGCATGATGAAACTATAGAACAAGAAAGAATTATTGGGCACATAGAGAATCTCCAAAGCATGGCCTAGTGAGTACCTAATTGACCTTAAGAGCAAAATGACCCAGGTTCAGGTCCTCCCTCTGATAACTACTAGTTCTGTGGCTATGGGTGAATGCCTGTATGTCCCAGCATTGTATGTTAAGTTTTGGAGAAGGGACTCGTCCACATTAGGACACAGACATAGCCAGGAGTTCTATATACCCACAAAACCCAAAGTTAATTCTTATACCTCTATAAAATGTTACATCTGGGAAAAAAAACTTCAAGATCACCAACTACAACTCCCTAATTTCATACTTGAGGCATTGATGATGTATTTGTCAGTTTTGAAAATTGCACCAGGCAGGGGGGGATTTTTAACATTTTGGATAACCAAGTCAGGATTCCAGTGAAATTAGGGATGAAGGATGCACTATAATAGGGATAAAATATTTGCTTTTAAAAATTAAATTTACAAATTGCATATGGAGGTGGCAAAACTGCTTCACCTAAAAAATTGTGGTCTTAGTGGGCACTAAACTCAGTGTGAGTCACTGTGATAGAGTAGCTAAGTTTTATATCATAGAATCATAAATTCAGCATTGGAAGGGACTTATGAGGGCGCAGAATCAATCCCCTTCATTTTTCAGAGGAGGAAACTGAGGCACACGGAAGTCAACTTTTAAAAAGTCTCACAGTTATTGTGTTTGAGACAAGAGTTGAATCCAGATTTTCCTAACTCCACATGCAATGTCCTATCCATTGTGCCATATCTTCAAATGTAATAAATAAAATGCCATGGATGAATAAGAGCATCACGAAGACCTTTATGGTGAATATCTCTTAATTTGGACTATTCACTGGATATCCTCCATGATAGTGGCAAGCACTTTTGGTGAGCAAACATTTCTGTTTTATGCCTCATTTGATTTTAATAATCATTACACAAAGAATCACTGAACAAAGTTATACCGACAAGAAAATTTCTCAAGCAACAGAATTACATAGAAATATAAAATATGAGGCGTGGGAGGAAGCCTAGAGATCATCTTATATAAAGTTCATCAAAATTAAAAATGGAATGTTAGTATTTACATAAATCTACTGAAAGCTACTTACAATCAAAATTTTCATTTTTTTCTTGTTAGATTAGAGAGATCACATGATAAGAAAATGTGTGAATTCAATATGTATATTAACATTCTTACCAGCTGAATGGCAGAGTTTAGAATCCAAATCTCCTGACACAATTGAGTTTTCTCTGCTACACCATAATGGGATTTACAAAATGGTCTATTAAGAAACCTTCAGAATGGTATTTCATCTAATCTCTCAGGTATTTTAAACTTATTTTAATAATTTCATGTAGAGATACTAGCAGTGATTTTAATAGAGTACAACATGCTGTTTAATAATGGCATGTATTAGCTATGTACCATTCATTTAAATGTATCATCTCCCTTAAAGATCAGGAATTTCCTTTGGTCTTTCAGTGGGGAAGGGGACTGGCTTTCTATTTACCTCTATATTGGGCATCTTCATACCCTAATACCACCTAATACCAAGTTCTATATCGTTATTACCCTTTCCATAGTAGATCACCATCTTTTCATACCTAGTAGAACATTTCGATGTGTTACAAGGACAAAAACAAAAAAGAAGGAAAGAAATCACCTAGCGGTGGACCATCTGGTGATTAGCCTCTCCAAATTTAGCTAGGTGGATCTGTTGCTGGGGCTGTACTCAAAGTATTGCCAGCTTGGTAGGATCTGCCAGAACCTATATTGCATTGGCATATCCTGTAAGAACCAAGGGTCACACTGAGGCCGTGAAGAGGGATTAGAATAACAACGGAGAAAGGCATGTGAACAATTAGGGAAAAGTAGACCATGTCCTTAGAGCAAGGTACATCTTACTTAACCAAAAAAAAAAAAAAATTAGGAAAGTATTTTCACTTAATAAAGTGTTTTCATCTCCGTAGGTACACTGTCAGTCAGTGCCTACCCCATTCTACCAATGGTATAAAACATGTAACAGACCCGAGGACAAGCCCAGTTCAGAGCTGGATTCTATAGAGTCCATATCCCTTTAGTGAAGATCAATCCGAACCTGGTCCCTAAAGTGTCACTCCTGCTAACTCCTTGGTAACTGCTGTAAAGAGTGACTCTAGCCAGAGACTGAAGGGCAGTTGGTCGGGCAAGAATTGGAATGCTCCTAACGGCTCGTTTTGAGCAAAGCCGCCAGGCCATTTCTCCTTTTTGCTTTATATACCTTCAAAGGTGATGCAAGCTGACTTCAAAGGGAGATCCACACTTACAGCAGCTCTGCAGGGGGGTGGAGTAAAATGAGGAGGGAAAAACCATCATGTTTTGAATTGTGAGACTTGAATCATTATTTTCTTTCATCACTATATATGTTGCTTATATAGGACAATAGGGAAACATAGCTGTGTCATCAGGATGGTTATCTATCAGGGCCAGGAGTTTAAAAGATGGAGCATTTTTTTTTTAAATCAGATTTTGCAAACCTCTTCCTACTCCTTCCCCCCCCCCCCCCGCACCCAACCCCCATGTGCAGATATTCTTAGAACATCTTTCAGAGATGGTCTGGTGCCCCTCTACTGCCCAAGTACCTGCTGGGCTTTGACCCACTCTCTCAGAACTCACTCCTCAGAAGCTGGTGTATCACCCCTGAAGGTAATAAATGCATAGGTATCAGAATACCTACTTACATCTGCCAGTTGGCAGGTCCTCCCACTTCTAATTTGGACATTTTTCTGCTTATTTGGCAAGAATATAGGATTAACTTTTGATTAATATAAATTAAAATTAAAATAAAAATGTTTATTTTTTTGTTATTAGTGCACATGACTCATCACTCAGATTTGCCCCCTTCTTGGCAATTGTATTAATAGTGGGGACTCTAATAGTTTAAAAAGGAGCTCATGGAGTCTATCCATTCAGAATGTCCCCTTTAAGTGCCCGCGTACTTATTTACAGTCTACTGCAAAAATAATATCCATGTCATAATATGTATATTGCATGTAACAAAGGCAAATAATTTATAAAACTCATTTTTCTACATATTTAAACAATACTAAATTCATGTTTACTTGAAAGACTGACCTGCCTCTGGATTTAGTTAATTTTCTTGGAATAATAATATATGATTTATAATGTTCCTGGAAATAATCTTTTTTTTCTGAAGCATTGCTTTTGAAAAATAAATGAAGAAATCCACAAACAAAACGGGGCTTAAATTATGGCATTTAGGCTACAACAGTAAGGCATTGCAAAGACATAAAATGCAAATTGAGGCTGACAATCTTTAACCTGTTTTGTTTTTTCTGGTGCCACTTCAGAAGGAAGTAACTCTGAGCTAGGAAATGTTCTTACAGTTTAGTGGATTGCCACTTCAATGTGAAGTGACCTTTTAAAAATACGCTGTATTGTTTTGTATGTTCCAGGACTGGGGAGGCAGTGGGGGGAAAAACAAAACACTGAACACCCTAGCCAGGTTCTGATGACAAAGCGAACCAAGAAAGAAAATACCTTGGCTCATAACACTAATAACGTTGGGTGATTTTGAACTTTCTACCATTATTCCCTTCTCCCCTTTATCAGGGAAGGGGAGGGTGTTGAATGGGGGCAGGTATTGTATTGCTAAAGCTAAGTAATTCTCATTGGAATATAAAGGTTCTTATGTAAGCCAAAATAACAAGTGTCATTCCATGATTTTTTTGCTCCATTTACAATCCTATCATGTACTTAAATCGGTTTTCTATTTTGCACAAAACATATGTTAATGATCATCCCCAAAGCCTAATTATTCTTTAAATTCTTGTTGCCAGAGTTGATCAGAATTATACCTGGAAAGGTAGGAGGTACATTGAAATGGACAAAGAGAAATGACAGGTATTAAGTTTGAGGACTTGGTCAAGGTTTTTAGCATATCATCATTTACAGGAACTGACTTCCTAAGAAACTGAGCTACCCATAGCAGATGCACTATAAAGAATGGGACAGAGTATTGCAGAATGACAATTTATTATGCCAGCAAAATGAAAACGCTTTGAAAGAATTAGTCTAAGACTCTTATTAGAAATTATGTTCATATAGCATGTTATTTCTTTATTATTTGAACATGCAAATATTTTTCCTAATGCGATACTTTCGCTAAAAGAAGAGTGCTCACATATGCAATAGGTTTTACTCTAGATATTATACAAGATGGTAAAAGGGGTAAAATAAATAAATAACACCCCAGGTCAAAAATGTCCTCTCATGCAGAAGCATTTAAATTTCTTTTCTCTTCTTTTTTTTTTTTTTTTTTTTGCTTTTGGAAAGGGGGAAGGCACGGCGATTGGGGTTAAGTGACTTGCTCAAGGTCACATGGGTAGTAAATGTTAAGTGTCTGAGTCCAGATTTTGAACTCAGGTCCTCCCAAATCTAGGGCTGGTGCTCTATTCACTGTGCCACCTAGCTACCCCAAGCATTTAAATTTCTTATATGACAATTTGGTACCTACAGAAGCTATCTTCTTATGTGTTGTATTTGGAAAAAACACTTCAGATTGTATGTCTATGAAGGCATTACTACTTTCTAAGTTCACAATATCATTCCTTAGAAGAACTGAAGAGTAGAATATCTCAAACAAATTTTAGAGAGCTTTTAAACATCAGCATACACCACAGCAGCTGGACTGATGTGTGGGAATGGATCTCCCCATGGCTTTCAGACCAATTTTTCCCATGAGACAAAGAGACAAAAGACTTTTTAAAAAATAACTACATGACCTTTTTTCTTCTTCATTCATATCTTTTTTATTCCTTCAATATAAACAAAAATATAATACTTTTAAATATCTCCAATACCAACATTTACAATTACAAAATATGTCTAAGGGAGAAACATTTGCTTTTTCTTCTGTGGGACCTTTTCATTCCCATAATACTTCCTACTGTTTTTTTCTCCTTTCTTCTGATCACAAGGCTTCTCAATGAGAGGCCTACAGTCTATTCTTTGTGTGCTTTGTCTCTTTTTTGTTTTCCAAGGTTTCCTTATTTAAATGTTACCCTGGTTTGGGATGAAGATTTTTCTCTAGCATGACACAATATCCCTATCAACTTTCCTCAGATTTGTTCTGAGTATAAGGAAAGAAAGTAAACTTCTTGATGGCCATTGGTCCCTCAACAGAGGGACCGTTCTCACTGGAGAAGTAGGTTGGGATCCAGACTCCCTGGATAATAAGTACTGATCAAGTAACATAAATAATACCTATCATAATGTCAGAACACAGAAAGGTCATTTCTGTTTGGAATGTTGATGCAGGGTAGGTAGTTGGCCTTCCCTCAACTATTAAAATCATTGATTGTAGAATTAAAGTGGGAAAGTATTTCAAAGAGCATCCAAAGACTTCCTTCACTGTGCCAATTAAAGGTAACCAAAGAGTCTAGAATTAAAGCCTAGAATTATGTCATCAATGGTTCACAACCTTGAAGTTGCAGACACATGAATGAAACAATGAGTTATTTATTAAAAGAGGTTTTTGAATCCACAATTATGTAAACACATAGTGTGTTGGCTAAATATTTTTCATGTACCTCTTTTTTAAAAAAACATATTTGGTGTTGGTTAATTATTTCCTAATCCTCATGACCTTATTTGTGCTTTTCTTGGCAGAGATATTGGAATGGTTTGCCATTTCTTTCTCCAGTTTATTTTACAGATGAGGAACTTGAGGCAAGTAAGGTTAAGTGACTTGCCCAGGGTCACACACCTAGTAAGTATCTGAGGTCAGATTTAAACTCGGGTCTTCCTGACTCCAGGTCTGGTGCTCTATCCACTGCACTATCTAACTGCCCCTATTATTATTATTAATTAAATACAAGTTTATTTTAAAGCATGCTTTCTGTCACTTTGTGTTTTATTAACCAACAAATATTGAGTGTAACTACTATCACATGAGGGATTATACACATATTTGACCTTAAAAAGGGGTCATCCAACTTGAAAAGGTTAGCTCTAAACTGCCCCTGTTACAGCTTGCTTCTGTATTCCTCCTTCCTAAGTGTTTAGGGATTTAAACTGGGAATTGGCACACAGCAGTAGAAAAATGCTAACACTGAGCTAAGATGCTGGCCCACCTGTTATAAGTTAATAAGGAAGAAAGAGATTACCACAGATGTGATGCATGGATGCATTAGGGGAAGTGAGTCCATTTAATTCCAATCAGCCATTCCTTATCTAGGTAAGGGAAGGCAGTTTCTGAGCATTCATAGTCAGTAGGGAAGTGTTTTCTCTACCTCTGAACTTGAATAAAATGGTGTGATTATCCTTGAAAAGAAAAATTACTGTTTTTCTATATAACTTGGTACAGTGTCTGTTTAAGAATTTTCTACTCATTATGCCATCCATCTATCTATCTATCTATCTATCTATATATTTCACATTGTACACATAGCACTAGATAGGGAACTATGATATTTGCCAGCAAAATGTACCTTGAGGTCTCTCATACAGAGCACAGGGCTATATAGATCATGAGTATTATTCTCTGTGACAATATAGAAAAATTTGCATCATTACAGCACTTAACTTTACCCATTGTCATAATTCTATAAGTTGATAGTTTAAATGTTACTTTCCTCATTTTGTGGCAAACCTATTGTTAAATAGAGGTTAAATGTAATACATCTGTTCTCATAGCTAGCAAATCTTGGTGGGGAGGGAGATTCAAACTCAGATATTTTGGGTACACATTGATGATGTTTCTACTAATTATGTTCTTACACAATCCTAGAATCATCAATTACCTCTCCAGAGTGAGTGATAAAGGAAAAAAATCTTCAGATTCTCCTGCATAATTCCTTACTAGTAATATATTACAGGGCAATCTAGGTGACACAATGTAAAGAGTTCTGTACCTGGAGTCAGGAAGGCCTGAGTTCAAATCTGGATTCAGACACTCAACAGTTTCAAGATCCTGACAAGTCACTTAATCCTGTTTGCCTCAGGTTTTTTCATTTGTAAAAGAGCTGGGAAAGGAAATGAAAAACCACTCCAGTATCTTTATCAAGAAAACCCTAATGAGCTCAAAAAGAGTCAGATAAGACTGAAACAATTGAACAACAATATATTATCACTTCATTTTGCTCACTGTAAGCCTTCTTTGTCCTTTACAGAATGTAAAACTCTAATTCTTCAAAGGCTGTGATTGTTCATGTTTCACAACCATGCCACATCAGGAGAACACACATGTTAAAAAGATGAGCCTTGTTTCATTAGTCTTAATGTCATTAAAAGCATTGGGCAAATCCTCCTACAATCCAGTCTGTTGTCCTCCTACTTAACTCTGGGATGCTTTGAAATTAATCGTCTATGTACATCTTATCCCATATAAGATATAGGTCTTAATGCATCAGTTCTACAATTGTGTAGCCAACTGCATATTGTGGTCTGCACAAGCATTTTTCATGCACTTGGTTTTCCTTGTGTGGATAGTATATCCAAATTATTTGAGTTCAATTTTAACTCCATGTCAAACACCCTTCCAGAAAGGAGAAAGAAAAATTCAATGCTTTCACTATCATGTTCTTCCATTTGAGTCCATACCTACCTTTTAAACAAGTATGGCCAGAGGCTGTTCATAGTCTTCATGGCAGCTTCTTTCAATGTGTGCATCTGAAAATGAAAGAATCCAGACCCATACTGTGCACACATAAATCCTGCCTCTCCTACTTACTATTGTCATCATTATTCATAGCACATATGATTGCTTTCCATTCTGCCTTCTAGACTTAGACCTTTTCTAACTCCTTTGTTCAAAGATGAATCCTAGTCCTGATTACTCTATAGCAGATTGACCTGGTAGCCACTGTTGTCTCCCAGAATCCTTTAGTTATACAAATATCTGAAGTTCCTGTCTAATGCTGTAAAGTAGTTGTGCTACATGGAGTTTTGTTCTGTTTCATTAATTCATTTAAGGAGTCCTGAAAAAAAATGAACTGACCCAGAGATAGGAAATCCAGTGTCTAGCAAAATCATCAGAAAAGTCATGTACTCATTCTGTGCCTCAATTACCTTATTTGTATAATGAGGCTATTTAACAATTTGAAAGGTTGGAATGAATGACTAAATGGCAGGTTATCTAAAGAACAGCTGGAGGTTTGAGTGAACTGAAAGGTCAATGGGAATCAAGAGTATAACATACAAAAACAATTAATGCAATCTTAAACTGCATTAAGATGTCCAACATGGAGGATCTGATAATCTCCCTATGTTCTGTCCTGGTCATCGCACATTTACAGAATTGCATTCATTTCTGGGGAACACAGTTTAAAAAGGAGAAAAATTAGCTGGAGAGTTTCCAGATAAGTGCAACTAGGATGGTAAAGGATTTTGAGATCATGACAGATAAGGATTGATTGAAGCAACTGGGGATATTTAGCCTCAAGAAGAGAAGACTTTGTTGGAATATGATGTTGTCAACAAGTGCTTGAAAAGCTGGCAGTGGAAGAGAAGTTAGACGCCTGCTTGGTCCCAGAGGGAGCCAAGTATGGAAGTGAAAAAGAGACAGATTTAGAAGTGATATAAGGGGAAAAAATCTGTTAATAATTATAGCTACCCCAATGGAAAATGGGCTTCCATAAGAGATAGGAGATTTCCCTTCACTGGAAGCTTTTGAGAGAAAGCTAACTGATTACTTGTAAGACATCTTGTAGAGTGGATCTTTTTTAATTTATGGTCTGAACTAGGTGAGCACTAAAGATCATTCCAATTCTGAGATTCTGTGATAGTGTTATACTGACCAAGGGGTCATTTGTTTATGTTATCTTCAAATGTGTCTGATTTTCTCTTCCCCAATCTCTTCAACAACCTCACTGTCTTCATTGGAAAAACAAACAAACAAACAAACAAACCAGGCACAATAGAAAAATTGGCCCCAGAACTCCAGTCTTCTGATTGGTGACTGCCTCTCCCAGAATATTAATTCAGGAAAGCCCTAACCATGCTTCAGTCCTACCCCTCCTTACAGACTGGTATCTCCTCAACAGCCTACTGCCATGCATACTTCTATCCTCCATTCACCACCCCACTTCCCAAAAAACCCCTCCAATTATGGGACCAGGAACCCAAATCAAATTGCTCTGTCATTTTTCCTGGTTAAGGTTCACCTCAATTGTCCCACTCAAATGTAGAATTTTTCAAACCAGAATCCTCCTCTCTGGCCACCAATCCCCCATGTATTTTGTTGGAATATGAGCTTCTGGACTCCAGGTTCTACTTTTTTTTTCTTTTTTTCTTTTGCATTTGTTTATCTAGAACTGAGTGATTAATTCATAGTTAATAATAAATTAATTATTTTAATACATTCACTCATTCATGTATGCAATCATTCAATCTATTTGCTTATACCTATATAGCAATGCTTCTAATTCAACAATTTTGTGAGAACTATCCTTAGAAGTGGACAGAGTCAATTCAAGTAGAATAATTTGAGGTAGAGTTTAGATACTCCCTTTTTACTTCCTCCCTCCAAAATATCTTCCCCGACACATACTTTCTTTCCCCGACAACTTTCTTGATATCTGGATGTTCAAAAGTCCAAGGATAGAATTTAATTCGCATGGATCTTGAATACTAAAATTTCTATCATCAAAAACTTGTGAAGAATTTGTGATTGCTACTTAAATCCAAGGGAACAGGTTAAAAGGGTAGGTTTTGGGAGAGAGTCAGAACTGTGGAAAAGAAGGGTACATAGAAAGGAGATGGAGGAGGGAACCAACTTTACTTATGCCTAGGATGCTGTGATTATATTGAATTTCAGCACCTTACCACTAAATAACCATTCTGAACCATAATATAATACTAGTAGGGTTTATCAACTGAGGGAAGAAGGAAACTCTACTGTATACTAAGCAGCAAGTTATTTTACCTTTTCCAACTTTTCCCTATTAATTAGGTGTCTTTATTTGTGTAGTTTGGGGGCTCATCTGCTTTTGGATCTCTTTCTTTATATTCCTCACTTCCATTTCTTCAATAATGCTGTGGAGGAGAAGGGATAAAGCAAATGTTTCGGCATAAAAATATGTGCTACCTTTTGAAATCTGTGCAGTATCTTTAACTGTACCTGCTGTGCATAATTTCAGAATTCAGTGCTTTCATCAAGTAAAGAAACCCATTTGCTCTTTCATCTGTGCATCATAACACACTAATTTTCATCAAAACCAGCCAAATCTTTATGGGCGACTGGTCCCCAGGCTTCCTGAAATCAGGTTTCCATTTGTTCCTGCTCTAGGAGATGCTCTGCTCTGAAGTCTGAACTGGGTAGATTCTTTGTTATTTTTGTAAGTCCTATTTAGCTCCGTGTCTATTTCTATAAAATTAATGTATCAATAATTGAGTATTGTTTTCCTAGAACAATTGTTTATTTTTTTCAGAGAATGAATCGGGCCTTTTATCAATTTCTACTTGTCATTATTTGGCTTTCAACTGTCTCTACCAGCAGATGCAAAGATGCATATAAGATTCTTGAAAAATGAGAACAACTATTGAACAGTCATATGTGCTGATTTTTTACAAAATACTGTTGTGGCACCTCATTGAATTATGGATGTAATACTGGGTGCTCAAAGGCCAATTTAGCCATCTAGAAACTCTGGCAAATTCTCCCAAGCTGGAAAGGTTTCAAGTGAGATTCCAACAGATCAATTTTGCTTCTGATGACAAGTTCAGTGAAGTCTAAAGAGGTTCAGCACTTGAGGTCTGCCACTTGATGATGAGATATTTGTCCATGGCAACTCATTAAACAAAGAAAAACACAACATTGTCCAAAGTGCTATGTGCTCCAACATCCCTCCCCTCAAAAAATTTTTGCAATAATGTTATGAAATGTCAAAAATGGAGTAGAAATGTTATGAACATAGTTTTTAGAATATTTATAAACTTTAATTTGCCTGTTGACACTTTCAAAGTAAAATTCTTATTTGGTGACCAAAGAATAGACATAGCACTAAAGGAAACTAATTTGATCAATTTCAATATACTTGCTATAAATCCAAATAAGAAAAAAGTTCTTCATAAAATTTCACTTGTCCCTAGCAACCTATATTAGTGAATAAGATACAAATGCTTTCATGGTGATCCCTTTGCAAATACTTATTATATTTGTAACATATCATAAAGAAAAGTTCCAATCATTTTTATAGCCTGTAGGTTACAAGAGAAATGCCCCTCCACCAACTTTTTGCTTTGCTTTGCTTTTGCAAGGTGAATGTGAGGCATCATTCTATTTAGTTGTAACTTCTTTTTTTCTTCTGGTTTCACTTATACCAAAAATGTCAAGATTGGTATGATTCAGTTCCTCCAGTACTATTGCATAGACTCTGTTATTAGGGAGCTTAAAATCAAGTGGGGTTAGAAGAGTATAAGTCCACAAACAACTAAGATAGGAGTCTATGGGGCATATTCATAGCACTCATAGCACTGCCTGGTTTGCAATATACTCTAGTGATAATAAACCTATGATTTTTGGCATCTAAGCATCACAGTCTCTATTTTGAAGCCCCATCTCTAAGGCAGAGATATTAAGTAAGGCTCAAAAATCATACATGTCAGAGATAAGAGTAAAATCTAGGTTTCTCCTGCCTCCAGATTCTTTTCACCACATCATTCTACTTTCAAGTACTACAGAAAAATCCAGGGAACAGTTCAAGGAGCAGTTTGAGATGTAATAAAAGGAGGACAAGAGGTCAAGGAAGGTTTCATGAAAAAAGTGGAACCTGACTTGGTTCTTGAACAAAACTTCAACCCAACTGATAAATGGCCAAAGGATATGAACAAGCAGTTTTCAAAGAAATTGGGGCTATCTATAGTATTATGAAAAAATGCTCTAAATAACTATTGATTAGAGAAATTCAAATTAAAACAATCATAAAACCACTTCCAACCTTTCAGAATGGCTAATATGACAAAAAAGGAAAATGACAATTGATAGAGGGGATGTGACAAAATTGGGAGACTTATACACTCTTGGTGGAGCTGTGAACTGATCCAACCATTCTGAAGAGAAATGTGAAACTATGCCCAAAGGGTTATAAAACCTTTTATAAAAAGGGTTATAAAACCCTTTGATTCAGCTATAACACTACTAGGTCTGTATCCTAAAGAGATTTTTTTAAGGTGGAGGAGGGGGAAGAAGCACTTAATTCTACAAAAATAATAATAGTAACTCTACAATGGCAAAAAATTGGAAATTGAGATATACATCAATTGGGGAATGGGTGAACAACTTGTGTTATATAATTGTAATGAAATACTGTTGTGATTTAAGAAATGAGGATCAAATTGCTCTCAGAAAAACCTGTAAAGACTTACATTAACTGATGCAAATTGAAGTGAGCAGAACCAGGTGAACATGGTACACAGTATCAACAATGTTATATGATTAATAACATAGCTATTCTCAGCTATGCAATGATCAAAGAAAATTTCAAAGGACTTATGATGAAAAATGTTGTCCATATCCAGAGAAAGTACTGATGGAGTCTAAATGCAAATCAAAACATACTATTTTTCACTTTCTTTTCTTTTCTGCTTTTTTTTGGTCAATATCTTCTTTCACATTATGACTAATATTGAAATGTTTTGTATAACTGCACATGTATAACCCAGATCAAATTACTTAGAAGGGGGGGGCAAGAAAGGAGGGAGATAATTTGGAACTCATTTTTTAAAAAGAAATATTTTAAAAATTTATATGAAATTGGAGAAAAATGTTGTTTTAAAAACTTCAACATTAGGAATAGGGCAGGTTATGGTTGTTCAGCCAGTTTTGGTCATGTCTGACCCTTCATGACACCATTTAGGAATTTCTTGGCAGAGATACTGGACCATTAGTCCATTTTATTTTCTAGCTCATTTTACACATAAAGAAAATATGGCAAACAGGGTTACATGTCTTGCTCAGGCACAAAGATAGTGACTGAGGCTAGATTTGAACTCAGGTCTTTCTTGCTCCAGTTTGGACACTCTATTCACTGTACCTCCTAGCTGCCAATGGCAAGATTGGGGGGGGAGGTAATTCATTCCTGGTATGGGGGATGACTTGAACAAAGACATATAGATGGGAGACAACAGGGTAAGAGTGGTGAATTGAAATTGGCCCTATTTGATGGCAATGTTTACTATATTAGGACTAGTAGTATGAAATCTGTCTAAAAAGATAGTAAGTAAAGCTGGATAAGAGAAATTCTTATATTTTAGGATCAGCACTTTATGCTTTATTTGCTAGGTCATAGTAAGTCACTGAATATTTTTTGATTAGAGGCTTGTTATCATTCAAAGGCTACACTCAGAAAAGTGATCTTTTAAAAACATAGACTTCAAACAAACGAACAAAAAATAGCAGTAAGTAAGCTGTGGACTGCTGTGAGCAGCAGAGGAATCTGCCCTGAAATAAAGAAAACTAGCCTAAAATTTCCTGAGGAAGGGGTTCTGAAGGGTCACAAGAGATTCCAAGGGGCAGAAGCACAAAGAGCACCAGGGACTCTAAATGAGGCCATTGGTCTAGATGGAAACAAAAGTTTAGCATCAGCAGTAGCCTTATGGATTTTTTCTATCACCCTTTCACAAAGAGCTAGGAATCATCTCCAAAGAAAAAAAGAGGACTGTGCTACTCAGACCATCATAGCCACCAAGCTCACCTCCATAAAGGATGTCTCCTCTTTTCCCTACGATTAGTAAACTGGGACAGACATTGAGCTGTTGGTTACTGTGAAATCTGATTATTTGCTTGTGTTCTATTGGCAATAATAAAACCCATTATTGTGGTAAACTCCCTGGATTTAATGACCTATGAGGGCATATATAGTCCCCACCATCTAAATAGCCTCAATGTCAGTATCAATTAACCCATTTAAGAGGACTGGCAATGATAGATATCTGATGAGCTTTTAGCAAAAACTAAGCCAGGGCAGAGAGCAATCAATTCAACTTGATTCATTCAACAAACATTGTGGTAGTCTCAAGGAATACCAAAACAAGATGAAAAAAATTCCCTGTCCTCAAGATGCTTACATTCTATTGGGGTGAATATGACAAATACATTAAGTATATATAAAATAACACTAGAAGAAAAAAAATGCACTAATAACTTGGGCAGAGGCACAAGGCGAATCATAAAAGGTTTCCCTTTGAAGAAAAATCCTGAGGGAGACTTGGAAGAAACTATGTACTACATAAAAGGAAGGTGAAGAAGGAGGGAATTCCAATCATAGGATACAGACTGTGCAAAGGTAAGGAGGTGGGAAATGGAATGTCAAATTCAGAGAATGGTTAGCCAATCAATTTGCCTAGAATGTCCCATATGTAAAGTTCAGCAGGAAATAGATCTGAAAAGGTAATTGGGAGCTATATTGTAGATGGCTGTAAATTGACTGAGGAATTTTTATTTTGTACTAGCGGTAACATGGAGTAGTCGCTGAAGATTTTTTTTTAATAAGAAAGTGACCAATTGTATGAAATAAAGTGTTTTGAACATAAAATATTTACAAAGAAACCTTTACATAGTCTGTGTTCCCAGACTCTTTAATTTCATTTTTCATAACTGAATGCTCTGTTTACTCCATGAATTTGGCCAAATTCTGTCATCTTCAATATGTCATAGTTTTCAGATTTGGTTAAATAAATGCAAAATCTGCTTTCAAAATATCTTAGCAAATGTCAGCCAAATTTTTATTTTGGCAAAGAAAAATTGACCATGAGCCAAGTTTAAAATCTGATGAAAATCAAAACTGCAGCACCCAGCCATGTTTTCTATTTTCTCAGATGGTTTTCCTTCCTTCACAAGTTTGTATACTGTCACATTTTCAGTTTGTTTCTTTGGTAAGCCATTGTTGACTGAATATTTACGAAAAATAAGAATCATTTAGTCCCCAAATCTCCCCCTTCCACCTTTAAGCTCAATTATCTTGCCAACTGCCTAAACTTTCCATACAATTTTACCTGTGAAGACAAAGACAAGCCAAATTATAGCCATCATAACTAGCTCCAAATAGTTTAGCTACTTTTGTTGTTGTTGATGTTTTTGTTTTTTGAAATATTTGGGGTTAAGTGACTTATCCAGGGTCACCCAGCTAGTAAGTGTCAGGTGTCTGAAGTCAGATTTGAACTCAGGTCCTTGTGACTATAGAGCTGGTGTTCTATCTGCTGTACCACCTAACAGCCCCAAATTCAGCTATTTCTCCAGCATCTAGCTATCTCTAGAAAGTGTGCAAACATCTGGTAAGGGTTTAGCAATTTCACATTTTACTGAGGCAGATTGTGAGGCCTTTATGCCTTCTTGTCCTATTAGGTTCTTATTCATGACAAGGACTATGAAACCCATCTATTTTACCATGACCTCCTAGACTTCTGTTTCTTCCTATACCTCATTCCAGTTCTACTATATTTTCTTCTATACTGTAATCCCTTGCCTCCATTTGTACTCGTGCTGTTATAGTTCAGTCATTTGTCAGTCATGTCCAACTTTTCATGACCTCATTTTGGGTTTTCTTGGCAAAGATACTGGATAAAAAGATTCTCCATCTCATTTTACATATGAGAATACTGAGGTCAACAGGATTAAGTGACTTTCCCAGGGTTACACAGCTAGTAAGTGTCTGAGGTCAGATTTTAACTCAGGGAGATGAGTCTTCTTGACTCCATGCCTGGCATTCTATCTGCTGCAATTACAATGAATACTTTGATAAAAACCAAAACTGGGTTCCATTTACCTTTTCTGCTTCCCCAGATTCTTCTGAGGAGCATATATTATACATGACTACCCTTCCCACACTTTATGGTCCAGTCAAAAATATCCTTTTCTCTATTGCTCACATACAGTATGCTCCTTTAAAAGGAAGATATACATTTTCAGACAATACCCTACAATCTTTAGTGTAATGTAGTGACACTGGAGTATGTCTAATAGAATCATAGATTTAGAGCTGGAAGAGACCAACTCCCTGTTTTACAGATGAGAAACCTGAGATTGAGAATATGTGGCTTCCCCAACGTCACATAGCTAGTAAATGTCTGAACTCTATTCAAGGTGCTATGTAACAGAGAAGAATGAGATACTTTATAGTTAAGAATGGTGTGTGTGCCTTTGGTAATGATAAAATATGTAGATAGTGACATCAATGTCCCAGAGAATCAGAGATATTTTCTTCTAATAATGGATATTGAGAAAATACCAATGTTTTGCTCCATGTGCTTGTAAATAATTGTATGGCAGTTGGTCAAGGGAAGGAATATAGTCTATAATGACAGAACTGTGAAGTTAAATTGTCTACATTGGGTAAAGACAATGATCTGGACGGCAATGGTATAACTGAATTGAATAGCCACAGGGCACTTAAAATATGTAAAAAAAACATATAGAAAAATTATCCAGATGTTCTTTCTCTGAACAGCTACTGCTTGTAGAATGTTCTAATAACAACAACAAAAACTTTTATATGGCACCTATTATGGTCTAGGGAGTGTCCTATGTCTATGATGTCAGAACTGTGAGGTTAACTAGTCTACATGCGGATCAAATCAATTTCCAAATTCATTTACATATATTATGTCATATTATCCTCACAAGAATCCTGGGAGGTATGTGCTATCATTACCCCTAATTTGTTGTTGTTGTTATTGTTGAGTCATTTAGGTTTGTCCAAGGATTTGTGACTCCTAACGGTATTTTCTTGGCAATGATATTGGACTAGTTTGCCATTTTCTTCTCCAGTGTGGTGCTAATATTATTTTTGTTTTACAGTTGAGGAAAACTAAGGCAAACAGTATAAGTAACTTGCCCAAGATCATATGAAGAGTAAATATTTGAGGTTGAATTTAAACTCAGACCTTCCTGACTCTACGCTCGGTGTTCAATCTACTTCATCACTTGGCTCTTCTAAGGAAATGACTTTCATGGAGGATTTGGAAAGGACAAGAATTCTGAGTGAGAAAATTCTGGATTGTATGCAAAACTGGGATGTTCTATTTTCAAATATATTGCGATTCTAAGAGAATATACAACTAAGAAAAAAAGTAGACTTTATGCTTTGTGACTATTTGTATGTACAATGTTCCCACTAAAAAATTCATAGCAGTTGTAAGTTGGCAAAACTTTGAAGTAAATATTCTATTTCATACAATATTTAATGCTGTGCTTGTGACATTTAACCAAAGGAAGAATATATATTTTTACCTAATCTAATCTTAACTATTGATCAATTTCAGACACTAGCTTTGTTGCTTGGGAGAAAACAACTCAAGGCTGCCTCAGAGATGGAATACATTATGGACACTAGCTTCTATCACCAAATGAAACCTTGTCATTGCAAAACCCAAATTTGAAGAAATATTGCACTCTTGTTTCCTCTTTGCACATTTTGCGCCCTTCTGGGAGCTGTGAGAACTTTGCCCTAGGAAGATAATACTTAGCCTGAGATGGATGGTATGCCAAAATTAACACACATATTGTGCATTTTATAAAGATCCATAGCAATAAAAGGGTACAAAACATTATTTGTTTAAGGAATATTTGAGAGGAATAGAAATAAAACTTCTAAATGAAAATCAATATTCAATACTCAAGTACTCTACTCATCAATTTTTCGGTTCTTTCTGATAATGCAGACCCCATATCATCCATATTTGCCCATTCAGTGTGACATTGTTCAGATCATCCAATGAGTTCATGATAGGGGACTCTATGCCACATTCTGGATGCCTTCTTAGATTTCTCATGACTCTAGCAAGATACAAATGGAGGACACAGATTAGACATGGCTCAGTAATTTTTAGTCATGTCTATCTCTTTGTGACCCCGTTTGGGTTTTCTTGGAAAAGATATTGGAGTTTTTTGCCATTTCCTTCTCCAGCTCATTTTACATATGAGGAAACCGAGGCAAAGAGGGTTAAATGACTTGTCACACAGATCATAAGTGTCTGAAGCCAAATTTGAACTCAGATCTTCCTGGCTTCAGGCCCAGTACTCTATCCACTATGCCACCTAGTTGCCCCAAGGTGCAAAGTGCCCATCACTTAACCATCTCTCTTGCCACAAGTGTAGTTTTGTCTCATTTCTCAGTCACACATTTCTTCAATGAAATTCTTTGAACTGTGTCTCCTTTGAAATTCACTGGACCTCATTAAGCTCTGCCATGCATCTTTCCATTTTTCTTTCAAGTTTAATTCTTCAAAGATTGTAACACTGCATGACTTATAGTCATGTCCAATGACTGGAAGAACACTCATGCGTCCAAATGAGATCTGTGATCCCATCAATTTAGGAGTTTCTTCCAACAAGAGATTGAAACCATCCATTTCTGCCCATCTTGTATTATAATTTCTGTCCTTGTTGCTCTAAATGTTCACCACAGGAAATTTGGAAGTCTTCAGTTTTTGTTTTGTTTTGTTTTGACATTAGAATACTGAAATTTTTTTAGCCTTTTGTTTCAGTCAGAATCTTGAATTCCTTAAATTACTTTCATAATTTCCCAAAGATAATCAATTATGCAGTCTTCACTGAGTCCAAAGATAATCTATTATGCAGTCTTCACTGAGTCGAATTCATTGTTCATTTGTAGTCTCTGTTCACATCTATTCGGTTCTAAAGGTTGTTTATTCAATTTCTAATTATAGCCTGGAAAATAGACATTCTTTAGCCATGTGGATTTTCCAGTGTGAATGGTTAGTCCATATCCTTCTATTTTTTTATGGATTTTGTCCCAGAGACTTTGCAATGTTCCAAGCCTTGATGAAACCAGCTTGATCTTATCCACAAATAGCAGTAACCTGAAAATTTCAGTATTCACAAGAGATTCTTCTTCACCCTAAACTCTACAATGTATTTCCTCCATCACAGTGTTGAACACCTTTGGCAAATAGATACCTTACATTTACTCCTCACCTATTTTTTGGGGGTGGGGGGGAAGGTACAATGGATGGAGTACCAGGCCTGGAATCAGGAAGACCTGAATTCAAATATTGCCTCAGGAACTTAGTAACCATGTTATGCTGGGCAAGTCGAATAATGCAGTTTGCCTCAATTTCTTCATCTGCAAAATGAACTGAAGAAGGAAATGACAACCCACTCCAGTATCTCTGTCAAGAAATCTGAAGGCTTGGACATGATTGAAAAAACATTTTTTTTATCAGAAGGTCATTAAAAGTTATCCTTATAGTTGTGTCTTTAAATCTTGAATTTTTTGAAGTACTGAAGAGATATACTGTTGAAAGGAAGCCTTTATGATATGATCCCATTTTACTACATGAATTTTTTAAATTAAACAAACAATAAGCGCAGTACATTGCTATGTCTTTTAGTTGATTTTATGATAATAAAGATGGGGTCTGCTGTAGAATATCACTTGTGAAAGTCTCCCTGATCCTTTGTTGTTGTTGCTGTTGTTGTTTTTTGGTAGGGGGGAGGGCAGGATAATTGGGGTTAAGTGACTTGTCCAAGGTCACACTGCTATTAAGTGTTAAGTGTCTGAGGGCGGATTTGAATGTTGAATGCCCATTTTTTTCCCTTGATGTATTATGTCAGGTCCTTCTGACTCCAGGGCCAGAGCTTTATTCACTGTGTCACCTAGCCACCCCTCCCTGATCCTTCTCAATACCATCAAAGATGTCCTTGATGCATGTGTAAATTATCCTCAAAGAGATTTTGTATTAATGAGAATAGTATAAAATTTGTAAGTGTAAGGACAGAAACTTTTTTTTGTCATGGCCTGAGGTTTTTTTTTCTACCCATACTTTTGTTATACTCTCTGATTTGAATCCAGATCTTTAAACACTATCAAAATTGTTTCACTAACTACATCGACTATATCTGAGTATACTTGGCTAAATCCAGGTGTTTTTTCCTTTTTACTTTTCTTCAGGGCCATTTCCATTTCTTCTATATGACTTTTGAGTCAGCCCAATTTGACCAATGTGGAATTCACATGCCACGTGTTCTACCATGTGGGTGGAAATAGCTTCCTTTCATGGGTTGTCTGCATCTTTAAAACTGGTGAAACTTTGTCACTACCTCTCTTTTCCACAGTCTTTTCTACTGTTCTCTTTTCCATCACTTTCTGCTACATTTAAGAAAGGAAAGAAAATCCAGCTTTGAGAAATGTTCCTTTGGTTGTTTGCTTCTCTTCCATGTTTTTTTTTTTTTTTTAGTTTCCAGATCTGGACCAGGAGTTTGAGCTGTAGTAGAAAATGAGCCACGGAAGAATTTGAGCCATGGTGACATCTTGGAGCCAAGATCATAGGCAGGGTGTTTCAGCCAATCAGGCTGACATGGAAACTCTGAGAAATCAGGGTGCCTGGGACTTGAGTCCAAGGGGACTTTTGGAATCAAAAATGGAACCGTTTTCTGTAGCAACCTAGCTAAGCCATGAGCCTAAACCCCTTCTCTTCCCCAAAGACTGAAATAGAGCAAGAAGGAGAATTCTGCCTCCAAAGTGGTGGTGGGCAGCATGCTTGTATATCTGTGTCTGTGCCTTAAGAAATAAATGTTCCCTCAGTAAAAGGTCTAGTGTTACACAAGAAAGAACTGTGATTTCATATTCCAAATGTAGCAGGTCCACTATTCTTGATGGCAAAAAGAGATTGTTTCTCATATATATATATATATTTATATGTGTGCATTTATTTGTGTATATTCATATGTGCATGTATGGGTATGTATGTTTAGGTCTATATACACATATACATGCACATGCATGTATCACTTCATAGAGTTTTTTTCTTTTATTTGTCATCTCTGATGTATTGTCCTTAAATGCCCTCATATTGAGGCAATAACATGCTTCCCATTTTTCATCAACTGACATGTATCATCTTCCACCATCTTTTCCAGTTACATTTTTATAAATGGGTTTGTTTTATTTAATTTATTTTGAAATAAAACAAAATTTTCATAACATAGTAGAATAGAAAAAATGATTGCACACAGAACTACAAATCTTGCTATTCCTTTAAAATATGTATTAAATAATTTTCTCTTTTTTTCTTCCTTCCTTCCCTCACCCCACCTAGAGATGGCTACCATTTCACAAACACACACAGACACAGACACACACACACACACACACACACGCACGCACACAAACATATGTATATCATTCTATAAAAATTTCTATTTATCAGTTCTTTCTCTGGATGCAGATAGTATCTTTCTTCATAGGTCCTTTGTAATTAATTTGCATATTTATAGTCAAAATGACTTAGTTGCTGCAAGCTTTTCTTAAAGCAATATTGCTATTACTGTAAACAATTTTCTCTTGGTTCTGCTCATTTCACTCTTTATTATTTCATGCAAGTCTATCCATGTTTCTTCTAATAACAAGTTCATCTTTTCTTATAGCACAGTAGTATTCATCATGATCATATACCACAACTTGTTTAGTCATTGTCCAATTGATGGACATCCCTTTAATTTCTAGTTCAGTGGAACAGAGTACACATACAATTTACAGCAGCAAATGATTATAGTAACCTTATGTTTGACAAGTGAAAAGAATTAAGTTTTGGGAGAAAGAATTCATTATTTGTTAAAAATTATTTTGAAAACTGGAAAGTGTCTGGCAGAAACTAGGCATAGACCAATTAAATTTTAAACTGATGTTGCTTTTGACTTCGATCTTTCTTTCTTGGTAAGTTGGGTCAAGAGTTTGCTATGTAAACATTTTTTAGACTATTTTGTTCTCTTCATTAAAGCAATTGATTTGTATCTGTTAAATTTGTAAATATTTTTGGATTGGTCTTAATGTCCTTTCTTTCATCTGCTTCCCATTTTATGTTGTTGGTAATAACTTGATTGAATTAAAATTCATATTGACATTTTCAAATATATACCATGCATATTCCTCATTTTATTATGAATTCTAGCTCTATATTAATGTTTTTTAATTTTTATTCTAACAAGTCACAAGTCTGGCTCTACATAGACTGATTATTGAGGAATAATTCCAACATAAAATTTCCTATCTGTTAAAATAGAATTAATTTCATTTTGTGATGTCATTCACTGCTCAACATGTCTGGTGCCTGTTTATTTTCTCAAAGTATTCAATATATGTAAACATGAGGCATCAGTGTAACCTACAAGTCATTGGCATCCCTTTTTCTTTACTTCTTTGTATTTTTCCACTTTTTATATTTTTATTTTAACAAATGCTCTATTAAATTCTGGTTTACATCAATCATTTCTGCCAGATATTGAGTTACAATTTTTTCCCCATTTTTCCTCTACCCACCACCCCAGAATAGCAGTCCCACAAGATATCCCCTCATCTGATCTGCTCTCTCCCATATCTTCTCCAATACCCCCTTTGACTTTGCCATTAGGGCAAGGAGAATCTCTGTACCCCCATGCCTGTACATCGTATCTCCTAATTACAAGCAAAATAGTATTAGTAATAATATTTATATACATTTGAAACATTTAATTTTAAAACTTCAAACTTCAGATCCACTCCCTTCCTCCCCTGACAGCCACTCCCTCTGGGAAGACAAGCAATTCAGTATGTGCTGCACATGTGGTTACGCAAAACACCACCATAGCAGATATATTGCAAAAGACCTCCTACATTTCCTTCCCACCCACCCCACCCCCCACCTGGTCCACTTCCAACTCTGATCCTGTCCCTCTCTGAAAGTGGGCACTTCCAACCTCCCCTCCCCCCAGAATGCCCTCCCCTCCACCATCCCCCTTCCCATCCCCCTTCCTCCAACTCTCCCACAGGGTGAGACATCCCATTCAGCATGTACTTCACTCTCTCCCCAGCCAAACTCAATGAGAACATGGCTCTGCCTCTCTGCCTCCTGCTCCTCCCCTCGCCGACAACCCCACCCTCCTCCAGAGGAGACAGTCCACCCCACCCCGTCTCTCCCCATCTCCTCCCTCCACCCCCCTCTCCCACCTCCTAACTTCACCTCCCAAGTATCATCCCTTCCTACCAAATTCAACCTGTGCCCTCTATCCATGTATACTTGTAAACATATAGACACACATTCACATATGTATTCATATGCCCATATACCCTTCTTCAATTATTTTCATAATGAGGAAGGTTTCATCAGTCACAGTTATTGTTTTTCCATGTAGGAATGTAAATAGTTCAGCCTTGATAAGTTCCTTTTGATTTCTTTTCCCTGATTACCTTCTCAGGCATCCCTTGCTTCTTGTGTCTGGATGTTAAATTTTCTATTCAACTCTGATTTTTTCCTCAAGAATGCTTGAAAGTCCTCTATTCCACTGAATGACCATATTTTCCCCTGAAACAAGATACTCAGTTTTGCTGGGTAGGGGATTCTTGGTTGCAATTCCAGCTCTTTTAACCTCTGGAATATTATATTACATGCCCTTTGATCCCTCCATGTAAATGCTGCCAGGTCCTCTGCTATTCTGATTGGGTTTCCACAGTATTGAAATTGTTTCTTCCTGGATGCTTGTAGTATTTTCTCCTTGATCTGGGAATTCTGGAACCTGGCTATAATATTCCTAGGAGTTTTCTTTTTGGGATCTTTCTCATGTGAGCTCACTTGGGACTGAGCTTGGCTTACTCTCAGCATCCTGAGATGAACCCTTCCCATCAGCCTGCCAGGCTGCCTTCAGTGGGAGATTTGTTTCTCTCTGTCACTTTGTGTGTTCTGTAGCTCTAAAATTTGTTTAGAGTCATATTTTATAGGTATTTGAGGTGGTTGTGGGGGTAGGTCATGGAATTTCCTCCTTCTACTTTGCTATCTTGGCTCCACACCCCAGTAATATGTAGTTTCTCTTGGATCTTGATATTGAAGGTCAATTTTTTTTTGTTTAGCTCTGGTTTCTTTGTGAAGGATTGAAATCCTTCTATCTTCTTGAATGCCCTTTCCCTCCCCTTAGTGTATTATGCTTAATTTTGCCAGGTAAGTGATTCTACATTGTAGTCATTCTGATACTTTAATGTTTCAACTAATAAGTCCTATGTGATGCTTATTGTGATTCCCCAATATTTGATTTGTTTCTTTCTGGCCACTTTTAGTACTTTTTACTTGATCTGATTGTTCTGAAATTTTACTTGGATGTTCCTTGGGGTTTTTATTTTGTGATCCCTTTGCTGAGGTAATCAGTGGATTCTTTCAATGCCTATTTTGCCCTCTGATTCCAGGAAACCAGGGCAGTTTTCATTGATAATTTCTTTGAAGTTGCTGTCCAGAATCTACTTTTAATTATGTCTTTTAGGTAGTCCAATGATTCTGATATTGTCTCTCCTGGATCTGTTTCCCAGGTCAGTTGTTTTTCCCATGAAATATTTTACATTTGTTTCCTTTTTTCATTCTTTTAAATTTTTTTGATTGATTCATTATGTCTCATAGAGTCATTAGCTTCTACTTGCCCACTTCTAACTTTTAAGGTGTTGGTTTCCTCAATTAACTCTTGTACTTTCTTTTCCCTTTGACCAATTATGCTCTTTAAGGAGGTGTTTTCTCGAGTGGGTTTTTGTCCCTCCTTTTCCATTTGGCCAATTGTACTTTTTTAAGCAGTTTTCTAGGCTGTTGACATTTTTCAGAATTCTCATGTCACTCATTTCTTTTCCCAACTTCCTTCTATTTCTCTTACATGATTTTTACATTCCTTTTGAGCTCTTCCATGAATTATTTCTGGGCTTGAGATTACTTCCAATTTTTTTGTTGTTTTTTCCATAGGCATTTTGACACTGTTGTTCCCTTCTAAGTTTGTATCTTGGTCTTCCCTGTCACCATAATAACTTTTTATGGTCAGATTTTTTTAGTTGCTTTTTGATCGCTTTTTTTTTTTTGCTTTTTACCTTTCTTTTAAGTTTGAGCTCTGCTCCCAAGGTAGAAGAAGCACTCTCTCCTGCTTCTTGTGATAGTGGCTGTAGGCCCTGGCTTTTTGCCAGGTATTTCACTGATGTTGCCTTGAGGTTCATCACCCTCATGTCTGGTGCTGTGCTGAGGGGGTGAGGTGGGGTTTGGCTGGAGTTGCTGTAGGCCTCAGGGCTCTGGAAGCCTACCTGTTACTGAGCTGGGGACCTGATGGTAGTGTCTGGCCTATGCTGAGTCTCAGTGGAGTGTTTCTGCATTTCTCCACAGTTTCACTAAAGGACATTTCAGTCTTGCCTCTGGAGGCTGTCTGTTTGCCCAGGGGTATGCTGAAGAATGGCATGCCAGTGCTGGCTGGCTGCTTCCTGTTTGTTTGAGCAAACACAGGGTTGCCATCTACCTCTTTGCCTGAAGTTGTGCTGTAGCATGTGGAGGTCTGGCCACTGGCAGATGCCTGTTTGTCCAAGGCTATGGTGAATCACATGGTGGTCCTACAAGCTACAGCCTGCTAGTTTCCCTGGCTATGATAAGGCACATGGGGGATCCCTCTTGTTAATTTTTGCCTGCTCCTCCACACTGGGGCTCAGGATCTCATCCTGGACTGCTGAGGTGGGTTTTGTTGCTGGTTTACTGGGACTTTTCCCATCGTGGGTTGTGCTTACCTTTCACTCAAGGTAGCCAGACCTTTCTTGGTGATTCTCCAAGTTTCTTGGACTAAAAGACTGTTTCACCCCATCTTTTGCTGTTTCTGCTGTTTCAGGATTTGATTTTGGAACTCTTAACTTATTCTTTTCTAGAGATAATTATGGATGAGTTACAACAATTGACTGTTTACTCCACCATCTTGGTTCCTGGAAGTCCAGATTAGACTTTTCATTAATTTAGCCTATCTTTTTTAGTTTAGTCCAAACCAAGGATCTTTTGCTATGTAAGAGAATGTTTACTCATGTGACAAAACATAAAAACAGAACACAGAAATTTCCATCCTGATTAAAAAAGAAATCATACTTTGTGATCAGAGATTTAGAATTAGAAGGGACATTAGAGATCCTATAGTACAATCCCTTCACTTTACAGATGAAAGAAATGAATCCCAAAGATAGTAAGTGTCTAAGGTAGCATAGCCAGGAAATGATAAAAGTAGGGATTTGAGCCCAGGTTTTCTGACTCCACCACTTTTTTCTTCTGAATCATAGTGACGCCATTCTAGTTCCCATCAATTGATATCATGGTACAAAGATTTTAAATGTACTTTGAGAGTTAATTAAGAAGAATCAGGTATATTAATCAGTAGTTATTGTGCATTTAGTATTATCATTCCATGAAATGTTGGTAACACATTAAATTAGGTAAAAATTGACTAATTGAAGGATTCTTTCATGAACATAAACTAAAATCTAAATTTTATATATCTTTGCACAAATACTTTTACACAAGTAAAGTATGTTTGTACCATTAAGAGCATTAAATTTTTATGTTGACATAAAACTAAAACCCTAAGAGGTTAATAAAATGCACGTAAATATTAATACTAGCATGGATGTCAATATTTATATTGATTTTATCTAATTATGCATGAATTTCATTTACACTACAAAACTTACCTATTTTAATAGTAGTCTTTGAAAATAAACTTAAATTACTTCAATTTAATATTTTAGCTTACAATATGCAACAAATGCTGCTCTTTTTTGTTTCTATTGTGTTTATTTTATCACAATAACATTTGTCACATTTAAAAGCACTTTAGAGAAGGGATCTTTTTTTTTTGTTTTTCCCCAACTAATTCCAAATATTACCATCATTATTGACAGGATAATCCTACACAATGTAAGCCAGCTTTTGTTTGGGAAAGAAATGCAGCTGACTCTTTCGACTCCTCTTCTGGAAAATGCAATATCATAGAATATTAGAGTTGAATAAAACCTTAGAGATCATCTGATCTAATTCTCTCATTTGACAGAAGAGGTAATTGAGGCCTGAAGAAAATAGACTGACTGTAATACAGTTGGAACCCAGACAATAAATTGGCCATAGCAACCCATACAACCCTCTTTGCTGAGTATTTAAAGCCCTTATCAATATGGCTCCTACCTCTTGCTCCTGACTAATCATGCATTATTCTCCCACTTCTACTTAGCCTTCCAGGTAAACCAGACTACTCAATGTTATTCCATGTCTTTCATCTTGTACCTCCATGCCTTTTCACAGGTTATCTCCTTTTCCTAGAATGATTTCCTATCCCTCCCAACACATATCTGGAGTCCTCAGATGCTTTGAAGGCCTGTCTCAAGTTCTACCTCTCCCATTAGGCCTTTCCTGATCCTGACCTCCTACCTCTTAGTCCTTTTTCTAACCCTCCTTCATAAATCACTTGTTACTTTGAATAACTTTCTATTTACCTTGTCTGTCTATCTATCTATCTACCTATCTATCATCTCTTTCATCTATATCATATCTATGCATATCTACTGTATACCAGGTACTTGCTAGGTAAGGAAGAAATATTAGAAGCTTTCTTGATCAACAGAGATGGAAAGAAAGGATTATCTCTCTCCCTATGTCCTTTGATATAGTTCTAGAAATGTTAGCAATAGCAATAAGTAAAGTTAAAAAAATTAAAAGCATAAAGATAAACAAAAAATCAGGCAAAATGATTCTCATTTCTGACAGTATGTTTCTGGTAAAGTACATATGAATAAATTTCCCATGGCTTCTTCGTCACCAATTTTGGTGATATAACCCCTTCTATATCCTTTGCCATTCTTTTAGAATGTTTCATTCTTTAATATAACTTGAAAGTCAATGCCTAAGTAACATTTAAAATGTTACAGCATTAGCACAACTTTTTATATTTGGTCAGGTCCAGTTGCTTTTCCAATTTTATTTTCTTGAATGCCATTTCAAATTCTTCATATATCTCTTTAGTACTGAATTATCAGAGTCCACATGTGATGATGCCATTTCATCAATAATGAGATAAGAGTGACATAGAAATGATAACAGATCTGTTCCATTTCACATCTTTTTTTCTGTCCTCATAATTTCATTATAAAAGTGTTTCAGATGATTTTGCTCATGGGCCTCATACCAAACTTTCTATAGGATCATTTTTTCCTCCAATAATTTTGATTATTATTAGAGGTGATAGTATCACTACACTTTAATGATATTCCTTAAGAAGGCCTTACATATGAGAATGCATTATTTTTCAAACACTATTTTATTGATTTCCCCTATATCACCTACATTTTTCACGATATTCCTCTTTATTCCTTCCCGAAGAGCTATCATTTTTCATACAAACTAAAAAAAAAGCAAGGGGAAGAAAATAATGTTCAGGAAAACAAACAAAGCAAAAAAAAAATCTGATGTTTTATGCAACGTTCCACAAACATATCCTCTACCTTTGCAAAGAAATGAGGACAAGGGAATTCTCAGACATCTCTCTTATTTGTGACCAAGCTTGAACATTCTAATCTTGCAGCATTCAGTTTTGATTATTATATTGTTTTTTGTTCCATTTATGTTATTGCAGTCATTGTGTGTATAATTTTCCTGGTTTCATATACTTCACTTTGCATTACTTATTATATAAGACTTTTTCTGATCCACATTATTTATCATATTTGTCATTTACTAGGACATGACACTTTTCAATTACATACTCTCTTCATTCTAGTCCTTTTTCTATGCAGTTGTCAAATTGGTCTTCCTAAAGTGTAGATCTGATTATGTCACCAATTCAATAAATTCCGCCTTATATTCAATAAACTCCAGTGTCTCCCAATTACCTCATAAAATTTTATTTGAATGATCTCCATACATATTAAGGATGTGCTCGATGGAAACATGAGAAAGAATAGATAGGCTTCTGCAGATCAGTCTCTGCTTTAGACTGTATCTTCTACTTATATAATCGAGTTTGTTTGTTCAGTCATTTCAGTTGTGGCCTATTCTTCATGATACTGTTTGGGATTTCCTTGGCAAAGATACCAGAGTATTTGGCCATTTCTTTCTCTAGCTCATTTTACAGATAAGAAAATAGAGGTAAACAGTAACTTGGCCAGGGCCATACAGCTAGTAAGAGTCAGAGGCCACATTTGAACTCAGACATTCTTGATTCCAGGCCCAGGGCTCAATACACTGTACCACCTGCCTGCTCTGATTTCATATATACACAATACTTATTTAACATTTGTTGCTTATGAAAAAAAAAAGTTGAGTTGACAGAAACTGCTTTTTCTGACAAAACTACACATGATTTTCTGTGAAAATTCTAAGTTGAAAAAGGGTCACCTTCAGTTGCTAATTGGCAATATATCAATTTCAGGGTTTTGAAGCATCTAAATTTCAGTGTTACATGGGACCTTAGAGGTCAGTAGTTCACCATTCATATGGAACAAAAATCCCTACAATATTCCCAAGTCACCATCCATCTAGTACTTGGAAACCTATAGTGAAGTGAAACTTAAAGATATCAGTCAGATCATTCCACTTTGAATAGTTCTGATAGCTAATTTGCATTAAATCCTACCAGCTCTAGAATTTCACAGAATGAGGCAAAAAGCCATTAAAGAGCTCTTGATAGCATAAGATTATTGTGGAAACAGCATTGCATTTGAAGTCAGGAAATCTGGGGTTAAATCTCAGCTATTGTACTCACTCTCCTGTGAAACTTCTTTGGGTTTCAATGTCAATATATATAGATATAGATATATATGTATATATGTATGTATGTATATATACATATATAATATAATATAATATAATATAATATAATATAATATAATATAATATAATATAATATAATATAATATAATATAATATAATATAATATAATATAATAATTGGACTAGAATGACTTTTAAGGTCACTTTGTGCCTTATTCCCTATGACCTTATAAGATCATATAAGGTTCAACCAGAAAAGGGTATTAACTTGCTATTTGGAAAGAGTAAGTATAACATGGATAACCTGCATGCCAGAGTATTTTACAAGGTGGTAGAGAATCAATGACATAAAGAACATTAAAGTGAGTCTCTATACCACAAGCTCAGAGTGGTGGAAATCAATTCCATTCTGTAACTTTCTCTAGTGATTCTTAGCTTTCTTGGAGGAAAGAAATAAGTGATTAAAAATCATAATGATGAAGATTTTCAGATGAGAGAGTGAATGATTCTAGGGTGTTAAATAGGGAAATTTTTAAGTGTCTGATTAGTTGTAGATGGAAATTTGTGAATTGTTAATGTGATCCAAGGGTAAATGTAGATGCAGATTAAGCTAGACAGGGGGATATTGGACTCAGAAAATATAGAAGGGTCAAGAGGAGCAGAAGTGTGTTGGTAAATGTTTGACAACTTGCTCTCTGGGGCAAAAATGCCCATAGGATACACTTTTTTTTTTTTTTTAGCAATTGGGGTTAAGTAACTTGCTCAAGGTTACACGGCTAGTCATTTGATTTATGCGTGGGTGCTCATTTTCTGAGGCCGGATCTGATCTCGGTTCATCCCAACTCCGAGGCTGGCGCTCTTACTCACTGCGCCACCTAGCCGCCCCTTTAGGGCAATTGGGGTTAAGTAACTTGCCCAAGGTTACATGGCTAGGTTTTTGTTTGTGTGGATTAAGTGTCGGAGGCCGGCTCCGAACTCAGGTCCTTCTGATTCTAGGGCCGGCGCTTTATTCACTGCGCCACCTAGCCGCCCCCATAGGATACACTTTTAAGTTTAATTTGCTTTATTAATATTTTCTCTATAACTTTTTTAAATTCTAGACAATCAACAAACCAATAATTCAAACCCTGATTTATAGTATTTGCTGATTCCTGAGGCTGTAGCTTCTCACAATGAAAATGTAACAACCAGCTTCTACAGACTGATTAGACCTGACTTCATCACACTCCCAAAGAAGAGAGGCATTATGCAAAACAAGCACACAAAAACAAAACCACTGGAATTATTTTCCTAAGGTCAGTGTTCTAATCCTGGCTTTGCTGCTTACTTGTGTGACTTTTGGAAAATTACTTTTATGTAGCTCTCTGAGCTTCAGTTACCTAAAATGTTAAAAAAAAAATGTCTTGGTTCAGAGGAACTCTAGGGTTCTCAACACTGTCTATGATCCTATGATCTATGAAATATTAAAAGAACTAGGTGATGCTTTGGGTATTTTGTTCTATGAGAGATCTATGGAAAAATGGCTAGGGTATCAAGTGAGTTTTTTATACTTTTAGCCATGGATAATCCTAAGTTGTTTGTAACATAATTTGATTGGTAATTTACCCTAAACTTTTTGTAGTATTTTACCAAAAAAAATATGCAAAGATCTATAGAAAGACATGGAGAAGAATAGCACAAAATAGAAGGCAAGGAGTCCATGAGCTCTTTTCAAAGAAAATATCCAAGTACATGTAGACTGGAGTATGGAATAAAGCAACTAAATTCTTAATAATTTAGTTGTCCAACATCTTAACAGATTAGCAAGATTTTCAGCCTATGTGGGAATTTTTCTATCTAAATAGCTATGGGTGACATTCAAATATAATGCTCCCCCAAATAAAACCCTTACAAAACACTATAATCTCTTAAGCCCCTCCTCAAAAAAGAAAGAGAGAGAGAGAGAGAGAGAGAGAGAGAGAGAGAGAGAGAGAGAAAGGAAAAGAAAGAAAGAAAGAAAGAAAGAAAGAAAGCAAGCAAGCAAGCAAGCAAGCAGTGGTAGAGAATTCAAATGCCAAAAGGAGAGAGCTGGGTACTTCCAATTTGGGGAATGAGAGATCACTTCTCAGAGAATTTTTCTGATTATTGTCACTTTAAGAGACAATTGCTTATATAAGAAAGAACAGATTTTGACACAGCTGAATCAACAATATCCTCTATTTAAAAATGAAAAAAATGCGTCTGACATTTCACTTTAAGCATGACAAACTTGGTAAAGTATAACCTTCACTGAGCATGAGAATGAACTTGGAAATTTGCCACTAAAAAGTTTCTCTGTGAACCTTTGGTACTTTATCCCTTAGGTTTCTATGTGAATTTCCTGCTTTTACAGAAAAGCCATTATATAATGCTACTGAGATACACAAACACACACACACACACACACACACACTTCATCTTTTGCTATGTAGATTCATGCAAAGGTTATAAAGGGGAGAAGAGACAACAGATCTGAGGATGTATTTAATTACTAATTAAGTTACATAAAGAGAAGCAAACTTCAGAATTATTTTTTCACAATAACAAAGCATCACTCTAAAAAATAACTCAGTTGAATGTGATTTTGTTTTCCCAAAAGGCAGTATAGTACAATGGACAGAGTTCTGGACTTGGTATCACAAATAGCTGAGTGGCAATTTTGCCTCTGACTTATTAGCATGTGTGCTTTGTTCATTCTTGAAGAAGACCATGACTGTTTTATGAACACAGGAAAGAGACTAATTGCATAGAACAGTGCATGGATTATAGTTTTCCCTTCTACAAAATGAGAAAGTTGGACCCAAGACTCTGAAGTCCCTGAAAACTCAAATTTTAATATCTCATGAACCTTCTAGCCTTAAGAAATTCTCTCAGAATTGTCATAAGTGAAAACATAGCTCTGATTTTTAAAAACTTTTTTAAGCATTCTTACTCTCAAATGTCATGATTTATAAAAATAAATCCCAAGTTTAAAATATGTCACTCCTTCTAAATTCCCTTCCCCAAACACAGGACTGGATTCTTTACTCGCTCTGAAAAACAATTCTATGAAAGTGAATCTTTATTTGCCCATTTCTCTGCCTATACCAGCAACCATTTTAATTGCTGTTGTAGGGTGCTCTCTCTTCTCACTTTGAAATGTAGAAGCTGCACTCAGTTTTCAAAAAAACACTGTATATTTCTTCCTGTGGGAAAATATAGACTTTTTATGCTATCCAAGGCTGAAAAGGAGTAAATTAAATTCATGTGCATATGCAACTGTCCATGGAAGTGCACCTGTCCAAATAAATAGCCAGAGATTCATTTATATTCACAAAGAAGTGGAGCTGGGGTTCCTTCTTCAAGAAAGCCACATTCTATTCCAGTATTAACTCAGATAGAGAAGGGGATTGTATCTTACCTGAAACTCCTTGAAAGAACAAATATGCTCAGTGACTACTATTGATCACAAAATAAAGGTTCACACAAAAGTTCATTCAATGAAAAATGTTCTACTTTCTCTTTAAATCATCAGATCATTGGAAAATATCCCACATTGCTTGTGTTTATAGTCATGGTACAGAGAGAACAAGGCAACTATAGTGCTTTGGCAAAGGTGCTGAAATTTAAGACAGGACCTAGATTCAAATCATGGCCTTTCTACTTCCTAAATGGAAATTGTTTTATATTATCCACCCATGACACATATTGGCTATATGACCAAAATCTCTCCAGGCTGCAGAACCTCTAAGTCTATATATTACAAACAAGGTGTCTATCTATATTGATAGAAGGAGTTCCTCACTGGGAGCTCCCTCCACCAATGAAATCAATGACCCCTAAATAAAATAATTACTACTCTAATTGACCATATGTAGAGAGCTTTGGCCATCAGACACACTTAAGGTTTAAAAAAACTTCAGATAAATTATCTTAATTTTCATCTATGTTCCCTTAGAAAAGTTATTTTACTTACTTGAGTTTCAATTTTCTATCTGTTTAATGATGTGACTGGCCAGTAAGGGCCCAAGCCATGTAGTATGCTCAGATTTGACCTTCCTAGGAGATTACGCAAACCATATGAAATATTCCATATTACCTGGTTCTCATTCAACCCATGAAATATTTCTTTAAAATTTATTTATTTTTGCATTAAAAATTGAATTTTAAATTCTCTCCCTCTCTCCCACTCCTCCTCCGCCCTTTGAGAAGGCAAGCAATATGACAAAAATTATACATGTGAAGTCACACAAAATATATTTTGATATTAGCCATGTTACAGAAATGTAATGTGAAGATAGGAGAGCAGGGCAGGGGACAGAAGGGTAGGGAAGGGAAAAGGAAGGAAGGAGAGGGGAGGAGGAAAAGAAAGGAGAAGAGAGGGGAAAAGAGGGGAGGGGAAGGGAGTGAAGGAAAAGAAAAAGCAAGAAATACAAAGTTAAAAACAGTATTCTTCAGTCTTTACTCAGAGTTCATCAGTTCTCTCTCTGGAGGTGGACAGTATTTTTATCATGGGTCCCTTGGAAGTGCCCTGAATGAGAGTAGGAACATCTGTCAGAGATGATCATTACTACCATATTGCTGTTACTATGTACAAAGTTCTCCTGGTTCTGCTCACTTCATTTTGCATCAGTTCCATAAGTCTTCCCAGATTTTTTTTTCTGAAAGTAGCCTACTTGTCATTTCTTATAGAACAATAGTATTCCATCACAATCATATATCACAATTTGTTCAATCATTCCCCAATTTATGGACATCCCGTTGATTTCCAACACTTTTCTACCACAAATAGAGCTGCTATAAATATTTTGGCATATAGAGCCTTTTCCATATTCTTTTTGATCTCTTAAGGCTACAGATCTAGTAGAGGTAATATTGTGTCAAAAGGTATACATACTTTTATAACCCTTTGAACCTAGTTCTAAATTTCTTTCCAGAATGATTAGAATAGTTCACAGCTCCACCAACAATGCATTAGAATATCTATTTATCCACATTCCCTCCAGCATTTATCATTTTTCTTTAGTGTCATGTTAACCAATCTGATCAGTGTTAGGTGTTACCTCAAAGTTGTTTTATTTCCATTTCTCTAATCAATAGTGATTTAGAGCATTTTTTTTTCCTTTGGAGTGGGGAAGGCAGGGCAATTGGGGTTAAGTGACTTGCCCAAGGTTTCATGGCTACTAAGTTTTAAGTGTCTTAAGCCAGATTTGAACTCAGGTTCTCCTGATTACAAGTGCTGGTGCTCTGAGCCACCTTGCTACCCCTAGAGAATTTTTTTTTAATGTGACTAACGATAACTTTGGTTTCTTCTTCTGAAAACTAGGTCATATGCTCTGACCATTTATTAATTGGACAATGGGTCTTATCTTTTTTATAAAATTGGCCCAATTCCCTATATATTTGAGAAAAATGCCTTTGTCAGAGAAACTCGCTATAAATTTTCCCTCCAGTTTCTTACTGTCCTTCTAATTTTGTCTACATTGTTTTTATTTGTGAAAAACTTTTTACATTTAATACAATAAAAATTATCCATTTTACTTCTTGTGATGCTCATTATCACTTGGAATGGCTTTTTAAGTTATTACCCTTTATGCTTTAATTGTTTATTCACAAATTGACAAAATATACATGGAAGACTGGAGAACAGTTTGGCAGAAAGTGAACATAGACCAACATTCACAACATATATGTAAATTCTTTTTCTTTTATGCTTTTTGGAGGGCAGTTTGGGGTAAGTGATTTGTCCAAGGTCATATGGCTAGTTTTTGTCTTAAGTGTCTGAGGCCAAATTTTAACTATCCTCCTGACTCTAGGACCAGTGCTCTATTCACTATGCCACCTAGCTGCCTTATATGTAAATTCTTTCCCCAGAAACTTAGATCTCTGAGTTTATCATATATTAGATTGTTATACTCATTTACTCCTATGTATTATGTACTTAATCAATCTATTAATCTACTGCTCTATTAGCCAATACCTGTTTGTGTTAATGATTACTGATTTTTAATATGATTTGAAAACTGGTACTGCTAGGGTCACCTTCTTTCACATTTTTTTCATCAACAACCTTGACATTCTTCACCATTTTTCTTCCAAATTTTTAAAATTATTTTTTCTAGCTCTATAAAATAATTCTTTGGTATTTTGATCGGTATCACAAAGAATAAATTAATCTAGGTGGAATTGTCATTTTTTATTATATTTGCACAGCCTACTCATGAGCAATGAATATTTCTCCAGTTGTTTAGATCTGTCTATACTTGTGTGAGAAGTGTTTTGTAATTGTGTTCATATAAGCCCCTGGGTTTGTTTTGGCAAGGAAACTCCAAAGTATTTTTATAATGGCTGCAGTTATTTTAAATGGTTTTTTTTCTATCTCTTCTGGATTTTGTTAGTAGTGTACTGAAATATTAATGATTTGTGTTAGTTTTTTTTTTTATCTCCTGCAACTTTTCTAAAGTTGTTAATTGTTTCAACTAGTTTTTAGTTTATTCTTTCAGGTTCTCTAAGTGTACTCTCATACCATCTACAAAGAGCAGTAGGGTATTTTTTTTCCTACTCATTGCTTATTTTGATCCATTCATTTACTTTTTCTTGTCTTATTGCTCTACCTAGCATTTCTAATACAATGATGAAGAATAATGGTAATAATGGACATCCTTGCTTCACCCCTTATTTTATTAGGAAGCTACAAGTTTATCCCCATTACAAATAATGGTTGCTGTTGGTTTTAGATAAATACTACTTATCTCTTTTTAAAGGGCTCCATTTAGGGGCAGCTAGGTGGCACAGTGAATAGAGCACTGGCCCTGGAGTCAGGAGGACCTGAGTTCAAATCCAGCCTAAGACACTTAACACACACACACACACAAATCTAGCCATGAGACCTTGGGTAAGTCATTTAACCCCAATTGCTCTCCCCTCCCCCTCCAAAAAGCAAAAAAATAAAAGAAAAAAGAAAGGCTCCATTTATTCCTATGAATTCTCATACAAGAATGGTTGTGTTTTGTTAAAGTTGTTTTTTTTTTTTCCTGCATCTACTGATATAATAATTGTTTGTCATTTTGTTATTTATAAGGTAATTTATACTAATAGTTTTCCTAATATTCAGCTAGCTCTGTATTCTTAGTATAATATCCCTCTGGTCACAGTATATGTTCTTAGTGATATGTTACTATAATATTCTTGCTAGTATTTTATTTAAAATTTTAGGAAAATTGACCTATAGTTTTCTTTCTCTATTGTTTCTTAAATGTTTTGTAGGATTCACTCACAAATACTTCTGGTTCTAGGGATTATTTTTCTTAGAGAGCTCATTTAGGGAACATTTGATTTCTTTTTCTAAGATAAGGTTATTTAATTTCTATTCATTCTTCTGTTCATCTGGGCAATTAATTTTTTCTATATATGTCTATTAAAATAAACAGCTCCTAGTTTTATTTATGTATGCAATGAAATTTTTACTTCAATTTTATTCATTTCTCCCTTGATTTTAAGGATTTCAATTTCAATATATAGAGATTTTTAATTTGTATATTATTTTTTGTTGCATACACAATTCATTTATATGCTCTGGTCCTCTTTTACTGATGTATGCACTTAGAAATCTAAATTTCCCCCCAGGCACTGCTTTGGCAACATTCTACCAATTTTGGTCATATTGTCTCATTGTTATTGTCTTTAACAATTTTTATAATGTTATTTACATTGTTGCTATCATTACATTTTATGGAATATTTATTTTTTCTATGGTTTTTTCTTTGACCCACTTATTCTTTAGGATTAGATTGTTTCATTTCCAATTAATTTTTTATCTATGTTTCCATGGTCCTTTACCGAAGATAGCTTTTATTGCATTATGATCTATAAAGGGCACATCTAATACTTCTTCTTTTCTGCATGTATGTTTCAAGTTTTTATGCCCTAATACATAGTCAGTTTTTGTGAAAGTGCCATTTATAGCTGAGATAAAAGGTATGTTCCTTTCTATTTCTAGTAAATTTTTCTCCAGAAATCTGTCATATGTAACTTCTCTAAAATCCATTCATCTCCTTACCATCTTTCTTACTTATTTTACAGTTAGATTTATCTAGCTCTGAGATTGGAAATTTGAAGTCCCACAATAGTATGGTTTTACTGTACATTTCTTCCTATAACTCATTTAACATTTCCTTTAAGATCTGGATACCATGCCATTTTGTGCAAATATGCTTTGTATTGATATTACTTCCTTGTGTCTGATGCCTTTTAGCAAGATATAATTTCCCTACTTACCTCTTTTAATTAGATCCATTTTTGCTTTGCTTTATCTGAGATCATGGTTGCTATCCCTGCCTATTTTTACTTCAACTAAAGTATGTTAGATTCTGCTCCTGTCTCTTATATTAATTGTGTGTCTCTGTTTCAAGTACATGGAACTTCAGAAGCCTGTTTTGTCCATTGTGACTCAGAATTTATGCCATTTGAAGAAGGGAAACCTTGTCTTTTGATTTCAGAACCAAAAGAACTGATAGCTTAGGTGAGGCAAAGCTGGAATGTCTCTATCTATCTCTCTGTCATTATCTGTCTCTTTCTGCCTATCTGTTCCTGTCATTCTCCATCTCTCCATTTCTTCCAGTGTGCCCCCTCTGTCTCTGTATAACTCTATCTCGGTCTTGTTCTCTCTTTTTTTGTCTCTCTGTCTCTGTGCCTCCATCTCTTTGTCTCTTTCTGTATCTGTTTCTCTTTCTGTCTCTCTGTCTCTGTCCCTGTCTCCCTCCCTCTCTTCCTTTCCCTCTCTTGTGAGTGAGGAGAATTGTTGTGTGCTTCCCATTTAGTAAAAGGTAGTCTGCCTAATCTGCCACCTGACTGTCATTTGTCCCTAATGCATGGTACTTTAATTTCCATTGTCTTTCTTCTTTCCTGGTTTTAAGTAGATTAATATTATGAGACAAGAGTACTGAAGTGAGTGACAAGACAAAGGGTCCTGTCAAAATTATCTTCGGCCCCACCAAAGAGAAAGGAACAACTTACTTGATCCAACTCAGTGGTGGATTGGCTTGTCTTAGAAGGAGACACCCCAGCTGATTAAGTGAGTATTTCTTCCATTACTGACACTGCTCTTGAAAGCAAACTTCATCAGGACTGCTTGAGGGTCTCGGACTTTCAGGTCCAGGAATCAGGAGATACCTCTTGGCCCATCACATTTTGTAGATATGTGCTTCACTCCCATTTGAGCTAACCGTCTCCAGGGATCATTTCTTTGAGGGAGTATTTTGAACTTTCATTATCACTATGCCTTCTCAGTAACTATCCTCTGGTAAAAGTTAATTGATGACAATTAGTTGATTCATGCGACTCTTAAAGGATAGAGTTAGAAATTCCAGCCTCTCAAGTTTAGAGGGTTGTTAGGACCCTGAGGAAAGAAGTGGTTAATTGCCCTTTTGGGGATCCAAACTCTCAGTGCAATTACAGATTGGACAAGAAAGCTTGTAGGATGTGTTCCATTTGTAAAATAAAGGGGAAAGACTCAATGGGTTAAGTCCAGTGTCCAAAAAACCCTTTTCTCTTTCTTAAATACATATTACTTTGATATTAAACACATTTTTCTAAAAAAAAAGAGTTCTGTATGTGCTTTTGGCCTAAACTCAATGAATCTCTTATTTCAGAGTACTCTTAATCTTGTAAATAGCTATGTCCACCTTCCTTTTCTATGTAAAGGAGCAAACAAACAGGCAGAGTAATTTCCTTAAGTAGAAATATCCTCAATAAACCAACAAGGATTCATTTAGTACTTGGTTTATTCTAGCCCTGAGCTATAGATACAATGAAAAAAGTGAGACAGTATCCCTTCTTAAGGAATATGTACCATTATGTTTTGTTCAGTATCTGACTCTCCATGACCTCATTTGTGGTTTTCTTGGCAAAGATATGGGAGTGGTTTTGCCATATCTTCTTTTTCAGATCATTCTACAAATGAGAAAACTGAGGCAAATAGGGTTAAATGACTTGCCCAGGTCCCACAGCTAATAAGTGAATGTCCTGAGGTCAAATTTGAACTCAGTTTTTCCTGACTCCAGAACTTGAACACAATCCACCTTATCAACCAGCTACCCACTTCCTGAGGTTCTCTAAAATCCTTTCTTTTCAATTTTTTAAATGAAAAACAAAAGATAAATGAGCATTCAATGAATGAACTTTTATTAAGTGCAAGTCACTGTGGATATTAGAGAAATAGCAAAGCAGGCTCTAAAATCAGGTGGAGGTATGTATATATTAAGATCTATTTAAATAATTGAATCTCTAAAATTTATATAGCAAAACTACATTCTCATTTGGCTTC